>OX465580.1:137676387-138180109 GCA_950022655.1 Alentia gelatinosa | reverse complement strand
TGGCGGGACTGAATGCAGGTTGCCAGAGGTTGTTGTAAAAAACCTGCTCTGACCCACATGAGCCTTGGACCCACACTGCAGTCTGCACCACCTCTCTCCTCTCTCTCTCCTCTACCACCACCAATAACACCAGCAGCACGGGAGAGGCCCGAGACCGGCAAGCTATAAAACCTGGTCTATTTACCACGTTAACCCGTGCCCACCCACTGCACGCCTACTTCACTGCCTACCATAGTCTATACAATACAACCCCGTTAAATAGACACCCATTACACGGCCACTTCACTGTCTGCGTATAGTACAACCCCGATATACAGACACCTAATATACCGCTACTACACTGTCTGCCTACCATAGTCTATACAATACAACCCCGTTAAATAGACACCCATTACACGGCCACTTCACTGTCTGCGTATAGTACAACCCCGATATACAGACACCTAATATACCGCCACTTCACTGTCTGCGTATAGTACAATCCCGATAGAGAGACACCTAATATACTGCTACTACACTGTATGTGTATAGTACAACCCCGATATACAGACACCCACTATACCACTACTACACTGTCTGCGTATAGTACAACCCTGTTATACAGACACCCACTGTACCGCTGCTACACTGTCTGCGTATAGTACAACCCCGATATACAGACACCCACTATACCGCTACTCCACTGTCTGCGTATAGTACAACCCCGATAGAGAGACACCTAATATACCGCTACTACACTGTATGTGTATAGTACAACCCCGATAGAGAGACACCTAATATACCGCTACTACACTGTCTGCCTACCATAGTCTATACAATACAACCCCGTTAAATAGACACCCATTACACGGCCACTTCACTGTATGTGTATAGTACAACCCCGATAGAGAGATACCTAATATACCGCTACTCCACTGTATGTGTATAGTACAACCCCGATATACAGACACCCACTATACCCCTACTACACTGTCTGCGTATAGTACAACCCCGATATACAGACACCCACTATACCCCTACTACACTGTCTGCGTATAGTACAACCCCGATATACAGACACCCACTATACCACTACTACACTGTCTGCGTATAGTACAACCCCGATAGAGAGATACCTAATATACCGCTACTCCACTGTATGTGTATAGTACAACCCCGTGTAGAGACACCTAATATACCGCTACTTCACTGTATGTGTATAGTACAACCCCGATAGAGAGACACCTAATATACCGCTACTTCACTGTATGTGTATAGTACAACCCCGATAGAGAGACACCTAATATACCGCTACTTCACCGTCTGTGTATATTACAACCCCGATAGAGAGACACCCACTGTACCGCCACTCCACTGTCTGTGTATAGTACAACCCCGATATACAGACACCCACTGTTCCGCTACTCCACTGTCTGCCTATAATACAACCCCGATATACAGACACCCACTGTACCGCCACTTCACTGTCTGTGTATACTACAACCCCGATATACAGACATCCACTATACCGCTACTACACTGTCTGCGTATAGTACAACCCCGATATACAGACACTCACTGTACCGCTACTCCACTGTATGTGTATAGTACAACCCCGATATACAGACACCCACTGTACCGCTACTACACTGTCTGCGTATAATACAACCCTGTTATACAGACACCCACTATACCGCCACTCCGCTGTCTGCGTATAGTACAACCCCTATATACAGACACCCACTGTATGGCTACTACACTGTCTGCGTATAGTACAATCCTGATAGAGAGACACCTAATATACCACTACTACACTGTCTGCGTATAGTACAATCCCGATAGAGAGACACCTAATATACCGCTACTCCACTGTATGTGTATAGTACAACCCCGATATACAGACACCCACTATACCGCTACTTCACTGTCTGCCTACCATGGTCTATAGTACAACCTGGTTAAGACGGCCTGTCGCATATAGTCTGGCTACAGTGTATAGTTCTACCTTGCTATACAGGACACAACTAGCTATACTCTATCTGCCCGAGGTATAGATATACAGTCGCACCTTTTTAATGAGACACCTTCTGTTTTAGGTGCATTCCACAAATGGCTACAATGAACCTTAAACATGGCTACATTTTAAGCGAATCAGTTCGGGTTCCGGGTATGGTTCACATAGTTGGGTGCCCCTTTTTTTGGGGTTAAACTGTACTATAGTGCAGCTGGTCCACCAAGGAGTATATTATCTATACTCATTGGTATAACAGGGTAAAATTACCACTCAGCTCCATGAAACTGGCAGCTCCAAGCAGAGTTCTCGATAGTAACAGGGGTCTGTGATACCGAGGTGTGACTGTAGTATCGACCGGCCACCCCGCCCTCCCCGCCCGGCCCGGCCCCGCCCCGCCCGGCTGGCTGGTAGGCGGCACGGGTGGCTGGTAGACTGGTGACTGGTGCTATATGCCAACAGCAGCATCACCCAGACTAGACTGGCTCCGGTCCCTGCATCCTATGGCTACCCTCCTCGCTGGGATACAGGGATACTGGCTCCAGTCCCAGCATCCTATGGCTACCCTCCTCACTGGGATACAGGGACACTGGCTCCAGTCCCTGCATCCTATGGCTACCCTCCTCGCTGGGATACAGGGATACTGGCTCTAGTCCCTGCATCCTATGGCTACCCTCCTCGATGGGATACAGGGATACTGGTTCCAGTCCCTGCATCCTATGGCTACCCTCCTCGCTGGGATACAGGGATACTGGCTCTAGTCCCTGCATCCTATGACTACCCTCCTCGCTGGGATACAGGGATAGTGGTTCCAGTCCCTGCATCCTATGTCTACCCTTCTCGCTGGGATACAGGGATACTGGCTCCAGTCCCTGCTTCCTATGGCTACCCTTCTCACTGGGGTAAAAGGACTAGGACAATTGGTAATGGTGTTGTTTTTCTGGCGCTGTTTAGCTCCAGCATTCCCAAAACTCTCCATTCACGGCTCCTGGCCGCTCACTTTGATCTCAAACAGGTCACAGTCAGGAGAAGGTGAAATTTATTGCTATGACAACACAGAACTGGAGGAGGAGGTGTAGGGTTACAGGGAGCGACTGGTGGCACATATACAGGAGGTTCTGTTCCTACTGGACAAGTCTTTGATCTATGGGCCAGTCAGAGAAGGATACATACTATAATGAACTATATTCTGTTTTTGATTAATCATTTATTTAATGTTCATAATCAAAGACTTGAGCAAGTCTACACCCAGACGACTACCGCTACCACCACCAGCATCTATCTAGAGCCCCGTACTGCGCGTAGCGGGTAAATAGGTAATTACCCCAATTAAAACAAAGGCGGGGCGATGTGTCTGTGTGTGTAGGTGTGTGTGGGGGAGGGGGAGGGAAGGGGGTAGACAGAGGAGGAGGGGGATGGCGGTGGGGTCGCCATCTGGACCGGAATTAGGAAGGTCTAGTTTCTGGGATTTAATATCTGAGGTGGGTATAGACTGGCCCCAGTTCCTGTATCCCTCCACCTACCCCAACCTAGACTGGCCCCAGTTCCTGTATCCCTCCACCTAACCCAACCTAGACTGGCCCCAGTTCCTGTATCCCTCCACCTACCCCAACCTAGACTGGCCCCAGTTCCTGTATCCCTCCACCTAACCCAACCTAGACTGGCCCCAGTTCCTGTATCCCTCCACCTACCCCAACCTAGACTGGCCCCAGTTCCTGTATCCCTCCACCTAACCCAACCTAGACTGGCCCCAGTTCCTGTATCCCTCCACCCACCCCAACCTAGACTGGCCCCAGTTCCTGTATCCCTCCACCTAACCCAACCTAGACTGGCCCCAGTCCCTGTATCCCTCCACCTACCCCAACCCTAGACTGGCCCCAGTCCCTGTATCCCTCCACCTACCCCACCCTAGACTGGCCCCAGTCCCTGTATCCCTCCACCTACCCTAACCCTAGACTGGCCCCAGTCCCTGTATCCCTCCACCTACCCAACCCTAGACTGGCCCCAGTCCCTGTGTCCCTCCACCCACCCCACCCTAGACTGGCCCCAGTCCCTGTATCCCTCCGCCTACCCAACCCTAGACTGGCCCCAGTCCCTGTATCCCTCCACCTACCCCACCCTAGACTGGCCCCAGTCCCTGTATCCCTCCACCCACCCCACCCTAGACTGGCCCCAGTCCCTGTATCCCTCCGCCTACCCCATCCTAGACTGGCCCCAGTCCCTGTGTCCCTCCACCTACCCCAACCCTAGACTGGCCCCAGTCCCTGTACCCCTCCAACTACCCTACCCTAGACTGGCCCCAGTCCCTGTATCCCTCCACCTACCCACCCTAGACTGGCCCCAGTCCCTGTATCCCTCCACCTACCCACCCTAGACTGGCCCTAGTCCCTGTGTCCTACCCAGCTTTCCCTGCCTGCCTGCTGCCACCATCACTGCCCTTACCCCTCCCCCTACACTCCCCTCTGTCAGACTGTATGGAGTTGTCCCATATACCTTCACTGCCATATAAGAAATATAAAAGGCATGGACTGACCCAATAGCCAATGACTGCATTCCCAGCAAACCACGACCTTCACCCTGACCTCCTTACAGAGTGTTAATAGCGCCTTGGGACTGTTCTACAGTCTATAGTTGACCTGAATTTCTTGGTGTATAATGTAATTCATTTGATCCTTGTTAATTTTAGTCATTTAATAAATTCCATAATCAAAGACTTGAGCAAGTCTACACCCAGACAGAGTACCACTACCAGAGCACCACATACCCTTCTGGGTCCCTTCCTATTATGGCTGACGTTCTGGCCTACTAGATTGGTTCCCTGCCCCAATGAACAATGGGACAGGTAACGCCCAGCGAGAGCAACGTGTGATCGACCTTGAACTTTCATTTTCATGACCTTGAACGTTCCCTGCCGATTTGCAGTGGCAAGGAGAACCAGCACAAGCTCTCTCCCTCACGAGGTTCCCCGAATAACTTACCTATATCCATGTTTATAATGAACGGTGATAGAAAATTAAGTAATAGCAACCTTTCGAAAGAAAGAAGATAATATTAGAATGTTTCTTTAAAAGAATAACAGATTTCGCCACACCCTCTAGTGGGGAACCAGCGTAAAAAAATCCAACAAGTATCAGTCAGGTACCAGCTGAATGCAATCCCGCAATGCACCAGAAAAATGGTGGTAGTTGCCTGGCCTATTTATATGTGAGTGCACATTGGCCAGGCTGTGACCGTACTTGGTATTTACTGATCATGCCCCAGTCACACTGGCGTAAAAAACGTGTTTTTCCGTGTACGCACCTCTACGTTCTTCTACGCATTTTGAAATTTAAAAATACGCCGCAAAACGCGGAGATACGTAAAGGAAAGTCAGAATGCGCCGAAAAACGCCACAGTACGTACAGAAGCGTAAATAAGCGTTGATGAACGTTGAGAAGCGTACAAAAACGTTAAATCAAAGCAAACAGATACGTTCCAAATGCGTAGCTAATACGTGGTCCCCACCACTTCAAATACGTAGAAGAAACGCCCAAATTGACGCCAGTGTGACTGGGCATTATGTGCGTACCTCACGTGTACCCGCGCATGCGCTCGCCTAGTGCTGACTAATCTACTCGGCCAAGCCGGGTTTAGTTTTCCCCATTTTATTTTTAATTATTTTTGGTGTATTTTTTTTGTTCATGTAATGAGACATGTAGACTGGTGTGAAACACGTCGTCGTTGTTATTCCTTTTGTTGTATATCTCTCATGAGACTAGATTGTATACTAGGTGGGTTGTAGTATTGTGCCATAGTTCGCTTCATCGCTGTTTTACGCTTCGTAGACCGCTTCCTGCCTGCTCAACTCTACGCATGCGTACTGCTCTCTATGCACCGAGGTGTTCTTAAAGGGATACTCTATTGTTAAAGGGGAACTGTAAAACGTCCAACGTTTAGACCCCAGCGTTCTTAAGCGCCATCTGTGGGTGGTAGCAGGCGAAGCACGATAAATCAAACCTGTCTAAACAGTGTCTAACCAGTGTCTAACCAGTGTCTAGAGCCTCAGTGGCGCCACCCCGTGGAAAATTATAAATCGTCCTCACTTGTAAAGTCCAAGACGAGTTCTGCCACGGTGATGAAAGACACACATTGATAACGCAAACGGCATGATTGTTTTGAAGATGAGGAGTGTAAAAATATAGGTTGCAGCTAATTCTAAGGGCATTTCCGATTGAATGTTGAGACAGTAATGTTTTGTAATCCACATTTCTCAGACGCTCCTAGGCCCCCTTCTCCGTACCCTGATCTTGTGATATTCGGGTGTTAGGGCAGAAAATCAGCCTAAATCTAGGCGCGCCTCGGCAGCCTACATCTAGGCGTGACTCGTAATCTGCCTAGATCTAGGCTCAATGAATTCGCCTAGATCTAGAAGCGATACGTACTGAGGCTAGATCTAGGCACGACTGACGAGTTGGTGGTTTTAAACGTCAGGGGCGAGCAGGGCTAGAAGTTCAGAGCAGCTCAGAAAGAAGTTCAAAGAGTAATACGTAGAGCAGTTCGCAGTACAGCTCACACAGCAGCTCACAGAACATCCAACAGAGCAGCTCACAGAGCAATACACAGAGCAGTACACAGAGCAGCTCACAGTACAGCTCACAGTACAGCTCACAGTACAGCTCACAGAGCAGCTCACAGAGCAGCTCACAGTACAGTACACAGTACAGCTCACAGTACAGCTCACAGAGCAGCTCACAGAGCAGTTCACAGAGCAGCTCACAGATCAGCTCACAGAGCAGTACACAGAACAGTACATAGTACAGCTCACAGTACAGCCCACAGAGCAGTTCACAGAGCAGTACATAGTGCAGCTCACAGTACAGCTCACAGTACAGCCCACAGAGCAGCTGACAGGGCAGTACATAGAGCAGTTCGTAATACAGCTCACAGAACAGCTCACAGAGCTGCTCAGAACAGCCCCAGCTCACCGGCTGTGCCTCTTAAGGACGTTTAGAAATTTGGGGTCTAAAACAGAAAGTAGATTGTTTTAGTCCAAACTGAAAGTGAGCATATGATGATTACAGGATGAATCCTCGCCCAACTCGTTTATAGGCTTTGTTGAATGTTGCCAAGGGATTTGAAAACAGTGTCAGGAGTATTTTGGCGTACGTTGTGCTATTCCCCAATCCCCCTTCAAGAAACTCACATTAGGATTTATACATTCTATCTCCCTGACCTGATTATTTCGTGTATTGGAATTGTTATTGTAAATTTGAGCAATACAGTCGTTGATCAACTCTTTATCTCTACTAAGAGGGTGTTTGTTGCATAACTATAATGAGCCTAACTTAAGGTCTGGTTACAATTATTTGCCATTCACATGTACAAAAATAACAAAAAGGAAAAAAAGCAGTATAAAGCCATTGCTTGGCTCACTCTATACCAGTGTGTTCTTGTGAAGTATTGTGACGTCAGGACTTTACGAGACGTCATGTGACGTCATGGTTCTCTGTGTACACGTAGGACCCACGTGGCCTTAAAGACCTTATTACCAGTCGCTCTGTTTCAAAAAGAGAAGCCAAAAATGAGTAAAAAGGAAAGACGAGAGAGAAAACACGAAATGTGGACCGGTGAAATGTTTGTGTAGTAACACGCTGTATGATATTCCCTATTCTTTTATCCTCTCGCCTTTCTACAGCTGCGGAGCTTGATTTTTTTTTCGGATTTGCTTTTGTTACATGCGTAGAAATAGGACATGACGCCTCCCTTGTAGTCGCACGAGCTCGACAGTCACAGCAAGGGGGTCTCCGTACGAAGAGAGGAGTTTCTATTTGATCAGACGGACCCCTATGTTAAGTTCCCCCCATGAATGAGGTCTGCAAGACTAGCGGGTCCCAACAGGACCGCAGGGGACAATATAACGTAAGAGACGTACCTCTGTGTTAGGTGCCTCCCATGAATGAGGTCTAAAAGACAATATAGCAGATCTCAACAGGACTGCAGGGGATAACGTAACGAAGCAGACCAAATCTCTAAGTTGCATTTCCCCTATGGAAGAGGTGCGCGAGACAAACATAGGTCTTTACAGGACCGCAGGGGATGATATATCGAGGAGACGGACCTCTATGTTAGGCTCCCCCCATGAATGAGGTCTAAAAGACTAGCGGGTCCCAACAGGACCGCAGGGGAAAACGTAACGCAGCAGACGGAACCTAGGTGTCAGTTTACATGGATTTTATCTACCATGCTCTAACGATCTGATAATCAAATTGTAATGTGTTCCCTCTTTGCAGAAAAAAAAGATTGGTATTGCGTGATTACCTTTCAATACATTGAAGCCTGACTGTGATAAACAAAAAAGTGTTGGATAGCAACAAAGTAGCATTGTTATAGCGTTCATAGCAACGGTTACCTTAGCAGCGACTCGAGTTGACAGGTTGTTTGTTAGGCAGAATGCAAGTTTCAGTGGTCGCGGGGAATGGTGTATAAAAAGTGTGAACCCTACAGGGAGACAATGTCCTTTTTAGAGGTAAATGGTCCTAAATGAGGCAAATCACCCTTTAGCGGCAAATGGTTGAAAAGGGTGAGCTTGTCTTCTGGTGCAAGCTGTTCTGGAAAGCTATTTTCTTCCATAGCAAGAAACATTGGATTCAATCATATTTAAATTTTCAGTAATGGCTGTCTGTAAGTGAACTTTAAGCACATGTATGCCACATATACATCATTGAAGGGCGTAAATGTGCTTAATGTTCATTGAAAGACAACCATTACGCAAAAACTGTGTATGGTTAAATCCAATGTTTAGTGCTGTGATTCTCAATGGCAATTGCCTCATGCAGCTTGGACTGACCACATTGCCCTGTAGAGTTCAACATGGTGTGTAAGACCTTTTGTCCATGTGGGGCAAATGGTCCTATATGAGGGAAATGACCCTTTAATGGTGGATACGCGACCTGGTAGGAGACTAGTAAACCTATAGGGTGGGATCAAAAACATGAGCTTTAATTATCCTAGGATCATCCCCCAAACCGGTGTCGCGCATGCCCATCTTGGAGCGATAGGAGACCGTACAAAGGGTCCAAGCTCAATACGCTCAAGACTTGCATACCATTACCTCTATGTACAGTTTATCTACACCCGCGTTATGGTAAGTTCGGTTTTTGATTCCAGTCTGTAGCAGTCTTGAAGAGTGTGGTGTGAATGTCACACCTGGGATGTATGCCACCTACGCAAGGCCTTCCTCCACTGGACACCGGGGCTGGCTCCAGGCAGAGTCACAGGGTCAGCTCTGGGGTCACCTCCAAGGTCACTCCCAAGGTCAACTCTGAGGTCATCTCTGAGGCCAGTCCCAAGGTCAACTCTGGGGTCACCAGAGTCACCAGAATGGATAATTTTGGGAATGATCCAGGGTGAACTTTTGGGTCATTCCCAAGGACACCTCTTGGGGTCATTCCCAAGGTCACCTCTGGGGGTCATTCATAAGGTCACCTCTGGGAGTCATTCCTAAGGTCACCTCTGGGGGCATTCCCAAGATCACTTCTGGGGGTCATTCCCAAGGTCACCTTTGGGGACATTCCCAAGGTTACCTCTAGGGGGTATTCCCAAGGTCACCTCTGGGGGTCATTCCCATGGTTACCTCTATGGGGTATTCCCAAGGTCACCACTAGGGGGTGTTCCCAAGGTCACCTCTGGGGTATTCCCAAGGTCAACTGATGGTTCATGTAGAGTGTAGGAAGGCGTAGTGCCTGCTACGACTGACGGAGAGTGTTGGTAGAACGATGATGATGATGATAATGATAAACTCTGTCTTCAGACTTGTTATTTTGTCAGATGCACACGTTTCCCATTTGTATAGTTTATTTACAAAAACAAAAAAACTCGGTTTATTTGGTGAGTGAAGAGAGACAAAGGTTTGTTGAAGATGTGAATTTTTGATATCAGCCTTTTTGTGTGTGGGGGTGGGAGCGCCCTCTGACGACGAGAGACAATAGTGAGAGAAGCATGCACCAAGACTCCACCAAGACGAGGTGACGGGGAGATGTAACAACACCCCTCTATTAAACAGGCCCCACGCTGGCCGCTATATAACCTACCCTTGTACTCCACACAGGCTAGATGACGTCTTCTCTGTATACAATAACCTCATAGTGACCACCTGACCCCTGAGACATTCCCCAACCCGCTGGACGAGACAAAGTGAACCATTTCATAACCAAGTAGTAGAAGATTCAAACTGACGCCTCAGACCAGCCTTCCGTGTGGGGTCACTACCCTGAACCTCAGCCGTGAAATAAAAATTCATATGGAGTACATATAGATATATATATATATGTATATATATACACTCACAATATCCCCCATTGTTCGGTACATGAGCCTATCCAGTACCATATGCCTCCATACAGGGAACACATGTGCGCCTAAATTGTACGCTCCGTCTGGGAATATGGATACTCCTAGTGTTGTGTACCCATGCGGAGAGCACATTAACTTCACACCTACAGTATGAACGTAGCCGACATGAAGGGTACGTCTGTAACGCCTAGTACGATGTATGCTACATGTGGGGTGCGTATACATAATGCCTGGTATAATGTATGCGACACGGTGAGTGCGTGTATGTAACACCTTATATGATTTACCACACATGTATGCGGGTATGTTTATGTAATATCTAGTATGGTGTACCCTACATGAAGGGTACATACATTTCACGATTTGTATAATGTGTATTACAGGGTATGTATACATCACATGCTGTATCGTGTATGCTACCTGTCGGGTTTGTGCACTCAGCACCTGAATACCGATACAACATGTACCCCACATGTGGCATACATACATACTACATTGTAAGTACTCTCTGTACAGAGCACTTATACGACACAGAGCCTGCCATGCTTCCCCAGCCATCCGCTAGGTGTTCTCGCGGGGAATTCCAGTGGGACGGTGCCTAGCCTCCGTGATATTCCACTCATTGACAATGCAGAGCTACACGACCCGCTACATATTTGACATCGGAGGCTGATGGCGGCTCGGAAGGCTCTGTGGCGTATACTTCACATCTGGTGTTACACGCTCATCATGTCGGGTACATATACTTCACACCTAGTACCGCGCGCTCCACATGCCCGGCACACTTGCCTCGTACGTTCATGTGGAGCGTAGCCGGTACTGGAATATATATCTTCTGGGGCAGCCTACGGTGATAAAAGCCGTACTACTCAGCAGTCCATCCTGCAGTGTTATGTTTTGTTAGGTTGCCACCCGTACACGTTACGGCACCTTACGACGTGTTACGGCACGCCCGTTACGGCACGGCGTGTAAGCTTTACGGCGGTGGTTCGGGTCCTATTGTCCTGTTTCTCCTCATACCGCGGCTATATTTTGTATGTGTACAATTGCTACCTGCTTCTTCAGTGTCCAATACAACAATTATGTCCTTATTTCGTTGTCCGTGTAAAGGGTAAGACATACGCATGTTTGTCTTCTCAGTTTTAACAATAAAACGGTTATGGCCACCTGGATTCTGCATCTTGTGTCTTATTTCATAAATCAGCAATGCCAGTTTTTCCATTGAAATTAAAAAAAAAAAAATTATTTTGATTCATTCTGCGACGACTATGGAGAAACCAAACAAGATGTTAGTAGCGTGTTGACACTCATCGGAGGATGGCCGTGTTTATCAATGCTAACAGATCTACTTTCGTTATCTCATCCCTGATTGGTCCGTTTCTTTATTCACCTTGGTGCATAAATAACACTTTATTCAACACTCCGTCAAATACACTGAGTCAATGTTAAACCTATGGCGTTTTTTTATTAGGGGTAGGATAAAAACTAGGAAGCGAATATAATACAGCAAAAAACCCATTCACACATGTTAAGTAATGTGCGAATCTTACCATTCATCACTCTTCACTAATATAGAGTAAACTCAGGTGCTCACTAAATGGATGAGAATATTCAACGGATACTAAAAAATACTATGGAGAAACCAAACAAGAGTTAGTCGTGTTGTTGTTTATCGCATGACAGTAAGATCGCGTATTACCGTATTATCTCACCCCTGGTACAAGCTTCGCCATAGAAATAACATTAGGAAAAAATACTCAACGATCACCCCCATAAAGTGACAATACTACGCCACGGTCGTGGCGTAGTGAATTCGCTAGGTATATTCGAGCTATTCTGATATTCTGATACTATCTAACATCATAGAAAGGGGTAAGATAAATCCAGAACGGCACTCGAATCGTAAAATAGACAATACTCCATTCGTTTGGATGTGCCATAATCGTCACTCGGCTTCGCCTCGATGACGATGCGGTCACATCCAAACTCGTGGAGTATTGTCTATTTATACGATTCTCGATGCAGTTCTATATAAATATGCGATCTTGCAGTAATATGCGATCTTGCCGGAGTAAAAGAACTGTGGGAAGTAAAAGAACTCTCACCTCGGTAAATGTGTAGGGGTGAGATTTCTACCTGAATTCATCTTATAGATTCAGTCAAACCCAAAGTAAGTCTAATTGAACAAATTGGATGTTAAACTATCCAAACAAACAAACAACCCCAATTAGAAAATAAGAAAATAATTCTTTACTCCACACGTGGACTGTAAACAAAAGATTGTTAAAGATATTGAATACTTTCAACTATTTGGGTGTGATTTTTGATTGACAATTGTCTTTCACTGCAAACTATGAAAACTTATGTGACCCTTGTGACCAACTTTGTTCACTGCCCTGCGTCATGGTAGCTAAATATTGATT
Source organism: Alentia gelatinosa (assembly GCA_950022655.1). Taxonomy (NCBI): domain Eukaryota; kingdom Metazoa; phylum Annelida; class Polychaeta; order Phyllodocida; family Polynoidae; genus Alentia; species Alentia gelatinosa. The sequence continues at coordinate 138,167,365 of OX465580.1, read as the reverse complement.
TCCCCTAAATATTAAGTAATTCTGTGTAGTTTAGCCAACATCTGACGCATCAGATATGTTTCAGTTTTGATTAGGTGGGAGATGTGTTTATGAGTGGGTGAACAGATTGGTAATTTCTGTCCACCCAAGCAGACCTGGGACCTGTTTCAGTAGTTCCATGACATGTCTAGATGGCGTCTGTGACACCATACGGACAGATCACAAGACTGCAATCGATGACAGCGGAATTTCACTCACTTCCCGCAGGAATTAAGCAATGAAACTTTAACACGAGTAGGAGACACATATAACCTATAATCGTTCCAAATATGGAGAAGATTGGTCGCTCCGACCCACTGATATTTGCTAGACTTTTTTCGCTGTTGCTTGCACTGTTGGTGCCGCTGTTGATGTCTGTCTAGGCCTAATGTCACGAAACTACTGAAACAGGTCCATGATGTAAAGCCCAATGCCCATCTACCGATGAAGGGTTGAACGATTAGTTTGCAAATCGTACAGAAGTCGGTAAACTTGTCACAGGCAAATTACGTAACCCTTCGCTCAACCGGCGGACATCGAGGAGAGTGGTTGGTGGGTATTAGTCCTAAGCAAATCAGTCTACTAATCGGTGGCTCGCCCTTGCCTAGCTGTCCTACATCTACCGATTACGGCCGACTCCGTTAGGATGCCTCATCTGAGACAAATTACCGTCCATTTGTCGCCGACAAAGGTACACGAATGTTCCGAAATCGGTAGATGGGCATTGGGTTTAATCATCTTTGCCTCGATGACGATTGCACTGCATCCAAACTTATGGAGTATTGTCTATTCATACGTTTCTCAATCCAGTTCTATATATATTTTCATAACACTCTCTAGCAGTAATTGCCTATATGAGCTTTAATCCACTGAAAATAAACATATTTCTGCGGCATGTTGCGGAGGGACGAAACTACGGCTCTTTCTGCATAAACAAATCATCTACAATTATATCAAACAATAAACAAGACTTTGTCTTCATTTAAATTGTAATTAAATTCGTTACCAACAACTCCACTATGTTATATTTTATGAAGAAAATGAGGAAGAACTAAAAGGGCGCATTTTGTGGAAGTGATGGTGATGGAATATGCAAAATGGATTAGTTGTTGTTTTATGATGGTGATGAGGTAATTGGGAGGTGGTTAAAAAGGAATTGGAAACCCGGTGATAGTAACTCAAGAAGCCTTCCTCAATCTCATCTTATTTGAAAATCTTCAGAGTCATGTTGAGGAAATCTGTATCGAAATTTGTTCAACCTATTTCTACATCGCCATTTTAGTTGTGATTGGGATGGTTAGATAACCAACATAATACGGCCCCATAATCGTCACTCGGCTTCGCCTCAATGACGATTCAGGCACATCCAAACTCGTGGAGTATACACGGAAACAGAGTTTGCCATATATGGTCATATGCAAAGTGGAAAAGGGAGTGTAAACAAACTTTGGAAGTATATCTCTTTAAAAATTGACAAACCCATTGTTTAGCAACTACATTACATTTTATGCAGAGCAGTACAGACTTGAATATCCAAGCGCATGAGCTCTGCATTTGAATCCCATTTAATGAGTTACAAATGCTGCAGGCTGAGGTGTGGCATTAAAGAGAAACAGGCTTACTGTCTCCGTACGGATTAAATACGCGGTAAAATAGGTGATCAGGTGAACCGATGCCGAAGGCAGCGGTTCATCTGATCGACGATTTTACCAAGTATTTAATCCATACGGAGACAGTCAGCCTGTTTCTCTATTATCATATACCTCAAAATATCCAATTTTTAACCTTGCTTCTGGATGAGTTTTTGGATTTCGCCGCCGTACATGCCCCGTACGCCACATACATACCCCGTACGTCACCTAGGTGTCGTACGGATATAAATACGACATGGGTAGGAGCGGGCCGTATGTATAGGATATACTACCACAGGTATATAATAATATAGAGAAACAGGCTTACTGTCTCCGTACGGATAAAATACGCGGTAAAATCGGCGATCAGATGAACCGATGCCGGAGGCAGAGGTTCATCTGATCGCCGATTTTACCAAGTATTTTATCTGTATGGAGACAGTCAGCCTGTTTCTCCATTATTATATACCTTAAAATATCCAATTTTTCTGGGGGAGTTTTTGGATTTCGCCGCCGTACATGCCCTTTACGACACATACATACCCCGTACGTCACCTAGGTGTCGTACGGGTATAAATACGACATGGGTAGGAGCGGGCAGTATGTGCAGGATATACTACCACAGGTATATAATAATATATGCAGCGCAGCCTTGGTGGACTTGTTTTTCATTGTTATACTTCCACAATCAGTTTGTTTACGCTCCCTGAAATGAAACCCTGTTTTCGTGTATTGTCTATTTATACGATTCTCGATGCAGTTCTATATAATTACTAACGAGGTTTTCATGAAGAACTCTTTGCAGGCATCATACGACTGATCTAATTCCACCACAGCATCCCCTGATCCACCACAATGCCCTATTCTGTGGACACTCTACCTTCCCGATGAATTTCTCTGTTTTTTTTCGAGGCATATTTATTCCGGAGCGGTGCAGTGTCGGATTAGTCCATACTGTTCTGCTCGTATTCAGCGTGCAATGATAGACATATACAGGAGAACATGAGTAACCAGCTACAGCCGACCTCCGGAGAAATGGAAATGAAAATTATTCTGAAAGCAGGTCCAGTGGACCGATTCAGGGCGCTATTTAATATCTGGGGACAACGACACGGATAAGGATGATGATGGGAGAGTGTGAGATGACAGTGATAATGATGGGAGAGTGAATTCCTGGGTAGATAATGGAGACGTCAAAGAAATTAATGGATAAAATGAAATAAAAGAATAAAAAGATGGAGCGACTATGATTTCTTCTGTGTACATCCAACTTCCATGTAGACCTGTAATGTTCAATCTGTGTCGCGGTGGATAGATGTTTTTGGTGCTGCATTTTATGCATCTATTATGCATTTATTTCCAAGTTTTTCAAGATAGTGCAAGAACTATGTGCAAACATTCTATATTTCTTTCTCTGGTGCGAGGTTCTGGTATGTTTTCCTTTTCCAGTTATTGTTCATCGTTGGAGTGAGCAAGTGTGGTCTATTGGATATACATTGCATTTGTGGATTGTTCACATGTTCATACAGAATAGACAAGTTACTACTTTGACTATGTACCTGCTTTTTTCTGGATTAATAAACGGAGTTCAGCTCTCTTATAAAAAAAGATGGAAGAGTGATCTCTTCATTAAACAAATGGTGTCCATAGACCCTCCAGAGGTTACTAAACTGCCTAATATCGCCCCGGGTAAGTACAAGATCCGCTCCCGACTGGCTGGCCGCACCTAAGCCGCCTGTCTCCTGATGAACAACCATTTTCTGATTTCTAACCAGAGAAACCGAATATAATTTGAAAGTCTATGTAGAAATAACTGAAATTTCCATTTCTGGCATTGGATTTCCAATTTGAAGATTTATAAAAAACCGTTAAACTGCAATCATTGTGGCTTGTGGGTCAAGGGTCTATCGCCATACAACGATGGCAACCAGCGAACATCGGATCCTGTAAACAGACTGAATTATGGGATACCCCTGACCTGGGACCAGTTTTAAAATATATATATATATATATTCTTTTAAATTTCCGGTCGGTTCGCATACATGTGTCGCGGTCTGCCACCTCCCTATTACACAGATTTTGTAAGATCAACAATATATGGTCCAAAGACGTATTTGGTATCCTGTGTATGAAAATACATATAGGAATAGTCAAAAATAACTTGGAACTATTAATACAACCATCACCATCAACATTTACACATCGAGATACCTATGTTCATTGGATACTATACAATAAAAACAATGATAATATTCCATATACCTTTAGTAATTATATTATGACTTATATACAAAAGAGATTGAGCGGTACTGAGAAAGTCCATTTATCCGACTTTGATAGCAATAGAATTTCGCCGATTTTTGGCTTGACCCACTAGAACCGGTAACTCACTAAGGATTCAAATGTCTAACCTCTTTATCTCATCCTTAAAACCCTTTTTAGTTTTATTCATTCTAGTTGACTCCGGCAGGTTGTTCCATAACGTTTGTGCCCTATAGAAGGGCGCCTTTTTGAGGAACTCTGTGCGCGGGCGTGGTAGTATGAACAATGATTTAGCAGTATATAATATGTTTTAAACAATTTTTGATCAATACGAGAGGGTAGACCCTCTTGTAAACAGTGGCATCACAGTGGCACTTACAATGAACTTATATATAGCACTGCATCGAGAATTGGATAGATACACAATACTTCACGAGTTTGGGTGGACCACAATCGTCAATCGGGGTGGGGGTGGGTGAGCCAGTATCAGACATCCATAGGGTCGTCCATAAGTGGTGAATAAAGTTGACCCACATCGTCTCTGGCCGTCTTTTGTATACTGAAAGAGGGTCTTTATGTAGGACCCTAGATTATTCAACGGGGCCCTGGCAGTCCTGAATCCTTCGGAAGGACAGCCATCTTTTGATTGGTTCTTCTTGTGTCCATCCCCTGAGATGGCCCTGGACCCTGTTTTTTAGTCATGACCATCGCTATGGGCGACATGTTTTTGTTGTCAGTGTGCTATAGTCGTGACTAAAAAACGGCCCTGGGTTCAAACCCCGGTCAAACCCAGGTTTAAAAAAAAAGAAAAAAGATTCTAGATCTATTCCTATTAATTTATGGCTAATAAATGATTTATTTACATATAATTGTTAGAAATTCTGAAGGATACTAGTCAAGCCTGCACCTTGAGTATTGGTCGGTTAGGCTATCAGCATCAGAAAAGACACCTATTGAGATCTCCTTCCAAAAGGAGAGTTTTCAGGATCGAGGTCAGGACAATGACTGATTTATCAAACAGCCTGGATGAACATTTCATGTCCCCGTCCTTTTCTCTATCCTTTATATGGAGAATCCATAACACAGTCCTTCCTAAAGGCCTGTTTCCATTGGCCGATTTCCCGTCACCGATCTACAGTCAGGAACCACCGACGTACTTTTGGCACTGTGGACCCAATATCAGTCAATGGAAACAACCAAGGTCGTGAAATGCCCAACGACTTTTTCTGCTTAGATTATGCATTGTGGCACCACCCACCACTGAGTGAAAGCTTGGTCACTGAGAGAAATCTACTACCCTCAGCGATTTTTCTATACCGATGTACAATCAGTGGCACCACCGACAGACTTTCTGTGTAACTCAAAAAGTCTAAGCAATCGTCGTCGGTCAATGGAAATGGGCCTTACGACAGTCCTAAGACTAGCATGTGACCGTCCTCGTTGCCTTGAGTTTACAGATGGGCATTGCCTCCTAAGTAATATTTATATAAAATATTCATTACAATTTACCTTGCGGAACATATCAACATGAATTCCATTGTGACGGAATTACTAAAGTACACCGGATAAGCAGATTCAAGTCCAGATTTCACAATATAGATATAAAAATGTGTGTTTAGGACATTTTCATATAGTTTGAGTTTTGCAGTTTGAAAACGTGTATCTACTGCATTTCTTACCGTAGGGGCAGTAGAGGTGGCAAGATCTCGGTGACGGAATTATGTGGTGCGACATGCAAAATTTAGGTTTAAGTGTTATTATTGATTTCCCTCACTCAGAGACATTTAGAAATGTCTAGGACTAGCAACATATCAATGGATTTTTGATGAGCCACAACCCAGGAGGTCATTGACCCTTGTAAATCTGTCACATTTTGAAATTTCACTTGCTGTGCTTGGTCGATTTGCGCATGTGCAGCACTGCAGCAACTATGCAATTTGGAATGGCAATAGTATAATTGGTCGGAAAAACTTCAAAGTATAAGAAAATGTCTACATATGTAATATATCTAGAGGCTTTTGGCAGTTTGCCTGTGTCACGTTTACCGTGGAATTCATGATAAGGTATCGCCTCTCTAGAATTAACAAATAATCTTCAATTGTTCCACAATAATAATAATGATAATGATAATAATGATAATGATTATACTGATAATAGTGATAAAGATTATAATAATGATAATGATAATAATAATAATAATAATGATAATAATAATAATAATAATCATCATCATAATAATGATTATAATAGTAATTATGATAATAATTATAACAATAATTATGATAATAATAATTATAATAATAATTATAATGATAATTATAATAATGATAATGATAACAATAATAACAATAGTAATAATTATAACAATAATAATAATAATAATTATGATAATAATAATTATTACAATTATAATTATAATGATAATTATAATAATAATTATAATAATAATAATTATAATAATTATAATTATAATTATAATAACCTGATGAAGCTAGATAAAGACTAGGGAAACGTCGTGAAACATACTTTGATACTCTAATTTACAACACCACCTGTACTATTTGGTTCAATAACACCACCATTATAAAAAATACTGTGTCTGGTTTTTTGTGATCTTCAACTCTGAATTATTATAATAATAATAATGATAATAATAATAATAATACATTATTCAGTCTGCACCTCAGAGCTGGTCATACGCACATCATGAGGCTCTCTTGCTTATCAACATTTCTCTTTTTTTGTCAAATCTTTTTACGAAGCTGGCCAATGCTCAGCAAACTGATTCTCAGTCCATGAATCTCGATTCATCAGCTGCACAGGGTCGTGTTGTGGTTGTTATTAGCTTGTCGTGCTGTGTCGTGCATTAAACTGTACACTGAGGTTCTGTCAGGGTAACATGGCTGGAATAGAAATGAACACCATTTCTTATACTACCTCAGTGAATCATACTTTGACAGAGAGACACACAGAGGGGAAGAGAGGGAAGGAGACAGAGAGGGCGAGAGAGAGGGAGGGAGACAGGGAGGGAGAGAAAGAGTGAGGGAGAGAGGAAGGGAGAGAGGGAGAAAGAAAGGAAGGGAGAGGGAGAAACAGGGGGAGAGAGGGAGAGAGGGAGAGTGAGGGAGACAGAGAGGGAGAGAGGGAGGGAAAAGGGACGAGGAGAGAGAGGAAGAGAGAGGGGATAAGGGAGGGAGGTAGAGGGATAGAAAGAGGGAGAGGAAGGGAGAGAGAAGAAGAAAGAGAGGGAGAGAGGGAGGGAGAGATAGAGGGAGGGAGAGGGAGGGAGAGAGGGAGGGACAGAGGGATGGTAGGGTGTCCGTCGGAGGTGACCGCTTACACGGGGTTTTCGGCCTTTTCGTACGGAATTAACTGTCAGCTTACGCGAGGTGTCAGCTTATGCGGGGTGTCCGCTTACGCGGGGTGACCGCTTACACTGGGTGAAATTCAACATCTAAAAAAAGGAAACATTTCCGTTCTGAGCAAAAGTGTCGGCTGACGCGGGATGTCCGCTGTCGTGGTGTGTCCGCTTACGTGGGGTGTCCGTTAGGCGGAGTTCTTCTGTATATCCTATCGTCCAGGGCCCCGTTGAATAAAAAAATCTCACAAGTCTCGTCGGTGGCAAACTGTAGTATAAAAAACTATCGTGGAGGTGGACGAGCATTGGACGAGAGGATAAAATGAACGATCGTGAGTGGTGTTAAATAAAACATCATTCATTTTGAAAATATCGTTTATTTATCGTTCAAGTCTCCTCCGGACGACCACGTTTTAGACGTCGTAGCCGATGTCAAGCTCGTTTTTCATGCACTAAATCCATTCCAAATTAAAAGATATTTTCAACAGAGATTTCTATTCATATTTGATACATGTATACCAAATTTCAACATTTATCAACGATTGAATCATTCTTTTGTGAAATTTTTGAAAATTACTGGAAAAAAAAAAGTTTGCCTTGGATGGGGTTCAGTTTTATGCTACACTGAAAATAAATTGTCGTTTATTTCTCGTCCATCCTTCACTATGTCTTATCGTCCAGCCTCACGGACGACAATTTTTTATTCAACGGGCTCCAGTTTCATGAACAACAAAATATTTTTCAACGGCCCCCCGGTCAGCCCGTTCCGGACATCTATTGTTGTCATGTAGAGATGATGAGGGTACGACAGTTCAATGTCTTCATGTTGCACGTCGGTGTTTCTGGTGCACTGTCTGAATTATCATCATTGTAGTAACATAAAACCTGCCAAGGTGGCCGCTTACACGGGGTGAAATTCCGTCAATACGTTTATCTCACCCCAGATATTTTTTCTCCATAGACTTAACATTGGGAACTCGTATCTAATGCCTATTAGATATTTATGAAAAATATCCAATGGGGGATGATGTCACAAATGTTAGCCCATTAGTCAATATTAAGGGTGAGATAAATTCAGAGACCCATTCAAGTTTAGGGTCAGAGCTCGATCCCATCTCATTTGAATCAGTACATAATTCATGCAGCTTCGCCTTGTGAATTACTACGTGATTCAAACTCGATGGGATACGGGCTCAGACCCTAAACTTCCATGGGTTTCCTCTATAGTATATCATCGTGTGACCGATCACTTCTCGATACAGCCACATATCAACAGTCAAAGGAGTTCCATGCATGAGCAGTGTGAACGGTTTTTAGGAGCAACTCACACAATCCTCCTTCAGTACACTGGCTTCATGCTATGACAAAGCGGCACGCATCAACAGATGGTACCGGCTTTTACACAAAATGAACCAGTACATAAAACTAGTCTTCATGTTGACACTACATCTAAGAACTAAATTTATCTCACCCCTGGTAATTTTGTCCCATAGGCTTAACATTGGAAACTCGTTCGCCATGCCCCTACGAGTATTGCCGTCTGCTCTCCATGGTCTATACGCTTTACCATGCCTCCTGCAACAAACAGGTCGTTGACCGAACTCGATCCTTCCATAATCCTGCCATACTAGACAAGTTTTAGTATAGCATCCAGTCTACAGTCTGGTGTTCAGTTTTCAATATCGCCTCCAGACGCATTATATTTATTTCTATATATTTTTGTTTTCTAGTCTACTACTTTAGGAATCCCTGCAGGCGACGGAAATATTCAAATTTAATGAATCCTGAATATCTTCTACTTCATCATGGACCATTACGTGGAGTTTATTGTTTTGTGAATAATATCAGATGTAACTAAACAGGGGGCTGTTTCTAATCGCCCATGCATATGCAGCGTGGTCTGGGGGTGGTGTATAATAGGGGATATTCCCATGCGCGCCGTCTGGCGAGGATAGTCTATGAATAGCAGATAGTAGGACGTCGGTGATTAATGACTGAGTGAGATAGTGGGGCAGCTGATAGCATCACGGACATATATACATCACAGACATACATATATATATACATCACGGACATATATATATATACATCACAGACATATATACATACATCACATACATATATATATACATACATCACAGACATACATATATATATACATCACGGACATATATATATACATCACAGACATATATACATACATCACGGACATATATATACATCACAGACATACATATATATATACATCACGGACATATATATACATCACAGACATACATATATATATACATCACGGACATATATATACATCACAGACATACATATATATATACATCACGGACATATATATACATCACAGACATACATATATATATACATCACGGACATATATATACATCACAGACATATATATATATACATACATCACAGACATATACATACATCACAGACATATATATATATATATATACATCACAGACATATATATATATATACATCACAGACATATATATATATATACATCACGGACATATATACATACATCACAGACATATATATATACATCACGGACATATATATACATCACAGACATATATACATACATCACAGACATATATATATATATACATCACGGACATATATATACATCACGGACATATATACAGACATCACAGACATACATATATATATACATCACGGACATATATATACATCACAGACATATATACATACATCACAGACATACATATATATATATATATCACAGACATACATATATATATATATATATATCACAGACATATATACACATACATCACAGACATATATATATATACATCACGGACATATATATATATATACATCACAGACATATATACATACATCACAGACATATATATATATATACATCACAGACATATATATATATATACATCACAGACATATATATATATATACATCACAGACATATATACATACATCACAGACATATATATATATATCACAGATATATATATACATCACAGACATATATATATACATACATCACAGACATATATACATATGTCACAGACATATATATATATATACATCACAGATATATATACATACATCACAGATATATATATATACATCACAGATATATATACATACATCACAGATATATATATATATATATATATAGTATATAAAACCACCAAGGGTTTATATGTGTATAAGTGGAAAGATTTGAATCCCCGCCGAAACTACAGAGGTCGCTACAGGGACTACAGGGCAACCTCATGAGGGCGCTGAGGGCTCGCTCACGTGAGGGAAGGTGAAGTGCGGCAGCTCGGGACCATACAAGCCCTCTTTTCCACACCAACCCTCATCCACTGCAGACGTCCAACCTACAACTGAAATTTTTTCTCCGGTTATGACACCCTCGTGTACTCGTCTAGGCTGACAGGGTTCAAGTAAGGTTGGTCGTTGCTCTTACAAAGCCTTTGCCTGTTTCTTACTATTGTCATTATTGTGGTTTACTATTGCAATTATGAAGAGGTGTGACAATTGTCACCGCGAGTTTGATGGTTGGTCGCACCGCGACGGTTGCCCTTTTTGTAGGGTGGATCAAATAGAACAGGAGATGAGGGGAGACTACGACAGTGACGTGGAAGAGAGAGGGAAAACCTTAACTAAGGAAAAGAAATCATTTTCTACCCCGGGGTGGGTTCAACCTATTCTCGAAGAAAACGAAACACTTAGGCAAGATGTTAAACAACTAAGAGACGAAGTAAGCTCATTGGTGAAATTGTTTAAAGATATTAGTGTTTCACAAAATGTAGCAAGTAACCCCCCGGATACTTTGGTAGACCATTCCGGACTGGCTTCAGGTAGTTCTCCATTACCAAAAGGGGGTTTCAAACCCGTTTTTCCTCAGAGAAGAGGCACTTTCTGTGCACCGGACATTCAAGGGAGTGAAAATAGAGGAGAAACGTCTCATACGTGTTCTTCAAAAACCAAACGTAAGTGTCGTTATTTTTCGATACAACCGTTTCTCCCCCCCCCCCCCCCCCCCGGAGTCGAAACACCTAACTACGACCAAATGCTAAGTGTGTCTCTAGGGTTATGGCATAGCATAAATGAACAGGGTTTGGATAGCTCCACATACTCCCACCACGTTGCCTACCTTGTAGACAGACAGTCTACTCATACAGGCAAAAGTCTAGTAGACTATGACGAAGCGGTCAGATTCAAGTGCGATACCTTGGGACTAGAATACTTTTCATATGGAGATAGTTTTCTTTCCGAGAAATTTCTTAACTTTGAGACTACCTTCTCATACGTATCACTCAACAAAAAACTGAAAGAACTTGGAGACAAAAGAAGTAAATTTCGGGGGAATTCAAATTCTGATAGTAGCGAAACAAAAAAGGGATCTGTTGGAGATTTAACGCCAAAGACGGCTGTACCTTTAGCGATTGTTGTTATCGCCATGAATGCTCTCAGTGTGGTTCCTCCCATTCTGGTTTTTCTTGCAAGAAAACACCGGAAAGTAAAGTTTCTAAATGAAATGAGGCGGACCAAAGTTATCGCTCAAAGCGTAACGGTCCAAACTATCTAGATGTGTATGCGAGTAGTCAGGCTGGAGATTGTATTATTGATGTTTCTTGTGTGGGCGGGTCCAAGGACCCGTGTGGACCGCAAACTTTTTCCGGCGCAGTGGTTGTCCCGGTTGTCCCGGGTTCTATTTCTCTCTCCACTAACGTTTCAATTACTAACGGCACCAGTAGAGAAGTATTAGATAACAATGCTAGTTGCCACACTGAGTCTATTTCTGGTGAAAAGGACACGGTTTCAATTGTTATATCGGATGACAATATTGTCGATTCCGGGGGGAGAGTGATGGTTGTAGAAGAAATTGGTATTTCTAAAGATGTTGATTTCAGCCATGAGACCAATGGCAGAAACTATGATGGGAGAATGAGTTTATGTTCGACCAGTGAACAGGTATTGAATGACGATAGCATAGATATTCTATCGAGCAGTTTAGACGATACCATTGATAATGAAATGTTATTTTCATCTAATTTTGCAGAATCAGAAGATGATCTTGTGAAGATATGGAATGTGTCAAGTCGCGATGAACCGGGAATAGGTATTCCCTATACACGCCCATGTGATAACAAATGTTTCGGTTTACATACGCTAGGTGGCAGGGTAAACCAATTAAATCCGTGTACCTTTTTTGATGAATGTTACTTACATGATTCCCGACCAGATATTAATGCTGATTATATTTTCTCCGGAGTAAGGGACGGTTTCAAAATAGTAGATAAAGAATTTTCAGGTAAATATATTTCCGGAAATTATGACAGTATCTACACAGAAGAGTTCAGAAAACAAATGAACTCTACAATGACCAACGAGTTGTTGAAAGAGAAGGTATCCCCCACAGATCACCCACCAGATTGCGTCCATGCTATGGGCGCTGTCCGGAAAAAGAATGGTAAAATCCACCCTATAACGGATTGTAAGCGGCCTATCAACTCTAGTATCAACAATTTTATGGATACAACTTGTAAAAAGTTCTCATATTTATCTTTAGATACCGTTTTGTCATATGTTAAACCAAACATGTATTTTGCAGTTTTGGATATCCAGGACGCATACCACACAATTCCGGTGGACCCGGAGCAAAGAAGATTCCAAGGTTTCTCATGGTCATTGGAGGAAAATGAAGAAGAACAATTTTTTTAGTCCAACAGACTTGTTTTTGGTTTGAAATGCGCACCTTATATCTTTACCCAGTTCACAGACTTCATCATTAGGTCTATGCACAGACGTGGCATATTTTCTATTTTGGGGTACCTAGATGACTTTATTGTTTTGGGAGAAACAAAAGAAAAATGTTCGCATGATTTATCAGTACTCTCAACCTTTTTTGCTTCAGTTAGGATTTGAAATAAATTCAAAAAAACTCATTAAACCGAACCAACAGGTATCTTATTTGGGTTTTCTCATTGATAGTATCAATATGGAAGTTTCTTTGCCCCGGAAAAGTTATCGAATGTAAATATGATTGTTTCAGATTTTCTAAACAAGAAATGTGATAAGTATAAGGAAGTTGCCTCTTTGGCAGGCTATCTGTCGCACGCTGCGATGGTAGTCCGTGGGGGCCGGACATTTTCCCGTAGGATTATTAATTTTGTGAATTTCATGAAAGATAGAATTAAGACTTGTAGGATTCCAGACTGGATGTTCACCAACCTCGAATGGTGGAAGCATTTTTTACAGACTTTCAATGGTACCGGTAAGATTTTGATCCCCAAAGACGTTTTCCAATATACTTTGGAGTCAGACGCCTCAATGTCCGGTTTCGGAGCTATATGTGGCCCGGATTGGTTTTTTGGTGTATGGAATCCCCAAGAGGTAAAACTGGAAAAACATGACGTAGACAGTCATCATTGGGAAAAAAAACCTTCGGAAAATGTAGACCCCAATATCAACTTGTTGGAACTTTGGCCAATTGTTGTAGCTGCGCATAGATGGTGCACCATATGGCGCAATCATCATGTAATTATCAAAACAGATAATACACAAGTCGTTGTCGCTATAAATTCCGGTAGGAGCAGGAATTTAGAAACCATGAATTGCTTACGAGAACTTTTCTGGATATCCGCTGTGTATAATTTTGTTTTGTCGGCCGAACATATTCCAGGTGAATTGAATCTGATACCAGATTATTTATCAAGGGTTTATAGTGCAAAGGTTAATAAACATATCCCTAGATCTTTAATGACAGGTTATTGTTGTTTCTAGGATTAAAGGACAAAGTCACAAGTTATCAGTCGCGTTGGATGTCGCCCAATACCTCGACGACGCGCCGGTGTCAGTGGAATCACTATATACGTTTCTGCAGTGAATTCCGGAGAATTGCCTTACCAGCGACAATTGAGGGCTGTTTCTAATCGCCCATGCATATGCAGCGTGGTCTGGGGGTGGTGTATAATAGGGGATATTCCCATGCCCGCCGTCTGGCGAGGATAGTCTATGAATAACAGATAGCAGGACGTCGGTGATTAATGACTGAGTGAGATAGTGGGGCAGCTGATAGCATCACGGACATATATACATACATCACAGACATACATATATATATACATCACGGACATATATATACATCACAGACATATATACATACATCACATACATATATATATACATCACAGACATATATACATACATCACAGACATATATATATACATCACGGACATATATATACATCACAGACATATATATATATACATACATCACAGACATATACATACATCACAGACATATATATATATACATCACAGACATATATATATACATCACAGACATATATACATACATCACATACATATATATATACATCACAGACATATATACATACATCACAGACATATATATATACATCACGGACATATATATACATCACAGACATATATATATACATACATCACAGACATATACATACATCACAGACATATATATATACATCACAGACATATATATATACATCACAGACATATATATATATATATATATACATCACAGACATATATATATACATCACAGACATATATATATATATATACATCACAGACATAATATATATACATCACAGACATATATATATATACATCACAGACATATATATATATATACATCACAGATATATATATATATATACATCACAGACTATCGTAAAACTGGATGAGGTTTAATCTTGTCCACCGTATTCCACGACTGGAGTTTGGCAAAGTGATTTCATGAGGCGAAGCCGAGTGAAGTCCGGAGCCAAAACTTCAGGAGTGGAATGCGGTGGCCAAGATTAAAACGAATCAGGTTTTGATTTTATCCTACCCTATCTCCTCGATTTTGGAATATTACATGATAACAATGCTGTATGCCACTAGTGGCATATTAAACTCCGTATGCCAGTCAGCGTGGCATACGGAAACCCAATGTTAAGCCTATGGGATTTTATATTAAGGGTAGGATAAATATATATAAACATCACAGACACATTTACAGGCCGAATATATACGTATATAGATAGAGATACATAAGTGTAAATACGTATACATACACAGATAGAGTTATACATACGTGTGTAGATAGGCATGAGTAATTGTTGTATGTGAATAGATATAGATTAGTGATAGTGTGTGTATCTGGATTCTTTGTCTGTTTGGGTAGTGTTATGTCAAATTTGTTTAATAACACTTACTTTGGATGTGACCGAATCTATGAGATGAATTTAGGAAGAAATCTCACACCACATAGACATGGTATTAGAAGGATTGGCCTTTATTATAGCAGTAAGTCTACCACTGCTGGGGATGAAGGAGGAAGGTGGCTGTACACCACACCACATATACATGGTATTAGAAGGATTGGCCTTTGATATAGCAGTAAATCTACCACTGCTGGGGATGAAGGAGAAAGGTGGTATGAGAAGGACTGGCCTTTTATATAGCAGTATTTTTACCACCGTTGGGGATGAATGAGAAAGGTGGCTGTACACCACACCACATAGACATGGTATGAGAAGGACTGGCCTTTGATATAGCAGTAAATCTAACACTGCTGGGGGTGATGGAGAAAGGTGGCTGTACACCACACCACATAGATATGGTATAGGAAGGACTGGCCTTTGATAAAGCAGTAAATGTACCACTGCTAGGGGTGAAAGAAAAAGGTGGCTGTACACCAAACCATGTAGACATGGTATGAGAAGGATTGGCCTTTGATATAGCAGTAAATCTACCATTGCTGGGGGTGAAGGAGAAAGGTGGCTGTACACCACACCACACAGACATGGTATGAGAAGGATTGGCCTTTGATATAGCAGTAAATCTATCATTGCTGGGGATGAAGGAGAAAGATGGTATATGAAGGACTGGCCTTTTATATACCAGTATTTCTACCACCGTTGGGGATGAATGAGAAAGGTGGCTGTACACCAGACCACATAGTCATAGTATGAGAAGGATTGGCCCTTGGCATAGCAGTTAATCTACCACTTCTGGGGGTGAAAGAAAAAGGTGGCTGTACACCAAACCATGTAGAC
Source organism: Alentia gelatinosa (assembly GCA_950022655.1). Lineage (NCBI taxonomy): Eukaryota > Metazoa > Annelida > Polychaeta > Phyllodocida > Polynoidae > Alentia > Alentia gelatinosa. Next base: position 138,150,995 of record OX465580.1, on the reverse strand, counting down.
ATGGTATGAGAAGAACTGGCCTTTGATATAGCAGTAAGTCTACCGCTGCTTGGGGTAAAGGAAAAAGGTGGCTGTACACCACACCACATTAACATAGTCTAGAAGGACTGGCCTTTGATATAGCAGTAAATCTACCAATGCTGGAGGTGAAAGAGAAAGGTGGCTGTACACCACACCACATAGACATGGTATGAGAAGGACTGGCCTTTGATATAGCAGTAAATCTACCACTGCTGGAGGTGAAAGAGAAAGGTGGCTGTACACCACACCACATACACATGGTATGAGAAGGACTGGCCTTTGATATAGCAGTAAATCTACCATTTCTGGGGATGAAGGAGAAAGGTGGCTGTACACCACACCACATAGACATGGTATGAGAAGGACTGGCCTTTGATATAGCAGTAAATCTACCATTTCTGGGGATGAAGGAGAAAGGTGGCTGTACAGAACACCATATTAACATAGTCTGGAGGGATTGGCCTTTGATATAGCAGTAAATCTACCACAAGGAGATCCACACACACAAGACAGACCCAGACTCTGGCCTCACTCCACGAAACCCGCTCTCCACGCCCGTCTCCCACCAGATGACGCTGCAGTACGGGCCGCCGTCTGCCCCCTCCCCTCCCTCCCCCCTCCCCCTCTCTCCCCCCTCCCCCTCCCCCGCCCCCCTCCTGGCCCCCGCACCGGGCAGGCTTTAGGGTGCGGCGGCCCGTGGAGCGGGGAATCGCGGGTTGGAGCCCGCAGCGCCGAGCCCGACGCCCCGATAGAGCAGAGATCAATACGGGTAAAAATAGACACCCACCACCAACCCGCTGTCTGTGAGGTGCGTGCGTACCGGGAATGAAAGGGATGGGCCAGACAGCGGGGAGGTACTAGCCAGCAGCCACAAGTGACTAGTCTCTAGCCACCCGCCACCAGCCACCCGCCACCCACCAGCCACCCGCCACAAGCCACAAGACACCCACCAGCCACCCGCCACAAGACTGCCACCAGCCAGCAGGCACTAGCCACCAGCAACCAGCCACCACCCACTAGCCACCAGCCACCAGCCACAATACACCACCCATCACCCACCACCAGCCACTAGCCACCCGCCACCCGCCACCCACCACCAGCCACCCGCCACCAGCCACCCGCCACTAGCCACCCGCCACCAGCCACCAGCCACCAGACACCAGCCACCAGCCACAAGCCAGCAGCCACCACCCACCACCCACCACCACCCACCACCAGCCAACAGCCACCACCCGCCACCTGTCACCCACTATCCACCACCCACCACCCACCACCACCCACCACCACCCACCAGCCACCAGCCACTAGCCACTAGCCACCAGACACTAGCCACCCACCACCCGCCACCCACAACCAGACACCCGCCACCAGACACCCACCACCAATAACCCAGCCACCAGCCACTAGCCAGCAGGCAGCCACAAGTGATCAGCCACCAGCCACCAGCCACCAGCCATCAACACCCTCCAGCCACCAGACACCCACCAGCCACCAGCCACCAGCCACTAGCCACTAGCCACCAGCCACTAGCCACCCACCAGCAACAAGCCCCTAGCCACCAGCCATGAGCCACCAGCCACCACCCGCCAGCCACCAGCCACTAGCCAGCAGCCACAACCCACCAGCCACCACTCAAAACCAACCAGCCATCCCCCAGCCAGCCACAAGCCACCACCCACCACCTACCACCCACCACCAACCACCAGTCTACAGGGGGAGGGGGAGGATACAGTGACTGAGACCAGTCTACAGGGGGAGGGGGAGGACACAGGGACTGAGACCAGTCTACAGGGGGAGGGGGAGGACACAGGGACTGAGACCAGTCTACAGGGGGAGGGGGAGGACACAGGGACTGAGGCCAGTCTACAGGGGGAGGGGTAAGACACAGGGACTGAGACCAGTCTACAGGGGGAGGGGGAGGACACAGGGACTGAGACCAGTCTACAGGGGGAGGGGGAGGACACAGGGACTGAGACCAGTCTACAGGGGGAGGGGTAAGACACAGGGACTGCGGCCAGTATACAGGGGGAGGGGGAGGACACAGGGACTGAGACCAGTCTACAGGGGGAGGGGGAGGACACAGGGACTGAGACCAGTCTACAGGGGGAGGGGTAAGACACAGGGACTGAGACCAGTCTACAGGGGGAGGGGGAGGACACAGGGACTGAGACCAGTCTACAGGGGGAGGGGGAGGACACAGGGACTGAGACCAGTCTACAGGGGGAGGGGGAGGACACAGGGACTGAGACCAGTCTACGGGGGGATGGGTAGGACACAGGGACTGAGACCAGTCTACAGGGGGAGGGGTAGGACACAGGGACTGAGACCAGTCTACAGGGGGAGGGGTAGGACACAGGGACTGAGACCAGTCTACAGGGGGAGGGGGAGGACACAGGGACTGAGGCCAGTCTACGGGGGGATGGGTAGGACACAGGGACTGAGACCAGTCTACAGGGGGAGGGGGAGGACACAGGGACTGAGGCCAGTCTACAGGGGAGGGGGAGGACACAGGGACTGAGACCAGTCTACAGGCTAAGGGGTAGGACACAGGGACTGAGGCCAGTGTACAGGAGGAGGGATAGGACACAAGGACTGAGACCAGTCTACAGGGGGAGGGGTAGGACACAGGGACTGAGGCCAGTGTACAGGAGGAGGGATAGGACACAAGGACTGAGACCAGTCTACAGGGGGAGGGGGAGGATACAGTGACTGAGACCAGTCTACAGAAGGAGGGGGAGGACACAGTGACTGAGACCAGTCTACAGGGGGAGGGGGAGGACACAGGGACTGAGACCAGTCTACAGGAGGAGGGATAGGACATAGGGACTGAGACCAGTCTACAGGGGGAGGGGGAGGACACAGGGACTGAGACCAGTCTACAGGAGGAGGGATAGGACATAGGGACTGAGACCAGTCTACAGAAGGAGGGGGAGGATACAGTGACTGAGACCAGTCTACAGGGGGAGGAGGAGGACACAGGGACTGAGACCAGTCTACAGGGGGAGGGGTAGGAGACAGGGACTGAGACCAGTCTACAGAAGGAGGGGGAGGATACAGTGACTGAGGCCAGTCTACAGGGGGAGGGGGAGGACACAGGGACTGAGACCAGTCTACAGGGGGAGGGGGAGGACACAGGGACTGAGACCAGTCTACAGGGGGAGGGGTAGGACACAGGGACTGGGACCAGTCTACAGGCTAAGGGGTAGGACACAGTGACTGAGACCAGTCTACAGGCTAAGGGGTAGGACACAGGGACTGGGACCAGTCTACAGGCTAAGGGGTGGGACACAGGGACTTGATCCACTCTATCCTTCTCACTTCCTCTACACCTCAGCTTTGCTTCCTGAGACCAGTCTACAGGCTAAGGGGTAGGACACAGGGACTGAGGCCAGTGTACAGGAGGAGGGATAGGACACAAGGACTGAGACCAGTCTACAGGAGGAGGGATAGGACATAGGGACTGAGACCAGTCTACAGAAGGAGGGGGAGGATACAGTGACTGAGACCAGTCTACAGGGGGAGGAGGAGGACACAGGGACTGAGACCAGTCTACAGGGGGAGGGGTAGGAGACAGGGACTGAGACCAGTCTACAGAAGGAGGGGGAGGATACAGTGACTGAGGCCAGTCTACAGGGGGAGGGGGAGGACACAGGGACTGAGACCAGTCTACAGGGGGAGGGGGAGGACACAGGGACTGAGACCAGTCTACAGGGGGAGGGGTAGGACACAGGGACTGGGACCAGTCTACAGGCTAAGGGGTAGGACACAGTGACTGAGACCAGTCTACAGGCTAAGGGGTAGGACACAGGGACTGGGACCAGTCTACAGGCTAAGGGGTGGGACACAGGGACTTGATCCACTCTATCCTTCTCACTTCCTCTACACCTCAGCTTTGCTTCCTGAACCAGTGAGGGAAGGTTGCATACTGTAATGTACTTTATCTTGATGTTGTCTAGGCCGAGTCTCGAGTCTGTGGTCTGCTGTCTACGAGGGTGTTCGCTAGAGCAGCAGCATCAGGAGTTGGGGTGCGTGTGGGAGAGAAGGGGGAGGAACAATTGATCGCTCGGCGCATCCTCACTGCCTGGTGCCGGGTGTTTTGTGTTTAATTGTTTGGTTTTTGGTGGTTGTTTATTGGTGTTTGGTTGTTGGTGGTTGTTGGTATATGGTTGTTGGTGTGTGGCTGTTAGTGGTTGTTGGTGTGTGGTTGTTGGTGTGTGGTTGTTGGTGGTTGTTGGTGGTTGGTTGTTGGTGTGTGGTTGTTGATGTATGGTTGGTGTGTTGTTGTTGGTGTGTGGTTGTTGGTGTGTGGTTGTTGGTGTGTGGCTGTTAGTGGTTGTTGGTGTATTGTGGTTGGTGTGTGGTTGTTGGTGTGTGGTTGTTGGTGTGTGGTTGTTGGTGTGTGGTTGTTGGTGTATGGTTGTTGGTGTGTGGCTGTTAGTGGTTGTTGGTGTATTGTGGTTGGTGTATGGTTGTTGGTGTGTGGTTGTTGGTGTGTGGTTGTTGGTGTGTGGTTGTTGGTGTGTGGTTGTTGGTGTGTGGTTGTTGGTGTGTGGCTGTTGGTGTGTGGCTGTTAGTGGTTGTTGGTGTATTGTGGTTGGTGTGTGGTTGTTGGTGTGTGGTTGTTGGTGTGTGGTTGTTGGTGGTTGTTGGTGTGTGGTTGGTGGTGTGTGGTTGTTGGTGTGTGGTTGTTGGTGTGTGGTTGTTGGTTGTTGTTGGTGTGTGGTTGTTGGTGTGTGGTTGTTGGTGTGTGGTTGTTGGTGTGTGGTTGTTGGTGTATGGCTGTTGTTGTTTGGTTGTTGGTGTTGTTTGGCTTTTTGTTGCGGATGTTTAGGTGATTGTTGTGGGTGTTTTTTTGTTAGTGTTTGTTGTTGGTGTTTATTGGTGTTGGATGTAGGCATTTCCCATGAACATCCTCATGATATATATGTGACATAATTTGCTGATACCCCCCCCCCCCCGATTCACCCATCCACTCCCGCGCTACCATTTACAGTGCCGTATTCACAGTAAACCCTCTTTCACCCCCCTCACCCCTTCTTCCCCCCCCCCCCCCATCATGGCAGCGTAGTCACGTGACCCCCCCATCCCTCCTTCTGCCTGTAGCTGATTCCCGGCAAACGCCTGTAGACTTCGCAGTGTGACAGCACGGTACCAGCGAACCCTCCAGTGACGTCCGATGGGGGGGGGGGGGGGGGGCACCCTACCTCACCCCCTGTCCGTTCAAGTGGGGGTTGGGGGTTGCCCTGCCTCACCCCCCCCCTCGTTGTGACAGTCGAATACTGGGAACTCTCAAAACAGCACTTGAATTTGTGTGATCAATGATTCTCCCGTATTAAAGATGTATCAGCCTTGTTGTCAGATATACATAGGAAACATCGGATACGTAGACAATAATCGATGGTTTTGTGAACAGGCGGCCGTAAACCACGAGAGGTTGACGTGCCGTAATACACTCGCTAAAGCTCCAGTGGTTTACAGAGCCGCCTGTCTACAAAACCATCGTTTGTTGCATTTATCTTCCATCTTTTCGAATAAATTAAAACCCAGCAATTGCCATATAAAAGGGCATAACAATAGGAACTATTCCTTTGCTCTATAGCACAGAGGGATTATTTTCCCTTATCTCACCCCAATATTTTTCTCCATAGGCTGAACGTTAGGAACTAGTACTCCACGGCCGTGAGGTTCGTGTACCCAATACTCAATAGCTAATTTGGTGAGTTATTTCATCATTAAATAATGTTATATACGGGGTGAGATAGAATCAGAAACCCACTCGAACTTGTTTACCCGTTTCGTAATTCTCTCAGCTTCGCTTCATGAATTACTCTACAGTCAAACTTGGTGGAGTACAGACCAAGTTATTTGATCTGTTGAGTTTCCTTCTAATCATCCCATGGATTTGAGGCCGTATACCATAGATTCGAATCCGTACACCACAGTTATGGTATCTGACAGGTTTCATGTAATAGGTCATGGTTTACTGAGTCTCCATACATTCTCAATGGGTACTTTGTATACCATGGATAATAAACAATGGGTCATGGTTTACTGAGTCCCCATACATTCTCAATGGGGTCCTTGTACACCATGGATAAAAAACAATGGGTCATGGTTTACTGAGTCCCCATACATTCTCAATGGGGTCCTTGTATACCATGGATAATAAACAATGTGTAGTGGTTTACTGATTCCCCATACATTCTCAATGGGGTCTTTGTACACTATGGATAATAAACAATGTGTAGTGGTTTACTGAGTCTCCATACATTCTCAATGGGGTCCTTGTATACCATAGATAATAAGCAATGTGTAGTGGTTTACTGAGCCCCCATACATTCTCAATGGGTACTTTGTATACCATGGATAATAAACAATGGGTCATGGTTTACTGAGTCCCCATACATTCTCAATGGGGTCCTTGTATACCATGGATAATAAACAATGTGTAGTGTTTTACTGAGCCCCCATACATTCTCAATGGGTACTTTGTATACCATGGATAATAAACAATGGGTAGTGGTTTACTGAGCCCCCATACATTCTCAATGGGTACTTTGTATACCATGGATAATAAACAATGGGTCATGGTTTACTGAGTCCCCATACATTCTCAATGGGGTCCTTGTATACCATGGATAATAAACAATGGGTTGTGGTTAATTGAGTCTCCATACATTCTCAATGGGGTCTTTGTACACCATGGATAATAAACAATGGGTCGTGGTTTGCTGAGTCTCTATACATTCTCAATGGGGTCCTTGTATACCATGGATAATAAACAATGTGTAGTGGTTTACTGAGTCCCCATACATTCTCAATGGGTACTTTGTATACCATGGATAATAAACAATGGGTCGTGGTTTACTGAGTCTCCATACATTTTCAATGGGACTTTGTACACTATGGATAATAAACAATGTGTAGTGGTTTACGGAGTTCCCATACATTCTCAATGGGGACTTTGTATACCATGGATAATAAACAATGTGTAGTGGTTTACTGATTCCCCATACATTCTCAATGGGGTCTTCTTTATTGTATACGATGGATGATGAGTGGGAGAAAAGTAGTGAAACCACCAAATCAAGAAATTTGAAAAGAAAAGAAATCGGTATGGAAAGGTATATGTAGAGATAGGTGTGACAGGGTGGGCCTTGGTTCAGTATTGATATAACCCTAGACTTGCTCAAGTCTTTGATTTTTAACATTCATTGAATGATAAATCACAATCAGAATAAAGTTCACTAAAGTATGCATCCTTCTCTGACTGGCTCATGAATCAAAGACTTGTCCACTATGAACAGAATCTCCTGTTTATGGCCCCAAGCCGCTCCCTGTAACACTATACTTCCTCCTACCTCTCCCCCTCTCCCTCCAGTTCCCTGGCCGCCTGTATTGTCATAGCAATAAATTTCGCCAACTCCTGACTGTGACCTGACTAAGATCAAAGTGAGAGGGTATCAATCTCCCAGCAGATATCCAGACCAATAGCCAGGATATCTGTATGGAGAGTGTTGGAAATACTGGAGCTAAACAGCGCCAGGAATTTGACACCATTACCGATTGTACCAGTCCCTGAATCCCAGAGAGGAGGGTAGCCATAGGATGCAGGGACTGGAGCCTGTTTCCCTGTGAGGAGGGTAGCCATAGGATGCAGGGACTGGAGCCAGTATCTCAGCGAGGAGGGTAGCCATAGGATGCAGGGACTGGAGCCACTATCCTGTATCCCAGCGAGGAGGGTAGCCGTAGGATGCAGGGACTGGAGCCAGTATCCCTGTATCCCAGCGAGAAGGGTAGCCGTAGGATGCAGGGACTGGAGCCACTATCCCTGTATCCCAGCGAGGAGGGTAGTCATAGTATGCAGGGACTGGAGCCAGTATCCCTGTATCCCAGCGAGGAGGGTAGCCATAGGATGCAAGGACTGGAACCACTATCCCTGTATCCCAGCGAGGAGGGTAGCCATAGGATGCAGGGACTGGAGCCAGTCTCCCTGTATCCCAGCGAGGAGGGTAGCCATAGGATGCAGGGACTGGAGCCAGTATCCCTGTATCCCAGCGAGGAGGGTAGTCATAGGATGCAGGGACTGGAGCCAGTATCCCTGTATCCCAGCGAGGAGGGTAGTCATAGTATGCAGGGACTGGAGCCAGTATCCCTGTATCCCAGCGAGGAGGGTAGCCATAGGATGCAGGGACTGGAGCCAGTATCCCTGTATCCCAGCCAGGAGGGTAGTCATAGGATGCAGGGACTGGAGCCAGTATCCCTGTATCCCAGTGAGAAGGGTAGTCATAGGATGCAGGGACTGGAGCCACTATCCCTGTATCCCAGCGAGGAGGGTAGCCATAGGATGCAGGGAGTGGAGCCAGTATCCCTGTATCCCAGCGAGGAGGGTAGCCATAGGATGCAGGGACTGGAGCCAGTATCCCTGTATCCCAGCGAGGAGGGTAGCCATAGGATGCAAGGACTGGAGCCACTATCCCTGTATCCCAGCGAGGAGGGTAGCCATAGGGTGAAGGGACTGGAGCCAGTATCCCTGTATCCCAGCGAGGAGGGTAGTCATAGGATGCAGGGAGTGGAGCCAGTCTCCCTGTATCCCAGCGAAGAGAGTAGCTATAGGATGCAGGGCCTGGAGCCAGTCTAATAGAACCCCACCCTCGCCGTCTCATACCACGTGGGTGTAGAGTTTCTGTCGTGAGGATCAGTTCGTTGATATCTAGGTGTAGGAGGTGCCAGTCAGACAGGCTGCACCTGAGTGGGTGTCTTTTGATGTGTTACATGTAGACAGCCACACCCACATAGTCCCGGATTACGTAACTTACAGTGAAACCCCGCTTAAGGGTATACCCTGTGTAGACACCCACACAGTCCTGGATTACATAACTAACAGTAACACCCCGCTTAAGGGAACAACCCGTGTTGACACCCACATATCCCTGGGTTACGTAACGAACAGTGACACCCCGCTTAAGGGAACACCCTGCGTAGACACTCACACAGTCCTGGATTATGTAACATACAGTGACACCCCGGCAAAGGGAACACCCCACGTTAACTCCCACACACCCTTGGATTACGTAACATACAGTGACACCCTGCTTTAGGGACACCCTGCTTAAGGGGGACACATACAGTGAAACACCGCTAAAGGGACATCCAGCTTAAGGGAGCACCCAGCGTTTATACCTACACACCCCTGGATTATATAATGTACAGTGACACCCCGTTTAAGGTAACTCCCCGCTTATGGGAACACATACAAGTAAAAACTGTTAAAAGGACATCCTGCTTAAGGGACACCCTGCGGTAACACCTACACACCCCTGGATTACGTAACATACAGTGAAACATCACTAAAGGGACACCCCGCTTAAGGGAGCACCCCGCGTTAACACAGACACACCCCTGGATTATGGAACATACAGTGAACCCTGCTTAAGGGAACACCCTGCTTAAGGGACACCCCATATTAATACCAACACGCCCCTGGATTACGTAACATAAAGTGAACCCGGCTTAAGGGAACACCCTTTCTTAAGGGACACCCCATGTTAATACCCACACACCCCCGGAGTATGTAACATACAGTGACAAGCTGCTTAAGGTAACGCCCTGCTTAAGGGAACACCCCACTCAAGGGAACACCCTGCTTAAGGGAACACCCTGTGTTAACAGACAATTTTCTATTCTTTTTCATTAAAGTAACAAGAATACAATTTATCCTGTTGGGTGTTTTTACATTTGCTCGAAACAGACATGTTTCTCTCTATTAAGTGTTTATCTTAACCCTGTTTAAGGGTACATCCTGCTTCAACAGACACCCTACGTAAACAGACAGTTATTTCGGTACAGAAAGCTTCTTAATCCCGGTTAAGGGGGCACTTTTGTAGGGGCACCTTATCAAATGTGACTGGACAGTGTGGGGACAAAACTCCAGATTATCTTGATTTATTTTTTATGGTGTGTGTATAAGGCTGGTAGACTGATGTCTAGACAATCAGACACCAGGCCATGGCCTGCGTAGGCTCCTGTAGGCGTCAGGTAGGCGTCTGTGGGGTGTCTGTGTGGTTATAACAGTGTCTCTATTACATATCATTTCACTCCTGGTATTATTGTCTCATAGGCTTAATATTGGGAACTCATCCTCCACACTCCTACGAGTATTGCAGTCCGTTCTCCATCTCCATCTATATCCTGTGTGTCATCCAATATTTTGGTGTATACAGGGGTGAGATAAGTACAGAAAGCAACTTGTTTTGTTCAAAGAAGTCATTCTCCAACTCGTTTGAATGTGACGTGATATTCACTCGGCTGTCACCTCGTTCATAATACTCTGCATGCATCAACCTCATGATGACTTTGACTAAAACTTGTTGGTTTCTTCTACAATATCACCTGTATAAAGGTTTTATATGTAATTACTTCATAGCCTAACCATTGACAGACTGAAAACTCTGTATAAGAAACACCCCGTGTAAGGGTACATTCTGCTGTGAACGGAGGGTGTACTCTTAAGTGGGTTCCTACTGTACAGGGTCTATTTATAGATGTGGGCGGACGCATGCGTGTTAGAGCATCACGTGACCTTCACAGAGTGTTACAAGTTGTCAGAAATGACGTTATCTGCACCATTCTCTTGGTACTGATCCCTTTTCCGTTATTGATATATATACATACACAATATTACCATGATTTCGATCTGAGTGGCCGTATTCTCCGCGTAGTTGACGCGAAGTAAAACTCTGAGTGATAGCGAGGAGTATTGCGTAGTGTCAACTACAAGGAGAATACGGCCATACAGATCGAAATCATGGTAATGTTGTATTTATTACTCACCTTTCGACTAATTATTAGGAACAAAATCTTGTAAATAATTAGAAAATCGACGCAAGCGCCGTGCATTGTTTATACGAATAGTTTCTATAATGCCCGTCAGGTGGCCGAAAAAGCTGTATTCTCCTAGGAGCTTACGGCTTTCAGTATTCTACCCAGTCACGATCTGGAGGCTCCATAGGCTTAGCATGGAGACTCCGTATTAGGTGGGTAATAAACAACAGTATAGTGTATAGGGTAATTGGCACTCATTAGTCTTAAGATTTTTACTTTTTTATATTTTATTTTAATTGCCAACATCTATCAGAAGTCAGTTCTTTCTTTTGAAACAATGGTGTTCAGTTTTTGCATTTGTTTGTTCTGATTGTACCTTAGAATTATTCATAATCACCTTTCCAACTAACAGCGTTACATCGCTCAGATCCTCATACAATAGGTTTTCATATAATACCCTCAAAAGTTTACAATCAGAGCTCGTATCCATCAAGTTTGAATCGCGTAGTAATTCATAAGGCAAAGCCGCAAGAATGATGTACCGATTCAAATGAGATGGGATCGAGCTCTGACCCTAAACTTGAATAGGTTTCTGAATTTATCTCATCCCTTACACTGTGCCCAGATTAAAACGAATAAGGTTTTGATTTTATCCTACCCCCTGTGAACGATATTTTTATGTGAGGAAAATAACAAAAAACATGATAAAAACTTTCTGAAGTTCTCTATATAGCTCTCCTTGCTGCCCTGAAGGCGCTTGGAACTACTTTCAGCTGCTGATCTCTGATTGGTCCATTTTTTGTACGCTGCTAGGAGCGATTTTTTATCCGTATGCGACATATGGGCGCATACGGAAAGTCAATGTTAAGCCTATGGGATTTTATATTAGGGGTAAGAGTGTATTAAAGGCATGTCGTACAACCTAAAAGAAAGGTACGTTTAATCCTGAAAAACAGGTCTTCACGGGGAAACTTAGATCGTAGGGTTTACAAACTGTGAAAGTAGAGCGGGTTTTTTATTATTTCTAATTCAGAGTATAATCTACCAATCACCATAGGAAGAACTGATTTGATTCAGATAAATTTCCAAATAAATAAAAAACAACAACAAACAAACATCAATATTTGGGAAGAATGAGAAATGTGAGTCGGGAGATACATAGAAATGACAGTGTTATCTTTTAAACGAATTCATCTTTTACAGCTTTCCTAAATCTATATTCTGTATCCTACAGTCTATCCTGTTTCAGAGTGGGATAAACCTGGGTAGATGAGAGATTTCTTGTACAACTGTCCTCTCCAAAACTCACCTTCTCCTCTCAGTCAAGTCACAGTGGCGCCATCTGGTGGTTCTTAAACATGGGTAATTATCCCACTCTCCCAGCAGAGATCCTGCACTCTACTTCCTGTGGTCGCTTGTATCTCTTCCCCAACCTGCCTGTTTAGGCTCAAATCTGGCCCATACGCTAGTTTTTTTAAATATCCTAAATTCTGAGGGCTTTTAGGGTTATTTGGTATTCTATTTGTAAATAGAGATGAACATATCTATATGGTAAATAAAATACTCTCATTTCTATTATTATCTATATCAAACCAGACACAGTCTCTGGAATTACTTTCTACAGTGGAAAGCACCTCATGTGGTTTTTTTTGGTCAACAATGCCTATGTGCTCCTCTGAAGGGGCAGTCTAGTCAACTGTGAATTCCCACCAAGTGGGACGCTCCTGACACTAACATCTCAGAGTGTCATTGTTAGAGCACCCTGCCACCAGGTGGGCAGGTTAGACACTCCTGACACTAACATCTCAGAGTGTCATTGCTAGAGCACCCTGCCACCATGTGGGCAGGTTAGACGCTCCTGACACTAACATCTCAGAGTGTCATTGCTAGAGCACCCTGCCACCAGGTGGGCAGGTTAGACGCTTCTGACACTAACATCTCAGAGTGTCATTGCTAGAGCACCCTGCCACCAGGTGGGCAGGTTAGACGCTCCTGACACTAACATCTCAGAGTGTCATTGTTAGAGCACCCTGCCACCAGGTGGGCAGGTTAGACACTCCTGACACTAACATCTCAGAGTGTCATTGTTAGAGCGCCCTGCCACCATGTGGGCAGGTTAGATGCTCCTGACACTAACATCTCAGAGTGTCATTGTTAGAGCGCCCTGCCACCATGTGGGCAGGTTAGACGCTCCTGACACTAACATCTCAGAGTGTCATTGTTAGAGCACCCTGCCACCAGGTGGGCAGGTTAGACGCTCCTGACACTAACATCTCAGAGTGTCATTGTTAGAGCACCCTGCCACCAGGTGGGCAGGTTAGACACTCCTGACACTAACATCTCAGAGTGTCATTGTTAGAGCGCCCTGCCACCATGTGGGCAGGTTAGACGCTCCTGACACTAACATCTCAGAGTGTCATTGTTAGAGCACCCTGCCACCATGTGGGCAGGTTAGACGCTCCTGACACTAACATCTCAGAGTGTCATTGTTAGAGTACCCTGCCACCAGGTGGGCAGGTTAGACGCTCCTGACACTAACATCTCAGAGTGTCATTGTTAGAGCACCCTGCCACCATGTGGGCAGGTTAGACGCTCCTGACACTAACATCTCAGAGTGTCATTGTTAGAGCACCCTGCCACCATGTGGGCAGGTTAGACGCTCCTGACACTAACATCTCAGAGTGTCAATGTTAGAGCACCCTGCCACCATGTGGGCAGGTTAGACGCGAGCGATCATGAGGGTAAATATGCCATTCACAATATGGCGGCTGAACTGTAAATATCAGCGAGACAGGAGAATAATCCAAGATGATAACTCTTCCAATTTAGAAAATTTGTTCACAGACACAGACAATTTTGATGATTACTTTCTTCTGATGAAAACCAATATTACTTGACCACGACAAAAACGAATAGCTTTGAGATATAAGGGAATTTCTACACGCTCTATAAATTAGGTTGTGAAATCAAAGATGTCGGAAGGCGTACAACGCATGCGCACATAGATTAACCCGCTCAGACCACTCAGAATGAAACTTTCTCTTTGTAATTACGAACTGAACACCTGCATATTAATGAACATTTATCAAAAGTCTCATTTCTATATTTCTAATCCCCACAGTTTTCTCATCGGCATCAAGTCAGTTTTTACGCTGCATATTGAAAATGACGATTCAAATGTTAATAATGATACAGATGTTTTATGTCTCGTAATCAGAAATTTGAAATTAGAAAACGAGGAAATCCTGTAAACAGCCTCATTTGCCCTTCATGGGAGAAAACAACCACTTTTTTCAGACCCGTGCCTCTTTCAAAGTTTGTCTCTTCAATAAAAGCATCTCTGATTACAAATGGGTTTCAATAAACACTATTTATTGACTGATTCAGGTACAAATTGGCTGTACTCACTATATTTGTTGAAAAAAAGTACCTATTTTGTTTTATATTTCTTATTGAGATTCGCTCGGGATTGTATGTGGTCTTCCATCAGTGAAAAACACCTTTTTATCACACCCCTGGTATTTTTACCCCATAGATTTAACATTGGGAACTTGTATCCAATTCCTGTTGAATACATAGAGAAAATACTGAATGGGGGATAATATCACAAAGGTTAACCCAGTAGTCAATGTGAAGGGCAGGAAAAATTCAGAAACCCATTCAAGTTTAGAGTCAGAACTCAGTCCTATCTCATTTGAATCGCTACATAATTCACGCAGCTTTGCTTTATGAATTACTATGTGATTCAAACTCGATGGGATACAAGCTCTAACCCTAAACTTACATAGGTTTCCTCTATAGTTGTTTTGTATATCCAGCGCTTTTATTATCCATCGTATACAACGACTCCATTGAAAATGTATCTGGACTCAGTAAACCACGACCCATTATATAAAATCTGTCAGATACCATAACTGTGGTATACGGATTCACATCTGTGGTACACAGCCTCAAAACCATGGCATACGGGAGAAATAGTCCCATTCAGATGCTATAGAGCGAAGAAATAGTCCCTATTGTTATACCCCTTAATATGGCCATTTTAAAAAAAAAATCTTTATTTCAATTTCTCCCACTAGAGGAGTTCTTCCAATTGAAAATACATCGAGATACAACCAATAAACATAGGTATCATCCATGGGCAACAACAGGATTAATGGAGATGAAATTATGAAATGAGATGAGATTGTCAATTTAAGTTGTGTTCTATCTCCACATTGCATATACAGTGAAGTTTGATTGGATAGACTATGTATCCAGAATAGAAAATATAGTAACAATCCTTAACTTAGCACGACTACCTCCCGGCCAGTCATACCAACTATAGGGCATTTATGTAAACGTCAATTTGCTACATTTAGCATCAGCTTCAGTTTTCGCTTAAAGTCCTCCATTCTATCACAATGTTTCATATCAGGTGATAGCTGTTCCCATAATTACTGAGTTTAATTTATTCCAAAAGATGGATAATAAATACAATAAACGATGGTTATGTGGGCAGGCGGCTCTGTAAACCACTCGAGTTTTTGTTGTTGTTTTTTTAAATATTTATTTTCGTTCTTTACCCTGCAAGGACTTCAGCAATACAGCCGGTATGAATTGTCCTTGCAGCTCAGAATACAAAGTCAGCATATATATTACACCAGCTTCCGATCTATCAGTTTGATACAACATACTCCAGTCTATGCAATAAACCTGAAGAATTTGTCCAGAAGCCAGCAAACACAAAATAAAGTTTTGTGTTCCCAAAACCAATACAATATTTGCAAAATTTAACTTGGCAAGAGGAAACACCTCCATTTAGTCCTTGCAATAATAAAGTCTCTGTCACATCGAGGTTGCTAGCACTCGTATATTACTACGCATCAACCCCTCGTTGTTTACGGCCGCCTGTCCACAAAACCATCGGTTATTGTCTATGTAAAAAGTCTGGATCTGAAACTCGGCGAATATTTCCGACGGAAACAACACGGTACAGATTCTATTCGTAACGCACACGCTTGCGGGAGGGTTATTTTTTTTTATAAATCACGTGCACACTATTGACTGCTTTCAGATACCAGCGGAGGATCCGGTGCGTAGTAATATCCAAGTGTATGCGAGGATATTGTGTATGGTAAACCAAGTTTATATTGTATTTTTTACCCACCTTTATTCCACTTCCTGCGACCTGTTTCACTAGTTTCGTGACATGTCTGTGACACCATACAGACATTGGGGTTGTCTAGTTTCGTGACAACATTTATAAGTAGCTGCCCTTAGGAAAAGACAGACCCCAAACATAAGAATTAGACAAATCTACACATCATGGACCTGTTTCACTAGTGTTGTGACAAAAGTATTAGACAGACATGAAAAACGGCACCAACAGTGCAAGCAAGAACGGACAAAACAAAGTGTAATGTCTAGTTCTAGTTATGAAAACGGACACACCATCTAGACGCCATCTAGTCATGTCACGAAACTAGTGAAACAGGTCCCAGGTCTATAAAACACCTTGACTGTAAAACAACTCCTAGCATTTACTCGTTTGGTATATGATATATCAAAACAGAGTTTCATCTTAAGGAGGGTAAACAAACTGATTGTGGACGTATATCAATGCAAAAAAAATGAACACAAAGGCTGCGCTGCATCTAATGCCACACCACAGCCTGCAGTATCTGTACCTCATCAAATGGGATGCAAATACTGAGCTTGGACTTGGATAGGGATGGCTCCACAGTGGGTTTGCTAATTTTAAATCAGATATACTTTGAAAGTTTGATTAAGGTCCCATTTGCACGGACCATTTGAGTACTTTGCATATG
The DNA here is from genome assembly GCA_950022655.1 of Alentia gelatinosa. Taxonomy (NCBI): domain Eukaryota; kingdom Metazoa; phylum Annelida; class Polychaeta; order Phyllodocida; family Polynoidae; genus Alentia; species Alentia gelatinosa. The sequence continues at coordinate 138,134,340 of OX465580.1, read as the reverse complement.
AAGATACATAGCAAACACTGTTTCCATGTATCTGAGCATGTATCTATGATAAATGACTGCTCCTTTTGTGATGTCACAACATGGCGAGAACAACACAGTAATCAGTGACGTCACAACATGGTGTGTACACAGTAATCAGTGACCTCACAACATGGCGAGTACACAGAAAACAGTGACATCACAACAATGCGAGTACACAGTAATCAGTGACATCACAACATGGTGTGTGCACAGTATTCAGTGACGTCACAAGATGGCCACTGGCCGGGCGGTCAGTGACTCCACAGTACAATACACAGTAATCAGTGACGTCACAACATGGCGACTACACAGTAATCAGTGACATCACAACATGATGAGTATACAGTAATCAGTGACGTCACAACATGACGAATACACAGTAATCAGTGACATCACAACATGGTGACTACACAGTAATCAGTGACGTCACAAGATGATGAGAACTACACAGTAATCAGTGACGTCACCAGATGGCCGCTGGCCGGGCGGTGAGTGACTCCACCTGACACCTCACCCTCCCGGCCCCCTCTGCCCGCACTCAGACAGAGATCAACATGTCTATTTGCCGTCAGGTACTTTCCGAGAACACGTTTGTTATATTATTAACTTCATTACCTCAGCCAGTCGTGGCCCTACTCTGACAGCAGCTCCAGTTTGCACTTATTGTCGGGCGTTCTGCGGCATGCGGCATGAGACGAATGATACATGAATAGATAAACAACCTCTCAATATCCATGTCATAACCGATGTCATATTGAAGTTAGATTTCATAGAAGAAGGTATTCACCACATGGTTACCACCAAGTTGTTGTTTTTAATGTTGTTTTGTTTTATTTCTTGTCTACTTTTCGCCCGTGTATGTTGTAATTTTCTCAGTTTTCGCAGTCCTTCTTAATTGGTCAACAAAACTAAATGTTCTATCTTTCTCCCTTGCTGCTTTGGGAATCAAGTGTGTTGTAGAGGGCACAGAGTGATTGATAGTTCTGCCTTCATCCACCAGGATATTGTAAGATGGTACCACTGCAGGCAAGGGACAACCACTATTATTTGGAGTAATTTCGTCATTCCTATAGAGGGCTTGCGGCACCACAAAGTTGGAAAAAATCCCAATAAGGGAACGCATAAACAATTCTGACATTAACACTACCATGTCAGGGTGACACTCTCCTCCCAGATCTTTCACGGCGCCAGCGCTTACTAATCTCTGCCCCAACCCAGAACTGGTTCCCCGGGTATCCACTCAAGACAGGGGAGACCAGCGAACATTTTAGATTCAAAACAAGGCAACTGTCAAAAGTTATACAAGTCAAACAACTCACATATCATGAGTATTGATATATGGGAATTGTTAAAGGAGCTTTACAGACAATCCAGCTGTTTCTTTTCAGACTTGACCATTTTCTAATGGGAATCCACAGTTGATGAAACCAAACCCTGCAACACATGAGGTGCTTTCCACTGTAGAAAGTAATCCCAGAGACTGTGTCTGGTTTGAGATGAATAATATCAGAAATGAGAGTACTTTATTTACCCTATAAATACGTTCATCTCTATTTACAAGTAGAACACAAAATACCCCCAAAAGCCCTCAGAATTTAGACGTAAAAACTGGCGTAAGGGCCAGATATGGACCGAAAAAGGCAGGTTTGGGCAGAGATACAGTAGACTCAAGGCGTCCACGGGGTAGGCTCAAGGCGTCACGGGGTAGGCTCAAGGCGTCCACGTTTTCGCGCTGACAGGAGGCTCAAACGGTAAAAGGCTCAAGGCGTCCAATTGCCTGCTGTGTCTAGGCCAGGCTTCCAGGCAGTGTGTGGTGGCTGAGGGCGGCCGCGCGGATGTGGCGTGAGTTGTGAGAGTGAGTAGTGTATGGAGAGTGAGTAGTGTATGGAGAGTGAGTAGTGTATGGAGAGTGAGTAGTGTATGGAGAGTGAGTAGTGTAGGGAGAGTGAGTAGTGTAGGGAGAGTGAGTAGTGTAGGGAGAGTGAGTAGTGTAGGGAGAGTGAGTAGTGTAGGGAGAGTGAGTAGTGTAGGGAGAGTGAGTAGTGTAGGGAGAGTGAGTAGTGTAGGGAGAGTGAGTAGTGTAGGGAGAGTGAGTAGTGTAGGGAGAGTGAGTAGTGTAGGGAGAGTGAGTAGTGTAGGGAGAGTGAGTAGTGTAGGGAGAGTGAGTAGTGTAGGGAGAGTGAGTAGTGTAGGGAGAGTGAGTAGTGTAGGGAGAGTGAGTAGTGTAGGGAGAGTGAGTAGTGTAGGGAGAGTGAGTAGTGTAGGGAGAGTGAGTAGTGTAGGGAGAGTGAGTAGTGTATGGAGAGTGAGTAGTGTAGGGAGAGTGAGTAGTGTAGGGAGAGTGAGTAGTGTATGGAGAGTGAGTAGTGTATGGAGAGTGAGTAGTGTAGGGAGAGTGAGTAGTGTAGGGAGAGTGAGTAGTGTAGGGAGAGTGAGTAGTGTAGGGAGAGTGAGTAGTGTAGGGAGAGTGAGTAGTGTATGGAGAGTGAGTAGTGTATGGAGAGTGAGTAGTGTAGGGAGAGTGACTTTGCAGCAGGTGAAGGAAGCGAGGCCACTCTGACCACACAAGGAAAGCCTGGATTCATATATCAAGCTGGAGACACACCAAGCCTCCTCGTGGTGCAGACCGGATATGCTTACATGCAAGCATGTCAAAAGTGACCGGGGTGGGGAGTTAGTTAGCTCAGTGGTAAAGAGCACTGGATTTGTAATATCAAGGTTGTCAGACTTTGTTGATTCGGGTCCCACTGTAGCCACTTTTCTCCTTCACCCCAAGCAGTGGTAGATTTACTGCTATATCAAAGGCCAATCCTTCTCATACCATGTCTATGTGGTGTGGGAAGTAAAAGAACTCTCACCTCGGTAAATGTGTAGGGGTGAGGTTTCCACCTAAATTCATTTCATAGATTCGATCACCACCCTTGTGGTGTAAAAGAACCTTGAGAAAGTCTGGTGAGAACCTGCAATGGACGTTAAATCAGACCAACAACAAACAACACACCAAGCGAGTAAATACACAATATTGACTGGTTTCAGATACAAGCGGCCGTATGCTCTGAGGAATTGACGCGTAGTAATATCCAAGCGTATACGAGGATATTGCGAAGAGTCAAACCCAAGGAGCATACAAACGCTTTTATCTGAAACCAGTCTCTATTGTATTTATTATCCACCTTTTCTGCACAAGTGGCATGTCGATATCAGTTCAGTTAAGTTATGCACTATTTTTCCGTATGCGCCACCCGGAGCATACAACATATCCGTATGCGCCGGGTATGTCGAGTGAAGGCAACGATCTCTGGAATCGCCAACACAAAATAGCATTAGTGTGAGATATTATTTCATAGGAATATCTTTTCACCTGATCATAAATTATCGATAGGAGATACTACTATCAAAAAATATTTAATTTATATGTTATCGGAAGACGGAGAGCGACAGCTGGAGAGCGGAAGACGGAGAGCGACAACTGGAGAACGGAAGAAGGAGAGCGACAGCTGGAGAGCGGAAGACGGAGAGCGGCAGCTGGAGAGCGGAAGACGGAGAGCGACAGCTGGAGAGCGGAAGACGGAGAGCGGCAGCTGGAGAGCAGAAGACAGAGAGCGGCAGCTGGAGAGCGGAAGACGGAGAGCGACAGCTGGAGAGCGGAAGACGGAGAGCGGCAGCACAGTAGCCAGTGAGTATGCTCCCGGAAGAACAAAAGGGGAGCAGGGAGGAATAAACTTGGGTCTGCCGGAGACAGCTGTTCCCCCATCCAGGGAGGTAAAAGGGTCCGTGGCAGGTCAGACAGGGCGGAGGTACTGTCGGTGACGTTTAGTGTGCGGGTCGGGGGAGGAGGGAAGCAGCAGAGAGGACTTGCCATTGCGATGCATAGGTGGCGCTCTCGTGTTGTAGGATCCCCCGGAGAACGTGTGAGCGGGCACGTCAGGATGGCTCGGCACTTGGGACAGCGGATGGAAGCCAGACAATGGGGTAGCGATGACAGCGGTGGGCGGGTCAGGTGGTTCCACCCCTCCCCAACTTAAGACGATCAAGGAAGAAGTACTGAAGATGTCGGTTGTCCTCCTGGTTGCCCCCCCCTAAGGGGTCCCCGGTGTATGCTTAGGCCTGGTAGTCCCCCCTAAGGGGCCCCCAGTGTATAGTCCCCTGGTAGACCCCCATATGGGGTCCCCGGTGTGTAGTTCCTGGTAGTCCCCCCTATGGGGCCCCCAGCAGTAAAACTTGATTTCTTAAAGTTGATAAGCCCCCCATAAGGGGCAAACCCCCCAGGTGGGGTCTTAAACGAGAGTGGTAGTTTGATTTGAGGAGGGAAGAGTGTAGCGGAGACCCTCCGGTCCTCCGGTCCTCCGGTCCTCCGGTGGGAACTACGAGAGGCCCTCCGGTCGGAGATGGGGGAGGCCTCCGGTCCCCCGGTCCTCCGGTCGGAGAGGGGCCCTCCGGTCCTCCGGTCGGAGAGGGACCCTCCGGTCCTCCGGTCCTCCGGTCCTCCGGCCAGAAGGGGAGAACGCCATTGGATAGCGTTCCATCGTGACGTGGACTGAGGGATGACGTCAGAGGCCCTGACGTCACGAGTAGGGGTATAAATAGAGGAGCAGCAATCGGGAGCAGAGAGACTGGACACGACCGTCCACTGGATCAGACCTTAGACTAGAGGCTTACCTGAGAGTAGGCCCCCGTTGGCCTGTTGCGTTAGAGTTACTGTATCCGTAGGCTCATTGAATAAATATTACTGTACACTGTATCTGATGGTTCTCGTCGTCATTCTGCATTTACCGTTACAATATATATATATATATATATATATATATATATATATATATATATTGTGAAAAGATGTTACAAGTAGATTTGTTTCGATTGTGGGGTCATACCATACATTGGGGAGAAAATGCGGAAATGCCTCAACAATACAGTACGGCATACCTCTATACGTGCATTTTAGGTATTGATTTAATCAAAATCGTTTTTGTCAATTGTTTATAGGTTTTCACATCAGGGGCCGTGCTTATAAGTAGTGGGAGGTTGTTCCAATCAGTGCCCCCATAAAATTCAACACTTTTCCCGACTAATATTGATGAGACCAATTCGGGAATAAAATAAGACATCAACATGTAGACTGTTTCCGATCACACAAGCCCCTTTATAACCTCGTAAAACGACCCCATTGAGATCAAAGAGAGTGGATGGGAGCCGGACCCGGCTGGGCCCCGGGCCGGGTAATATACCAAGAATTGGCCACAGTCTGCGTGTCAATGCCTTAAGCCTATAAGACACCGACCCACTGTGCCCGATTATACCTTTGCCCGACGGATCTGTCGGGTCTGTGACAATCTGCATCAATCGGGTCGATGTACACTGATTTTATTGCTTTTCCCAACGCATTGGGCATTACTACCATGTCAGATATGAGTCTCCCTGACCCCAAGATTTTGATGTACGCACTTTCACCGACTGTTCCCGATTCTGAGCAGGCCGTTTAAACAGGGATACTACCTATCCCCCAGTCCGACTTACAAGTGCTTTATATCGATGTGTAGGGGAGACGCAAGCGATCATAAATCTGAAAACCGTTTTCTGATATTTTAAATAAACCAGAAGTTACTAAACTTTGCATTATTACCTATTTATATTTGTCACCCGGCCTGGGGCCCAGCCGGGCCCGGCTCCCGGTGGCTCTCTTTGATCTTATCCCGGGTCATTTACGAGGTTATAAAAAAAGGAAGTGTAATCGGGAGTGTAATCGACAGTGTAGATGTCGATGTCTTATAGGTATAAAGCCGGATGCCCATCTACCGATTTAGGGTTGAACGATTAGTTCCCAAATCGTATAGGAGTCGGTCACTTTGTTGCAGGCAAATTACGTAACCCTTCGCCCGACCCGCACACTGATAAAATCGGTGTATGGTCCACTAATTGCTGGGGGAGGGCAAAAACCAAAGAAACCGAGTGTTGACTAATCGCTGGGTAGCCTTGCCTAGCTGTCCTGCATCTACCGACTCTGTTAGGATGGCTTGGCTCAGATAAATTACCCTCCGTTTGTCGCTGACAAACGTACATAGATGTTCCGAAATCGGTAGATGGGCATTGGGCTTTAGACACCAAAATTTTATTCCCGACTCTCACCGAGCCGATGGTCGGGATGAATCGGGAACAAAGTTCGGTGTCTTATAGGCTTTATAGACTTTACTCAGTCGCTGCCCCTATCTTCTCAGTACATACAATAGATGCTAGATCTTAAATCCCAACATCTAGGAAACCTCTCATCTGTAACAATTACTGATTTTCTCAAACAGAACTAAAGAAGAAACCAACAAGTTTTGGTCAGAGTTGTCGTTCTCCACGAGTTTGATGCGGAGTGATATGAACGAAGCAACAGCCGAGTGAATATCACCTAGCATTCAAACGAGTTGTAGAATGACTTCTTTGACCTAAACGAGTTGCTTTCTGTATTTATCTCACCCCTGTACACACTAAAAGAATGGACAAGACACAGGATATAGACCATGGAGAACGGACTTCAATACTTGCAGGGGCATGGAGAACGAGTTCCCAATGTTAAGCCTATGGACATTTATTCCAGGGGTGAGATGATAAAAGATCTTACTGGTTTCTCCGGAGAGAATTATACGTGTGGGGATGAGAGCTGCACTACAAAAATCTACATCGGTTCAAAGGTGGTGATGCATGACAGACTAGGACTCTGCTGGGAGAGTGTCAGAGGCGTCACTCTCCGCTGTCATCTAGCCTGGAAGCCTGGCCTAGTTAGACTATAGGCCAGGTAACGGGTTCCATTTTTATGGTGCATTATTGGTAACGCCTCCTGGTTCCCCGCTCATCCGCTAGAGGGCGGAATTAGGTGTATGACAGGTGGATACCAGCCAAACCACAACGCTGGTTCCCGGGGTATCCGCTAGTCACAGGCGGTCACCAGCCAAAGTTGAAGCACAGAGTAGCAGGGTTGAAGGTGTGCCTGTGGAACCCGTTACCTGCCCCTTATTCATATGGGCAGGGAACCAGTCTACGCTGTCATCGTGCCCTCGTTTCACGAGATTTACAGACGTGAGAGTATGAGATCTTCCTCTCACGTGACCTCTGCGTTTACAGGTGTGACACTTAATGAGGTAGCGCAGCCCAAGGTGCAATTATCAGCATTTTTTAAAGATTATCTAAGCTGGGAGGTGTTTCATAGTCCTGGGACCTGGGACCCGTTTCAATAGAATGTGTCACTAAGCCACTTAGTGACACGACTAGTGACAGGAATAGTGACAGGAATAGTGACAAAATTTAAATCTCGTTTCAAAAGGCATGTCACTATTGGGGTGGTGTGTCCGTTCACTATTGGCGACATTGTGACATTGCTCCCTGGCCCTGACAATGGATGGTGTTAGTGCTACCGGGAACAAGTGCTGTGAAGGTGAGGTCACAGCATAAATTATCGACTGCGCTTGAGTAATTTTACACTGGCCACCAGAGCAACATTTTCTATGACAAAATTCAAATGCGAATAACGTTGGATTGCATGGGCCGATATCCTTCATATTTGGCATGTTTATTAGTTGTATGTGTCCCTAACTGGGGTTAAAGTTTCATAGCTAAATTCTTACGGAAACATAAGTTACACGTTTGTGACATAAAAAACGAGAGGATTTCCCCTCTCGCTATTATAGACACGATAGTGACCCTTTTAGTGACTGGACAGCCACTTCTGAAATGGTACAAGCCACTATTAGCGCCTGTCTGTAACAAGGACTCCCGGAATGGCTTGTCACTAAACTACTGCAACGCAACTTGTCGCTATCGTGTCACTACACCCAATAACGGACGTCCTACAGGCTATTGAAACGGGTCCCTGTTTCACTACTTTCGTCTGTGACACCATACAGACATTGGGGTTGTCTAGAATTGTGTAGGTGTGTGGTGAGTGGGATGCGAAGGTGAAGTGAGAGTGTGAGTGGTGCAGCATAGTGTGGAGCGCATTGTTGGGAGAGCGCACTGCTATGCTTAATGACCCACCAGAGGGAAAAAGCTCTGGTGAACCAATAGTGAGTGTGGGAACTGGGGGACGATAAAAGAATCCGATATTGATACTGAGTGGGGAGACTGGGGAATGATCATACAGTCCTATATTGATACTGAGTGGAGGGACTGGGGAATGATCATACAGTCTCATATTGATACTGAGTGGAGGGACTGGGGAATGATCATACAGTCCTATATTGATACTGAGTGGGGAGACTAGGGAATGATCATACAGTCCCATATTGATACTGAGTGGGGGGACTGGGGAATGATTATACAGTCCCATATCAATACTAAGTGGGGGACTGAGGAATGACCATACAGTTCCATATTGATACTGAGTGGGGAGACTAGGGAATGATCATACAGTCCCATATCAATACTAAGTGGGGGACTGGGGAACGATCATGCAGTCCCATATTGATACTGAGTGGGGGGACTTGGGAACGATCATACGGTCCCATATTGATACTGAGTGGGGGGACTGGGGAATGATCATACAGTCCCATATTGATACTGAGTGGGGGGACTGGGGAATGATCATACAGTCCCATATTGGTACTGATTGGGGGGACTGGGGAATGATCATACAGTCCTATATTGATACTGAGTGGGGGATCGGGGAATGATCATACAGTCCCATATTGGTACTGAGTGGAGGGACTGGGGAATGATCATACAGTCCCATATTGATACTGAGTGGCGAAACTGGGGAATGATCATACAGTCTCATATTGATACTGAGTGGGGGACTGGGGAATGATCATACAATCCTATATTGATACTGAGTGGGGGACTGGGGAATGATCATACAGTCTCATCTTGATACTGAGTGGAGGGACTGGGGAATGATCATACAGTCCTATATTGATACTGAGTCGGGGACTGGGGAATGATCATACAGTCTCATATTGATACTGAGTAGGGGACTGGGGAATGATCATACAGTCTCATATTGATACTGAATGGGGGAACTGGGAAATGATCATACAGTCTCATATTGATACTGAATGGGAGACTGGGGAATGATCATACAGTCCTATATTGATACTGAGTGGGGGACTGGTGAATGATCATACAGTCCCATATTGATTCTGAGTGGGGTGACTGGGGAATGATCATACAGTCTCATATTGATACTGAGTGGGAGGACTGGGGAATGATCATACAGTCCCATATTGATACTGAATGGGGGACTGGTGAATGATCATACAGTCCCATATTGATACTGAGTGGGGGACTGGGGAACGATCATACAGTCTCATATTGATACTGAGTGGGGGACTGGTGAATGATCATACAGTCCCATATTGATTCTGAGTGGGGTGACTGGGGAATGATCATACAGTCCTATATTGATACTGAATGGGGTGACTGGGGAATGATCATACAGTCCTATATTGATACTGAATGGGGGACTGGTGAATGATCATACAGTCCTATATTGATACTGAGTGGGAGGACTGGGGAATGATCATACAGTCCCATATTGATACTGAGTGGGGGGACTGGGGAATGATTATACAGTCCCATATTGATACTGAGTGGGGGACTGGTGAATGATCATACAGTCCCATATTGATTCTGAGTGGGGTGACTGGGGAATGATCATACAGTCCTATATTGATACTGAATGGGGTGACTGGAGAATGATCATACAGTCCTATATTGATACTGAATGGGGGACTGGTGAATGATCATACAGTCCTATATTGATACTGAGTGGGAGGACTGGGGAATGATCATACAGTCCCATATTGATACTGAGTGGGGGGACTGGGGAATGATTATACAGTCCCATATTGATACTGAGTGGGGGACTGGGGAATGATCATACAGTCCCATATTGATTCTGAGTGGGGTGACTGGGGAATGATCATACAGTCCTATATTGCTACTGAATGGGGGACTGGTGAATGATCATACAGTCCCATATTGATACTGAGTGGGGGGACTGGGGAATGATCATACAGTCCCATAATGATACTGAGTGGGGAGACTGGGAAAGAATCTTAATCCCATATCAATTCTGAGGTAGAATAAATTTTTGTATGAAGAAAGCTGTAAGCCTAAAGATTTTGGATATGAAGACTTCACTGGCCCTGAAACAGTGTGCCCTGGTTCTATTTCGTTGAGTTTGTACTTGTTTCAGACCAATTACATTTTGTTAGCGTGCATCGGTGCCCATCATAAATCACATTGGGAGAACCTAATGCAACAGCGGTGTCGGAGTGTGTTGTAACCTTGTCGGAAGGCTCTTGACAAACTTCCAGTCTAAGCCTGTCGTGGCCTTGTCATAGACTCTTGTTGGGAACTACGGTACACCAACCACGACAAGGCTAGAACAAGCCTTCCAATCGTAGGCCTGTCATGGACCTTGTCGGAAAGCCATTGTCGTAGCCTTGTCGTAGTTGGTGGATGCCCGGCTTAATACGTAGGATAAAGGCGGGCGTCCACCAACCACGACAAGGCTAGAACAAGCCTTCCAATCGTAGGCCTGTCGTGGACCTTGTCGGAAAGCCATTGTCGTAGCCTTGTCGTGGTTGGTGGACGCCCGCCTTTTAGCTCCCGATGTCTGTGACAAAGTTTGGCGTTGTTGCCGACATCGTAGCCCTTCTGAAGGTTTATTGTAGCGTGTCATAGCCCGTCGTAGCGTATTAGGAGGTGTTTTTTTTTTTATCTGTGAGCTCTTTGACCAAAAATAATGGGAAAACAATTTCCACTATCTTCTTGAGGTAGCATATATAAAATCTGTTTTAATTCCAAAAATAATGCATCGTTATAATATATTTCTTAATAGTATATATAAAACAATACCAAATTGGCAGTGTAGTATCTTCATTATATGACCCACCAGATCTGCAAATTTCATAATTTCCGGTCAAGTATTTCACATATAAGAGTCGCAATGGGTGGGTTGTCTCCACACAGAATCGATGTTACCTTGCGATCCGAGGTACATGCGGTACGCCAAGCCGGTACCTCCAGTCTGAAACAGGAGGTACAGGATCGCAAGCCCCCTCAGTTGCAGAGTGGAGAAAAGCCTTTAGGAACTGGGTACAGATATAAGTATGGGAGGGGGTGTATCCTTGGCGCCCCACACATGTATCAGGGGTTTGAAGACCATGTCTTTATTAGGAACTTGACACAGATATAAGTATGGGAGGGTGGCGAGTACTAAAGTGGGATTCACACGATGGGATTGCTGTACCTCACAAGAACTGGGTACAGATATAAGTATGGGAGGAACGTGTGTCCTTAGCGCTACATACACATGTATCAGGGGTTTGTTAACCTGGGACCCGTTTCAATAGTCTGTAGGACGTCCGTTATTGGGTGTAGTGACACGATAGCGACAGGTTGCGTTGCAGTAGTTTTGTGACAAGCCATTCCGGGAGTCCTTGTTACAGACAGGCGCTAATAGTGGCTGGACCATTTCAGAAGTGGCTGTCCGGTCACTAAAAGGGTCACTATAGTGTCTATAATAGCGAGAGGGTATACCCTCTCGCTTCTATTGTCACAAACGTGTAACTTCACTTCCCATAGGAATTAAGCTGTGAAACTTTAACCCCAGTTAGGGACACATACAACTTATAAACATGCCTAATATTAAGAAGATTGGCTCGTGCAAACCAGAGATATTCACATTTGAAATTTTGTCATAACAAGTGTTGCTCTGGTGGCCAGTGTAGAATTATTCATGGCTGTCTCTAATTTATCCAGTGACCTTCACTTTGACACCACTTGTTCCCGATAGCACTAACACCATCCATTGTAAGGTCCAGGCAGCAATGTTACTATGTCACCAACAGTGAACAGACACACCACCCCAATAGTGACATGCCTATTGAAACGAGAATTAAATTTTGTCACTATTCCTGTCACTATTGCTGTCACTAGTCGTGTCACTAAGTGGCTTAGTGACACATTCTATTGAAACGGGTCCCAGGTCTCTGTTAGGAACTGGCTACAGATATAAGTCATTAGCACACTTCATAAATATACAGATATTTAGGGGCTGGGTCAGTTTAATGGTGGTTTGTTTGCTCTTCGCCAGAAAACACGGGAAACCAGTCCCTGCTGTGTGGTAGTTCGGGTAAGTCCATGCACGCAAGTGCCATGGGTGCACACATATTATGTAACTTGGCTTGTGCATAAGGAATCTATGTGTTTTAGCTCAGGGATAAGTTCCCTCAGTTTTAGATTCTCGGGAGTGGAACATTTAAACCAAACCGAGGCTTCAGTTGGCAAAGGGTTTTGCTATTTACGAGCACCCTAGCTTTCTGGTATTATCGCTCGATCGGCGTATCATAAATCGATGTTTGAGCTCACTGTAGATGATTAATATGCATGATTAAGGGTAGTTTGATGTGTTTCTTACAAGAAATATAAATAAACTTTGTGGGATCAGCGTATGAATAATTGAATCTGCAGATTTAATTACTTTTGAGTAAGTTTTTATTTTGACAGTTGTAGCAGCCTGTTAAGTGCAATTTTGGCAGATTGCTTGAAAGTAGACCAAATAAAACAACCTTTGCAAAATGAAATATTACAAAAAAATCCACCAAACATCTTCCCCTGCTCTTCATCTACATAGCATTTTTTGTTTGGTGTCTCTATGTTGGATATTTTCTGAGATATTACCAGAGATGTACAGTGGATTTAATATTGGTTTCAATGGCGTGAAAAGTTGTTTAACCCTTCGCACGTATACGAGAGTGCATTGTACCGCTTTCGGGAAAAAAACTGCATAGCGAGAAAATCGAGCAACGCAGTGTATCTTCGTGACGTCGGCACCGCTCCCGAGAATGACATTTGAGTGTCAGGGTACTGTACAGGACGGTGATCCTCAGATCACTAAATACATCATCTAGAGGTTAGAGTCAGGGTTAGAGTGGTCACATTGAACTTTCAGTGTGCTTCCAGAAAACTATCCCTTTACTATCTGTGTGCTATTCACTGTGCTATTGAGAAGAGAGCAGGGTGCCAGTGTCTCAGGGTCTTAGAGGTGTGCCCAGCTGACCATGACCAATCACTCAAGACCGAAATACCTCGTGACCCACTGTTGCTTGATCTGTTTGGATCCTAGAAAAGCAGTTGAAGAAATGGCAAGTTGACTGGGTGCAAGTGTGTTATAGAGAAGGATCGTATACTCAATCTAAACCCAAACTTTGAATTGTTATTCATTTATAATTGCACGCTCATTCATCAATGATGAATATACTATTAGCTCCTATTTATAGTTGATGTGTCTGGCTTTGTGTTCCTGGGATGTAGTTAGTCATCTGGCTATACAGAGAACTTATCGAACCAATCATGTGACTTCTCATAGGGTAGCATAAAACATCGTGGGATTAGATACATGCGGTTTCTAGACCCATGTCTTTATTAGGAACTTGACACAGATACGTGTCTCTATTAGGGACTGGGCATAGTTATGAGTTTGTAGTTAGTGCACTTCACAGATAGACACATTTAACACCTGCTGCAGTGGACACTTCGTAAACTCTGTGTCAGTATCGTCTGGTGTCATCACTTTGGTAATACCGATCCTGATAAATCGTGACATGATTGGTTGCTCTTTCAGTTCTATACATGAACAATAATCTTTGTTAAACTTGTTAAATTTGTTGGGCCAGCAAGAAATGTAGTTTCGATTTATTGTTGGCCCAGCTAGAAATGTAGTTCTGGATAATTGTTGGGGCAGCTAGAAATGTAGTTTTGGTTAAATATTGGGCCAGCTAGAAATGTAGTTTTGGTTAAATATTGGGCCAGCTAGAAATGTAGTTTGGATATTTGTTAGGCCAGCTAGAAATGTAGTTTGGATAATTGTTGGGGCAGCTAGAAATGTAGTTTGGATAATTGTTGGGCCAGCTAGAAATGTAGTTCTGGATAATTGTTGGGGCAGCTAGAAATGTAGTTTTGGTTAAATATTGGCCCAGCTAGAAATGTAGTTTTGGTTAAATATTGGCCCAGCTAGAAATGTAGTTTTAGTTAAATATTGGGCCAACTAGAAATGTAGTTTCGGTTAAATATTGGGCCAGCTAGAAATGTAGTTTCGGTTAAATATTGGGCCAGCTAGAAATGTAGTTTCGGTTAAATTACATTTATAGCTGGCCCAGCTAGAAATGTAGTTTCGGTTAAATATTGGGCCAACTATAAATGTAGTTTCGGTTAAATATTGGGCCAGCTATAAATGTAGTTTCGGTTAAATATTGGGCCAGCTAGAAATGTAGTTTCGGTTAAATATTGGGCCAGCTAGAAATGTAGTTTCGGTTAAATATTGGGCCAGCTAGAATTGTAGTTTCGGTTAAATATTGGGCCAGCTATAAATGTAGTTTCGGTTAAATATTGGGGCAGCTAGAAATGTAGTTTCGGTTAAATATTGGGCCAGCTATAAATGTAGTTTCGGTTAAATATTGGGCCAGCTATAAATGTAGTTTCGGTTAAATATTGGGCCAGCTATAAATGTAGTTTCGGTTAAATATTGGGCCAACTAGAAATGTAGTTTCGGTTAAATATTGGGCCAGCTATAAATGTAGTTTCAGTTAAATATTGGGCCAGCTATAAATGTAGTTTCGGTTAAATATTGGGGCAGCTAGAAATGTAGTTTCGGTTAAATATTGGGGCAGCTAGAAATGTAGTTTTGGTTAAATATTGGGCCAGCTATAAATGTAGTTTCGGTTAAATATTGGGCCAGCTAGAAATGTAGTTTCGGTTAAATATTGGGCCAGCTAGAAATGTAGTTTCGGTTAAATATTGGGCCAACTAGAAATGTAGTTTCGGTTAAATATTGGGCCAGCTATAAATGTAGTTTCGGTTAAATATTGGGGCAGCTATAAATGTAGTTTCGGTTAAATATTGGGCCAGCTAGAAATGTAGTTTCGGTTAAATATTGGGCCAGCTATAAATGTAGTTTCGGTTAAATATTGGGCCAGCTATAAATGTAGTTTCGGTTAAATATTGGGCCAGCTAGAAATGTAGTTTCGGCTAAATATTGGGCCAGCTAGAAATGTAGTTTCGGTTAAATATTGGGTCAGCTAGAAATGTAGTTTCGGTTAAATATTGGGGCAGCTAGAAATGTAGTTTCGGTTAAATATTGGGCCAGCTAGAAATGTAGTTTCGGTTAGATGTTGGGCCATGTATCTTTTCTCACCTCATTATAGTTGAGGAGCATGTTGTGGTTTATACATACATACAACCCCTGGCGAGGTTCCACACCAGCTGCTTTGTACAGCCCCACCCTCCATCCCACCCCCGCCCCCTCCCACCACCCACCTCCCATCTCACCTCCACCCCCTCCCACCACACCCCACCGCTAAGCCGCGTTTCTGGGTTTATGAGGTTTTTACTACCTCGCTATAGACAGTCCCCCTCCCTCCCTCCTCCCTCCCTCCTCCGTCCCACCCTGTCTAATGCCGCTTTGACACGCTAGGAGGCGCCCCGGTTTGGGTTGACGGAAGCCACTCTCCCAGCACATTCGTCAAGGTATTCATACATACCAGGTTTAGTATCTCAGCTAGGAGAGTGAGTAATAGTCTGAGTCATGTGGGTGGTGTTTATTTCTACCTGTTTAAGACGTAATCTCACAGTGTGGTGGTATGACACTGTACTGTCACAGTGTGGTGGTATGACTTAACGTTAAAAACTCCAAGTCGTGAAGGTAGTGTGCCCAATGGCTAGTAGCTAATTGGGTGATTTATTATATCAATTAAAGATAAATACGGGGTGAGATAGAATCAGAAACCCAATTGATAAAAAAATAAGGTCCCCACTCTACCTCATTTGACTGATACGTAATTCACTCAGCTTTGCTTCGTAAATTACTCCACAGTCAAACTTGGTGGAGTACAGACGAAATTATTTGAGTCTAGAGAGTTTCCTTTTAAGTACTGTCCCAGTGTGGTGGTATGACATACATGTATAGTAGTATAGGAGACTGAGGTATACGTTGAGATGGTGATCGGACCCGTGTATAGTCGTATAGGAGACTGAGGTATACGTTGAGATGGTGATCGGACCTGTGTGTAGTAGTATAGGAGACTGAGGTATACGTTGAGATGGTGATCGGACCTGTGTGTAGTAGTATAGGAGACTGAGGTATACGTTGAGATGGTGATCGGACCCGTGTATAGTCGTATAGGAGACTGAGGTATACGTTGAGATGGTGATCGGACCTGTGTGTAGTAGTATAGGAGACTGAGGTATACGTTGAGATGGTGATCGGACCCGTGTATAGTCGTATAGGAGACTGAGGTATACGTTGAGATGGTGATCGGACCTGTGTGTAGTCGTATAGGAGACTGAGGTATATGTTGAGATGGTGATCGGACCTGTGTGTAGTCGTATAGGAGACTGAGGTATACGTTGAGATGGTGATCGGACCTGTGTGTAGTCATATAGGAGACTGAGGTATACGTTGAGATGGTGATCAGACCTGTGTATAGTCGTATAGGAGACTGAGGTATATGTTGAGATGGTGATCGGACCCATGTATAGTCATATAGGAGGCTGAGGTAGACATTGATCAGACCACTATATAGCCAATTGTATTTCCCACTTTACTGCCACTGGACTGCCCACTGTACTGTTCTCTTTACTGCCGCCTTTACTGCCCTCTGTAATGCCTACTGTACCGGCTTCTTTACTGCCCTCTCTACTGCCCAATTAACTGCCCAATTTACCCTCCAATTTACTGCCTGCTTTACTGCCCCTTCTACTGCCCACTGTACTGCACACTTTGCTGCACACTTTACTGCCCTCTGTAATGCCTACTGTACTGCCTACATTACAGCCTTTTATACTGCCTACTTTACTGCACATTATACTGCCCACTTTACTGTGCTCTGTAATGCCTACTTTACTGCCCACTTTACAGCCTTTTCTACTGCCTGCTTTACTACCCTCTCTACTGCCCACTATACTACCTACTGTACTGCCCACTATACTGCTCACTGCACTGCCCACTGTACAGCCCACTATACTGCCCACTATACTGCCACTGTACTGCCCACTATACTGCCCACTGCACTGCCCACTGTACTGCCCACTGTACTGGCCACTGTACTGCCCACTGTACTGCCCACTGCACTGCCCACTATACTGCCCACTGCACTGCCCACTGTACTGCCCACTATACTGCCCACTGCACTGCCCACTGTACTGCCCACTATACTGCCCACTGTACTGCCCACTATACTGCCCACTGCACTGCCCACTGTACTGCCCACTGTACTGGCCACTGTACTGCCCACTGTACTGCCCACTGCACTGCCCACTATACTGCCCACTGCACTGCCCACTGTACTGCCCACTATACTGCCCACTGCACTGCCCACTGTACTGCCCACTATACTGCCCACTGTACTGCCCACTACTACCTACTGTACTACCCACTGTACTGCCCACTGTACTACCCACTATACTGCCCACTGCAGTGCCCACTGTACTGCCCAATGTACTGCCCACTGTACTGCCCACTGTACTGCCCACTATTCTTACTGTACTGCCCACTGTACTGCCCACTATTCTTACTGTACTGCCCACTGTACTGCCCACTATTCTTACTGTACTGCCCACTATTCTTCTTACTGTACTGCCCACTGTACTGCCTGCTTTACTGCCCACTGTACTGCCCACAGTAATGCCCAATGTACTGCCCACTTTACTGCCCACTATTCTTCTTACTGTATTGCCCAATTTACTATATACCCATGCAGTTTATACTGTTAATATGACCGTACGGAATACTGTTCCGTAAAGGGAAATACGGAACACTTGTTCCATATACGTAGACTGAAGTATTAGTTCTTATGAAATTAATGATATTTTCTTAATTTCGGGTATATAGTAAATATATAACGTCCAGCCATGCTTGTAAAAGCCACAAAACTGGATAATAATTTACGGTTTGTACAAAATAAACGCCTCGTTCCGTACGAATTGCAAATTATCATCTCGTTTTGTAGCTTGTACAGCATGGTCAGGACATTCTATATAAGTACTGCCCACTATTCTTCTTACTGTATTGCCCACTGTTCTGCCTGCTTTACTGCCCATTTTACTGCCCCCTGTACTGCCCACTTTACTGCCCACTTTACTGCCCACTTTACTGCCCCCTGTATTGCCCACTGGATTGCCCACTTTACTGCCCACTGGATTGCCCACTTTACAGCCCACTGTACTGCCCAATGCACTGCCCATTATTCTTCTTACTGCACTGCCCACTATTCTTCTTACTGTACTGCCCAATGCACTGCCCACTGTACTGCCACTATTCTTCTTACTGTACTGCCCAATGCACTGCCCACTATTCTTCTTACTGCACTGCCCACTATTCTTCTTACTGTACTGCCCAATGCACTGCCCACTGTACTGCCACTATTCTTCTTACTGTACTGCCCAATGCACTGCCCACTGTACTGCCACTATTCTTCTTACTGTACTGCCCAATGCACTGCCCACTGTACTGCCACTATTCTTCTTACTGTACTGCCCAATGCACTGCCCACTATTCTTCTTACTGTCCTGCCACTATTCTTCTTACTGTACTGCCCAATGTCCTGCCCACTATTCTTCTTACTGTGCCGCCCACTGTACCGCCCACTGTACTGCCCAGACCATACATCCTAATAGGGTCAACGACCGAGAGGACACCCATTATCTAACCAGACAGACACGAACCTTTTCAGCTTGTATACAGGTAACTAGGTCTAGTCGGACCAGAGTATATAATTGAAACGATTACCAATACAATGCCAATTAACCTATAAAAACACACAGAGGATACAAACAAAAGGATACCACATGGCGCGTCTGGGCAGGTGGGTGTGGGTGCGGGAGGGGGCGGGGGGTGGTGAGTGTATGTGTGTGTGTGGGGGGGGGGGGGGGGAGGGGGTGTCTGTGAGTTAATGTCTCTGTGTGTCTCAGGTTGGGGGTGGGTGGTGTCTATAGACCCTCGTCTCACTTATTATTAGAGCATGACTATACCGCCTCGTGACGTCATAAAGCGACCTGCCGACATTTGGCATATTTTGTCGGCCACCACTGACAGATATCTCATCATTCATGTTAGAATGTCGACAAGTGGAAACAAGCAGGGAGAAGTGTTCCGGTTTTTAGAGCGTGCTTGCACGCGCTAAATACATCATCTAGAGGTTAGAGTCAGAGTTAGAGTGGTCACATTGAGCTTTCAGTGTGCTTCCAGAAAACTATCCCTTTACTATCTGTGTGCTATTCACTGTGCTATTGAGAAGAGAGCAGGGTGCCAGTGTCTTGGGTCTTAGAGGTGTGCCCAGCTGACCATGACCAATCACTTAAGACCGAAATATCTCAAGACCCATTGTTGCTTGATCTGTTTAGATCCTAGGTAGGCAGTTGAAGAAATGGCAAGTTGACTGGTGCAAGTGTGTTATAGAGAAGGATCCGTATACTGAATCTAACCCAAAACTTTCAATTGTTATTCATTTATAATTGTACGCTCATTCATGAATGATGAATATACTATTAGCTCCTAATTAAACTTATTAGCCTCTGAGGTACACTGGCCACCAGAGCTATACTTTGTAACCTCTGAGGTACACTGGCCACCAGAGCTACACTATGTTACCTCTGAGGTACACTGGCCACCAGAGCTACACTATGTTAGCTCTGAGGTACACTGGCCACCAGAGCTACACTATATTAGTCTCTGAGGTACACTAGCCACCAGAGCTACACTATGTTACCTCTGAGGTACACTGGCCACCAGAGCTACACTATGTTAGCTCTGAGGTACACTGGCCACCAGAGCTACACTACGTTAGCTTTGAGGTACACTGGCCACCAGAGCTACACTATGTTAACTCTGAGGTACACTGGCCACCAGAGCTACACTACGTTACATTTGAGGTACACTGGCCACCAGAGATACACTACGTTAACTCTGAGGTACACTGGCCACCAGAGCTACACTATGTTACCTCTGAGGTACACTCGCCACCAGAGATACACTACGTTACATTTGAGGTACACTGGCCACCAGAGATACAACTATGATCTCAACGTGATTAGGGAACAGCGCACCTCTGGCTTGTGTCATTGTAAAATGGCGGAGGCTGTCAAATGGCTCGTCACAGGATAAGGGGATCAGTAAACTTTCCCATTTAATTTAGTTATCAATAATGCTTGTAATAAATCATGAGAGGAAAAGCTAAAGACTTACAGAAAACCCCAGCAAATTTAAGTTATCCTGCACAGGAGGATCTCACTCTAGCAGCAGTTACAAAGTTTGGCATATAAGAAGCCCAGCATTCTTTTGTCCTTTTAACCTTTCTTTTTAACAATTCAGATACAAGGCGAAGTAAGTGTAGGTGTAAGGAGTGTGTTATCTGATAATGTGCATATGGGAGACTGTGGATAAACATTTTTGATTTATATCTATTACATTTTCTGTGTCGACATAAACATCACATTTACGCATGTTTACACCATAATGTGAAAATGAATAAAGCCGCATACTGTCTGCGCCGATTAGACATCACATTTACACAATTTTACGCCATGATGTAAATATTAATACTGTCTGCGCCAATGCAGACATCATATTTACACACGTCTACGCCATGATGTAGATATGAATAAAGCTTATACTGTCTGTGCCGATGTAGACATCATATTTACACACATCTACGTCATGATGTAAATATCAATAAAGCTGAGTATCATCTGTGGAGACTTAGACATCATATTTACACATGTATATGCCATGATGTAGATATGAATAAAGCTGAGTTCTGTCTGTGCCAATGTAGACATCATATTTACACACATCTACGCCATGATGTAGATATGAATAAAACTGTATACTGTCTGTGCCAATGTAGACATCATATTTACACACATCTACGCCATGATGTAGATATGAATAAAACTGTATACTGTCTGCCCCGATTAGACATCACATTTACACACATCTACGCCATGATGTAAATATTGATAAAGCTGTATACTGTCTGTGCCAATGTAGACATCATATTTACACACATCTACGCCATGATATAGATATGAATAAAGCTGAGGATTGTCTGTGCCGATGTAGACATCACATTTACACACATCTACGCCATGATGTAAATATCAATAAAGCTGAGTATCATCTGTGGAGACTTAGACATCATATTTACACATGTATACGCCACGATGTAAATATAAATGAAGCTGATTATTGTCTGTGGAGACTTAGACATCATATTTACACATATATACGCCATGATGTAGATATGAATAAAGCTGATTATTGTCTGTGGAGACTTAGACATCATATTTACACATATATACGCCATGATGTAAATATGACTAAAGCCGAGTATTGTCTGTGCCGACGTAGACATCATATTTACACATATATACGCCATGATGTAAATATGACTAAAGCTGATTATTGTCTGTGCCGATGTAGACATCATATTTACACATGTATACGCCACGATGTAAATATGAATAAACCCACATGTTCACCCTGTCATTCTCTGTACTGTTTGACCTCAAAAGGGTTTGCATTCCTGTTCCCATTCAGGAGTATCGGGTTTCTAGGCGGGCATTTTCCCCACTCACGCGATATGCGCCTAAATGAAGCCTAACCATGGAATCCTGGTGCATCACCACGCAACATCATACCCCCCACCCTAGACCTGCACAAGTCTTTGATTATGAACATTCATTAAATGATTAATCACAATCAGAATAAAGTTCATTTTAGTATGTATCCTTCTCTGACTGGCCCGTGAATCAAAGACTTGTCCAGTATGAACAGAATCTCCTGTTTATGGCCCCAAGCCACTCCCTGTAACCCTACACTTCCTCCTATCCCTACCCCTCCCCTCCTCCAGTTCCCTGGCCGCCTGTGTTATCATAGCAATAATTTCGCCTGCTCCTGACTGCGACCCGATTGAGATCAAAGCGAGGGGTATTAATATCCCAGCAGATATCCTGATCACTGACCAGGATATCTGTATGGAGAGTGTTGGAAATACTGGCGCTAAACAGCGCCAGAAATCCAACACCATTACCGATTGTACCAGTCCCTGTATCCCAGCGAGGAGGGTAGCCATAGGATGCAGGGACTGGAGCCACTATCCCTGTATCCCAGCGAGGAGGGTAGCCATAAGATGCAGGGACTGGGACCACTATCCCTGTATCCCAGCGAGGAAGGTAGCCATAGGATGCGGGTACTGGAGCCAGTATCCCTGTATCCCAGCTAAGAGGGTAGTTATAGGATGCAGGGACTGGAGCCACTATCCCTGTATCCCAGCGAGGAGGGTAGTCATAGGATGTGGGGACTGGAGCCAGTATCCCTGTATCCCAGAGAGGAGGGTAACCATAGGATGCAGGGACTGGAGCCAGTATCTCTGTATCCCAGCGAGGAGGGTAGTCATAGGATGCAGGGACTGGAGCCAGTATCCCTGTATCCCAGCGAGGAGGGTGTCCATAGGATGCAGGGACTGGAGCTAGTATCCCTGTATCCCAGCGAGGAGGGTGTCCATAGGATGCAGGGACTGGAGCCAGTCCCTGTATCCCAGCGACGAGGGTAGCCATAGGATGCAGGGACTGGAGCCAGTAGTCCTGTATCCCAGCGACGAGGGTAGCCATAGCATGCAGGGACTGCAGCCAGTATCCCTGTATCCCAGCGAGGAGGGTAGACATAGGATACAGAGACTGGAGCCAGTATCCCTGTATCCCAGTGAGGAGGGTAGCCATAGGATGCAGAGACTGGAGCCAGTATCCCTGTATCCCAGCGAGGAGGGTAGACATAGGATGCAGGGACTGGAGCCAGTCTCCTGTATCCCAGTGAGGAGAGTAGCCAAGGGATGCAGGGACTGGAGCCAGTATCCCTGTATCCCAGCGAGGAGGGTAGCCATAGCATGCAGGGACTGGAGCCAGTATCCCTGTATTCCAGCGAGGAGGGTAGTCATAGCATGCAGGGACTGGAGCCAGTATCCCTGTATCCCAGCGAGGAGGGTAGCCATAGCATGCAGGGACTGGAGCCAGTCTACCCCCACCCCACTCCCCACATATATTACACACGACCAATGCAATAAGCGACACAGAAAATAACAACAATGTGAATCTGGTT
The DNA here is from genome assembly GCA_950022655.1 of Alentia gelatinosa. Lineage (NCBI taxonomy): Eukaryota > Metazoa > Annelida > Polychaeta > Phyllodocida > Polynoidae > Alentia > Alentia gelatinosa. The sequence goes on along the minus strand of OX465580.1, from coordinate 138,111,188 downwards.
AACCCAGAAAACGCTCCCGGCGTCCTCCTAGCGTCCCCACAGCGTCTCCAGGTCATCCGGTGCACGGGCGACCGCCGCGACCTCTGGTGTGGGGTTTGGTCACTACGGGTGTATTCCGTGAAACCGGGTTCGTTCACCCCCGTTTTACGCCGCGGGGGGAGGGGCGGGGGGGGGGGGGGGAGGGAGGGAGGGGTAGGTTTTAGTGATTGTGTGTCTGGGGGATGGTGGTAAAATGACCATTAACCCAGATATTGCACCCATGTATTATCCATCGTTCGCGCCCAGGGAGAACAGGCGCACAAATGGGCCTCGTTTACACCGCCCCATTTTCACCCATGCCGATAGGATTTGGGAAATCGGACCGATTATTTCACGTTCCCGATGAGATATCGGTAATTGTAAGATCTATCAGTATTTAGTAGAAACTGAACGAGAGTTAGACTTGTCAGTGTTTATGCTACGACGGGAAGGTCGTGTATTACTACGCGAATTGTTAGCTGAGCGTAGTGAGGAACAGACCTGACCAGAGTGGCTTAGACATTGACAAGTCTAACTCGAGTTCGGTTTTGTATCTATCCAACCCCGTCTCCACGACTTTGTGATATTAGGAAATTCTGACTCGATTCCGTTCATGTTTGACAGTTGTCAGAATTTCATTTCTGCAGCTGGAACAATTTACACAGGTGAATAATTCCTGATCGCTGATTGGTCAATTTTTTTTTATTTCTCTAGGTAAATAAATTTTACTTTATGCCATGGCACGCCACATAAAATTTGCCTATGTTAAATCAATGACGGTTTTTTATAAGGGGTAGGTTAAAGGCCAGTTTCCATATGCCGACGAAAACGGCACCAATCATTCAAGTTCGGAATTTGTCGGTCGTTGACCCACACCGATAGTACCCGAAAATGTTAGGAATCCCTGACTTCACCCAAATGCAATCCTGCCTGAGTTTCAGAGTTCAGCCAGGCGTTCACCTACAATGATAGAAATTTAGACCTCCCGATATGGCACCGATACAAAAAGCAAATTTCTATCGGGAAGGTGCAAAATCGTAGACATATATATGTCTAAACCTGTCAATCCACCACGCATCGTGAGGGTTTTTTTCGTTGCCTAATCGCAGAAACATGGTCAACTGCCCCGATATTAGGTGACCTTCCGACGCGATTTTGATTTTGTTTCGGAAGGGCCACCGTAGACCATATCGGAGCCATATCGTAGTAGGTGGACGCCGGGGCTTCTGGCCCTGTATATTGTTATAATGTTGCACTCTCCTAGTAGATATTCTACGCTCTACTTCCTGCGGCTGGTTGTATCTCTGCACCAACCTGCCTGTTTGGGACAAAATCTGTCCCATCCGCCAGTTTTTCAAATATCCTAAATCCTTAGCGCTTTGGGCAGTATTTTGGGTTCTACATGTATATAAAGATACATATATTACATGATAAATGATTTATGCTAGATTCTGTAACTTAATATTTAAAATCAGACATATTATAAAGGGATTACTTTCTTCAGTGGAAAGCACCATATGTGTTGCAGGGTTTTGTTTGTCAACATAACACATGTGCTCACTCGAAGGGGCAGTCTAATCGAGTGTGGATTCACATCATAAAGTGGTTAAAATCTTAAGAAGAAGCAGCTGGATTGTCTGTGAAGCTCCTTTAACAATCCCCATATTTCCCAACTCAAGATATATAAGTTGTTTGACTTTTATAATATTTGACAGTTGCCATGTTTTGAATCTGAAATGTTAGCTGGTCCCTACTGTCTTTAGTAGATTCCCGGGGTACCAGCGAATGACGTCAGTGGGTCGGGGCAGAGATAAGAAAGCGCTAGCGCCGTGAAAGATCTGCTAAGAGAGTGATAAAGTTGTATTATTACAGTTAGAATCCTATTCCTTTTCAAGATAATCCTGATACACAACCTCTATTCAACCCCAAAACACACCTACCTTTGATTAATCGCTTCAACTAAGTTTGAGTAAACATAACATAGGTCAAGGTCACAGTTATTGCAATCAGACACCAGACGACACCACCAGTAAAAGAAAACCTACTGGAAAACAGGTGTACTAGAATTGCCGCCCTTTGGATACCCAAAGCATGATGGAACAGTGTGGCCGACGGCGGCCGACGGCGGCCGACGGCGGCCGACGGCACCGATCTCACCAGATTATGGTGTTCCATTACACCGATGGTACCTGAATAGTAAATCAGAGGCTGTCAGAATCGGCTGAGAATTCTCCAGATGGAACAGCCCCTTACGGAAGATACAGTTGGCAACCACTACAATATTAATTGATCATGAGACCCATTAATTCATTTGGTTTATGATTCATCCAGTCAAAGCCTTTTACAGATGATTATGGTATGTGGATAAACCTTGGAAATGTTCACTTTGCAAAACAACCTTGGATGAACAATGTCGTATGAGATTGTGCTGAAAAGGTGTTTACATCATGTACATGTTACACCCAAGTATTTTATAGCTAAAATGGCGGAGGCGGACAGAGGCACCTCAGGGCATTGATATCAGGAACCTACACTCCTGATTCTAAAGGCCTTTCTCCACTGTACGACTGGGGGGGGGGGGGGGGGGGGCTTGCGATCCGGTACCTCCAGTCTCAGACTGGAGGTACCGGCTTGGCGTGTCGCATGTACCTCAGATCGAAAGGTATCATCGATTCTGTGTGGAGACAACCCCGCTTGCGACTGGAGCGCTTGCGATTTAGGGTACGCCTAGTCTGAGACTGGGCGCACCAAATTTCAAACATGTTTGATATTTAAAAACGCTTGCGATCCAGGGTACATGCGGTACGCCCAGTCTCAGACTGGAGGGAAACTTGCTGTCTCCACTGTGCGTTTTGCCGAGTTGCGATCCTGGATATACGCCCAGTCTGAGACTGGGCGTACCTATGTACCTTGGATCGCACAGTGGAGACAGGGCTTTAGCAGTGCGAGAAATGAATTATCAGAGAAAAAAGGTTTCAGCTTTTATCTCCAGGGAAGATATCAGTCTCCAAGCCTAGATCTGGTTAACTGTATCTCCATGTGGGGATGAATCTCCAAGCAGATCGTATGGTATCTTTTTGTGTGAGGTAAGTAACCATACCCAAGTGTACAAAGTGGTGTGGTCTGACTATAGCATGAAGCTGAGACGAGGTATTCTTCTACTCTGTGGGTCATCATTAGTAGCAGATTGAAATGATGATCCAGGGAAGCTTCTCAGGTTCTTCTGGAGTTTGAATAAAAGGAAGGCAGTGTTACTTGAGATGGGAATCTTCTGAATCTGATAAATGTCATTCTTTACAGTTTGCAGCAAGGTCAGGTGTTTGTATACAAACACCTGACCTTGCTGCAAACTGTTAAGAATGACATTTACAAACACCTGACCTTGCTGCAAACTGTTAAGAATGACATTTATCAGATTCAGAAGATTCCCATCTCAAGTAACACTGCCTTCCTTTACATAGGTATCACAAAGAATAGTGTCACTGCTCTGTCCCCAGTCCCACCTTAATATTGATAATGGACTTTATTATCCATCGTATACAAAGACCCCATTGAAAATGTACGGGGACTCAGTAAACCACGACGCATTGTATAAAACCTGTCAGATACCATGACTGTGGTATACGGATTCAAAACCATGGTATACGGGGAAAATAGTCCCTTTGTGCTATAGAGCAAAGAAAAAGTCCCTATTGTTGTACCCTTTAATTTGGCAATTACTGGGTTTAATTTATTCGAACTAATGGATAATAGATACAACAAATGATGATTGTGTAGATAGGCGGCTCTGTAAACCACTCGAGATGGGCTAGCGCTCGTGTATTACAACGCGTCAACCTCTCGTGGTTTACGGTCGTCTGTCCGAAAAAAACATCATTTATTGTCTATTTATTATATACCCATGCAGTATGTTTGATGAAATCCCAATGCAGTATAAACTGTATACTGAACCCTGTGCAGTACACTGTTACACTGCACATGTTGAATTATCAGCAGTGTGTGGGCTTTCATGCTGACATGTCTTCTATGCCAATATATGGTAAGAATCAATATGAGACTGTATGATCATTCACCAGTCTCCCCACTCAGTATCAATATGGGACTGTATGATCATTCCCTAGTCTCTCCACTCAGTATCAATATGGGACTGTATGATCATTCCCCAGTCTCTCCCCTCAGTATCAATATGGGACTGTATGATCATTCCCCAGTCCCCCAACTCAGTATCAATATAGGACTGTATGATCATTCCCCAGTCCCCCACTCAGTATCAATATAGGACTGTATGATCATTCCCCAGTCCCCCACTCAGTATCAATATGGGACTGTATGATCATTCCCCAGTCCCCCACTCAGTATCAATATAGGACTGTATGATCATTCCCCAGTCCCCCACTCAGTATCAATATGGGACTGTATGATCATTCCCCAGTCACCCCACTCAGTATCAATATTGGACTGTATGATCATTCCCCAGTCCCCCCACTCAGTATCAATATTGGACTGTATGATCATTCCCCAGTCCTCCCACTCAGTATCAATATGAGACAGTATGACCATTCCCCAGTCCCCCACTCAGTATCAATATAGGACTGTATGATCGTTCCCCAGTCCCCCACTCAGTATCAATATGGGACTGTATGATCATTCCCTAGTCACCCCACTCAGTATCAATATGGGACTGTATGATCATTCCCTAGTCACCCCACTCAGTATCAATATGAGACTGTAGGATCGTTCCCCAGTCCCCCACTCAGTATCAATATAGGACTGTATGATCATTCCCCAGTCCCCCCATTCAGTATCAATATTGGACTGTATGATCATTCCCCAGTCCCTCCACTCAGTATCAATATGGGACTGTATGATCATTCCCCAGTCCCCCACTCAGTATCAATATGAGACTGTATGATCATTCCCCTGTCTCCCACTCAGTATCAATATGGGACTGTATGATCATTCCCCAGTCCCCCCACTCAGTATCAATATGGTACTGTATGATCATTCCCCAGTCCACCACTCAGTATCAATATGGGACTCTATGATCATTCCCCAGTCTCCCTACTCAGTATCAATATGGGACTGTATGATCGTTCCCCAGTCCCCCACTCAGTATCAATAAGGGACTGTATGATCATTCCCCAGTCACCCCACTCAGTATCAATATGGACTGTATGATCATTCCCCAGTCCCCCACTCAGTATCAATATGGGACTGTATGATCATTCCCCAGTCTCCCCACTCAGTATCAATATGGGACTGTATGATCATTCCCCAGTCACCCCACTCAGTATCAATATGAGACTGTATGATCATTCCCCAGTCCCCCAAATCAGTATCAATATGGGACTGTATGATCATTCCCCAGTCTCCCCACTCAGTATCAATATGGGACTGTATGATCATTCCCAATTCCCACACTCAGTATCAGTATGGGACTCTATGATCATTCCCCAGTCTCCCCACTCAGTATCAATATGGGACTGTATGATCATTCCCAATTCCCACACTCAATATCAGTATGGGACTCTATGATCATTCTCCAGTCTCCCCACTCAGTATCAATATGGGACTGTATGATCATTCCCAATTCCCACACTCAGTATCAGTATGGGACTCTATGATCATTCCCCAGTCTCCCCACTCAGTATCAATATGGGACTGTATGATCATTCCCAATTCCCACACTCAGTATCAATATGGGACTCTATGATCATTCCCAATTCCCACACTCAGTATCAATATGGGACTCTATGATCATTCCCAATTCCCACACTCAGTATCAATATGGGACTCTATGATCATTCCCCAGAGACGTTCCTGCACAACCCACCAGGGTGCAGCACCGTACAAGAACCCTTCATTTGAAGAGAGGTTCAGCACATCCTTCACCCAGCCATTTACTCGCCCTACACAGGCTTAGTTACTGTCACCCATAGTCCGCAAACTCATGAAAAGATGAAGGATAAGTACTTTTACAGAATTTATCCAAATAATTCTTTGCTTATAACTATTGATCTATATGGAACATAGCCATTGTGCTATGGAGGCGGCCATCTTGCCACCCCTCCCCCCCCCCCCCCCCTCCGGAAACACCAGGTGGTGGGACCAATTGTCAATAGACTTTATCAAAAATATTTCTGGGGGCTTCCCATTGAGAAATTTTAGCCTTGACTCAATATCATAATTATAGATTATAACAACTGATAACAGTGGGTGCCCTTCCGATTTTAGTGCCTCAACTTTCCTGGCGGTTTAAGGCGGAACTAACAATTACTCTGTGCCCTACAGAGAAAAAATGAATTTTTTTAAATATCGAAAGCTAGTATTTTAGATTTGGTAAATCGTCGCTGATAAGGGACATGTTTCCATGCCCAACGACACACAGACAGACTGACAATGTGATACAACATGGCTGTATGGTCCGCGTCTCGTGGCAGCCAATCACAGCACGTTCTGAGATCACGTGATACTCGCATGGATCTTCCTTGCAGTCTTCCTGGGCGTAAAGTACACGAGATGTTAAGAATAGTACACTCTACTGTCTAGACGATATTCCGGGAAACCGCACCAAAATGCAGGCCAATGATGTAGAGTATAGCTGCAGATATCTATATATATATCTATATATCTGTAGCCTCTAGCGGCGTGTAAGCCGAGAAACAAACTGAGAGTGACGCGGACGAGCAGAGAGATGTCTGTCTGCCCCCACCCAACCTGCGCCCGGAGAGCGAGAACGTGCGTTGTGAGACCAATCTCCACCGGTGAACGGTGCGCAATTATACACAGGTGGTTCTCGCCTTCCTTCCCCTTTCCCCTCCTTCCCTTCCTATTCCTTCTCCTTCTCTTCTACTTTCCCTTCCTCTCCTTCCCCTTTCCCCTCCTTCTCTTCCTGTTCCTCCTCCTTCGCTTCCACTTTCCCTTCCTTTCCTTCCTCTCTTCCTATTCCTCCTCCTTCTCTTCCAATTTCCCATCCACTCCTTCCCCTTTACGGACTACCTACCCATACACATTTATTAAAAATTTGGTTGTTAAGAAAAATTAAATTGATTTTTTTTTAAATTTCGGCTATATAGTAAATAAATAACGTCCAACCATGCTTGTACAAGTCACAGAACTCGATGATAATTTACCGTTTGTACGGAACTCGGCGTAAACGCCTCGATCCGTACAAACCGGAAATTACCATCTCGTTCTGTGACTTGTACAGCATGGTCAGGACGTTCTATATAATTACTCAATGATCACCCTGGTAAAGTCGTGCTGGAGTGAATATGAGATGACATCTTATCTCACCCCTGATATTTTCCCCCATAGACTTAATATTGGAAACTCGTACTCAACGCCCGTGGAGTATTGTTGAAAAGTACTCAATAGGGGATGATGTCATACATTTAAGCCAAATAGTCAGTGGTAGGGGTGAGACGAAATCTGAACCGCACTCGATCCATAGCCACTGATGATATGCCATTCATTTTGGTTTGCTACATAATCTCACTCGGCTTTGCCTCGTGAGATTACTCCGCAACCAAAACTCATGACGTATTGTCAGTGGTTATGGATCTCGATGCAGTTCCTTATTAATATGCTATTAACCAACTGGATTTGCAAAGTAATTTGAATCATTCTGATATTGTGATGCTATTTGATGTCAGTGGATGGGTTGAGGTCAATTACTCAACTGGATGGGCCGTGATTGTCACTAGGCCTCACCTCGATAACCATTGTCGCCTACCCAAACTCGTGGAGTATTGTGTATTTATCTCACCCCAGTTTTTTGCTCCATAGGCTTAACATTAGGAACTCGTACTCCACGGCCGTGAAGTTTGTGTACCTAATACTCAATGGCTAATTGAGTGATTCATTTTATCAATAGATAATGTAAAGTGGAATTCACACAGAGAGACTCATGCACTCGAGACTGGTGTACTTTACACACTTCCCCAAGTCTCCAATCATTTTCCCTTTGTCCAATAATTTCATAGCAGAATCCTGAAATTGAGCTTTCCCAGTCTCTCTGGAAAATGGCGGATCTGTTTCACATGGAAGGACAGACTCGGTACATAGTCTCAGACAAGTTCCCTTTTAAAAGGTACATAGTCTCTAGCTTGCAGCTTTTTCACGTGTGAATGCCTCCCTCCATAGTCTCTAGCGCAGGGCCTTCTACCCGTGTGAACCCGTGAAAAGGCAAACCACTGAGACTAGGGGACCCTCATTATCAGCAAGAGGTACGCCAGTCTCAGCAAAGTCCCCGAACAATTCTAGACAGGTTTAAAATCCAAATCGCTTGAGATTATGTACCTTGGCAGGGAAAATTGACGCCGACAATTTTCCCTTCTCCCCCTCAGTCTCAGGGAATTGAGACCTGGGGGTGTCACACGAGGAGACTATGTACCGGTGAATAATCTCAGGAAAATTGTCTCAGACAAACCCTGCATAAGGTACATGAGTCTCTCCGTGTGAATCCCGCGTTATATGGGGTGAGATAAAATCAGAAACCCACTCGATAAAAATATCTTGGTCCGTACTCCACCTCGTTTGACTGCAGAGTAATTCATTGAGCCTCGCTTCGTGCAGTCATTCTCGGTGGAGTACGGACCAAGGTATTTCCATCTTGTGGGTTTCCTTCTAATTATCCTATTCTCGATGCAGTTCAATATAAGTCCACAGACACCCCTCCTAGGGATGTGACTCTATGTACCGGTGGTGTCAGAACAGGCGGGGCAGGGGGGGGGGGGGCGACTGCCTCCCCCCCTTCCCCCCCCCCTTTTTTGCCAGCCCAAAAAAGTCAGCAGCCTCATATTTTACTCAAACGTGTGTAAAACCTGTCTTGACATTATCAGCAAGTCTAACAATTTAGCATGCAACAATGGCAAAGCCTCGACTTTTCACAATTGAAAAATGTCGAAGTCTGATTGTTTAGCGTGCAATGATGGCTAAGCCCTGGCTTTTCACCGTGGAAAAGTGCCAAAGTCTGAGTTATCGCAGACTTTTCGTAGATTCACGGTAAATCCAGAGAAACAGGCAAATGTCAAAGTCTGACTTCATATGAAGAAAAAGGTCTGCAATTTTTCAGTTCGCCCCCCCACACTTTCAAAACGTTCTGACGCCCCTGTGTACCGTATACGAGACTATGCACCCGTTGACCCTGAACTCCGCTCATTTCCGCTTCCGTCTAAATACGCCTCAAATCCTGCGCAATGCATGCTGGGAATGAGGATGTTATCTCACGTCACCTGACGTTATCTCGCGTTATCTCGCGTTGTTCATCGATACTGTCACCTGGTGGGCAATTGTGTAATGCCGGGCGTGCTGTGAGCGATAATGGAAGCAGCAGAAGTGGTTATGCACCGGGTTTTATAAGGCTACATCCGGTGTACCATTATGTCTCCATACGGCTTCACCATAAACATCGAAATAGGATTAGAACTCTGTATGGAGAGTGATTTTCTGTTACTGTGACAAGATTAAAATATGTAAAATAACCATGATTTAAAGTGATAAATAGGTTTGGGGTTCTGGTAGCTAAGACATGATTGTGGTTTGTACTTGTCACAGCCTATTCCCATTCTATAATTGTGTAATGGGAACGCCATCAAACCATATAATACTTTCATCATACCTCTCCCGTACTGGAGGAGTGAAGTCACTGGTGGTACCCAGTGATGTCACTTCCAGTGCCCCCATCCCACCCCTTCATGGACATAGGCTCTTTATTGACAATCGAGAAGTATTGCAGGTTCATTCATATAAATATCTAGGAATTGTTTGGTTTTTTCTAAATTTGAACTTAGCTCTCTTTATTTTCAGTATTTTTCCGAAGATTGTGTTATACATGTGACTTTCCCTCATAGTTAACATATGACTATCCCTCGTAGTTTACATGTGACTTTCCCTCGTAGTTTACATGTGACTTTCCCTCGTAGTTTACATGTGACTATCCCTCGTAGTTTACATGTGACTTTCCCTCGTAGTTTACATGTAACTTTCCCTCGTAGTTTACATGTGACATTCCCTCGTAGTTTACATATGACTATCCCTCGTAGTTTACATGTGACTATCCCTCGTAGTTTACATGTGACTATCCCTCGTAGTCTACATGTTATCATACCTCGTAGTTTACATGTGTCATCCCACATAGTTCAAAGATGACATCATCCATCAAACATTTCTATATTTCTTAGTATTTCAGTTCAAATAGAAATCCTAGCTGAGTTGATGATACACTAAGATTGTATTTTATCATTGTATTGGTGATTATTCCTTTGACTGGTATTCAATATGGATTACATGATTACCTTTCTCTTATTGAATGAGCTTGCTATATATATATACATGTATATTTTCTTTTAATTTGATAACAACAACACAATCACACCTATATAGCATGATGATTGACAGTACAGTGGACATATAGGTTTCGTCACCATTTTTCTTCGTTACGAAGAACCATTTCTTTCAGCTTATATCAGCTATCCAAAATGATATATTATTTGACAAAGAAAGCTGCTCTCTCTATTTGTACAACTGCTATACTCCCATACTTTGATTATGGAGACATCCTTTATGATGGTGCGCCTACAAAATACACAGACTCCCTACAGGTGCTGCAAAATAACGCTTTACGAATATGTCTTTGGCTAATCCATACACCTCTATCAGAAACCTGCATAGAATTGCAGAGATTCCACTCCTTAAAGACCGTAGAGAGGCCCATCTCCTAAATTACAGGTACAAGAAATCAAGGTTACTTGATAATACTACTAAACTTTCTAAAAAATACCAGACTTTTTTGATGCACCAGTGATTCATGTTGATAGACCAAATGGTGCAGCTTACACTAGATCTGTAATTTTCCATGCTGGAACGAAGTGGAATAGTTTGACTCTTCTTATTAGAAACACAGAGTCTCTTACGATGTTTAAAGCTCTGACGAAGGCCAACATAGACCGTATTAGTGTTGACGTCATCTGGTCAATTTGTTAAAATTGTAGCGGACCGCCTGGTGGTAGTGGGTGATCTCACAACCGGGCCTAGTCTACCTATCCAGCGGTTGGAGGCGAGTCGCTACCCCATGCTTGTACTCTCCGCACGGTTGGAGTATCCCCGGTGAAGCTGGGAGATGCGGAATCTACAACCGAGCTTAACTAAGAACACAAAACCAGACTCTGGCCACTTCAGGTACAATCTCTTTATCGTATACCTGTGGATCTTACAGTAGCTTAACATGGATGTGTTAAGTAGCACAAGGGGAGAGAATCTTTCTCTCCACCGCTGAAAGGTTTCCGGAGAAACCTAGCAGTCTCTGAGGCTCCAAGTGTTCACTCAACGAAGCAGCACCACAAGTAACCTTTCGACCCGCTGTGGACTCAGCCTATATATACTGACTGAGTTACGTAATATGGGCGACCCCGTAGTATTTGCATACACGGGTCCGCCCGCCTTACCACACAACAGGGAACGGCACTCGCGCCACCTAGCATTAACTGAACATACCACTGTTCGACTACCCTGACCCCTACACTATAGCAGTTACTGTTCCAATCAGCTCCTTTATACTGTTTGTTGACAATCGAAAGTCACAAGTTGTCTTTTTTTATCTTACTATCCTGTGTATAAATGTTCGTACACTTGTTGCTAAAAGAAAACCGATGGAAAAGAAAAGTAGTTGTATGACTAGACCTGGGCGTGCATTGAAACCAGCCATAAAGCACGTCCCAGTATCAATAAATGTTCATAAAAAAAGTAGTTGTATGACTAGACCTGGGCGTGCATTGAAACCAGCCGTAAGCTGAGCACGTCCCAGTATAAATAAATGTTTTTTGGTTTTATTTAAAGAAATACCTAAATATTATTTGGTTGCCTCATGGTTCTACTGTTTATGCTACAATTATTCACCCATAGACTTTTAATCTCCATGAAACAGGTGTACGGCTTTTAATTTATATCTAACTAGCGACTTCGTTGATTCATATTTGGCTAACGATTCCTAACTGCCGTAGTGCCCCCTAGCGGGTGAACGGGAAACCATCATTATCTAGCGGTAATCATTTTGTTGGACACAGGTGATTGAGCTGATCATCAGCGATCAGAACTATTTGGATTGACACCAGCGAAAGTTGAGATCTCATTGGTTTCTCATGAGACTAGCAGATACAAAAACTACATTACTAAACTTTGATTTCGACATGGCTTGAAATATTTCATAAGAGAAATGGTACTTCTGCCAATAGATCTACAAAAAAAGAGAAGAACAGATTCTAATGGTTTCCTCCACGAGATTCTCACTCTCGTGGCCCCTCAGTCTCCAAGCCGAAGTCTGGTTCACTCTGTCCTTATGTGCGGGGAGAAGTCCAAGCAGATACTACCAGAATCGTAGTTTTTTAGATATGGTAGGTAACCGGATGGAAATGAACAGTAGGCTAACCACCCCAAAGATTCTGCTCGGAGACTGTCTTGCCTTGCGTGTGGCGCCACCTGGTGATTTTAGTGCTTGGAGGAGGCGTATTAGAAGTAAAGTTAAAGACTTAAATGAGAACCATTAACGGCAGAGAGTCCACCCATTAAAACACTTACAGAGATAAGAGGTGGATGGACCGGGGGCGGGTTTCCTAAAACCATCCTTAACTTTATCGACACGCCACCTGGTGAGTAATGCACGAACTGAAATACCCCACCCTCGTGTTAAAGGCATATCGGACACTTCACGCAGGCGGCACCTGGTGATTTTTGAATATTGTCAATTATGAATATTGTCGAACATCGACCTACCACGTACAATAAAAGAGAAAAAGGTCACCGTTTTATGTCTGAGCTTATATATGGAATACTCTTTCCAACAAATGTAAAAAAAACTGCAAATTAACCTGGAAAGTCGTTTGGACAAGAAGTGTTATAAAAAATCAGAGAATTCCTGAAGTAATCTTAAGATGATAAGACAATAGTTCTCCATACAAATTGATTAACATATGGTACCCGATTCCGTATTGTAATGTCATTGTGAAATGTATAAGCACAACTCATTGTATTTACCATCGACATTGTTTGGTTGTTTTCATGGAAATCCGCTCAACTGTGTGGAAGAGCGACGATTGAATTTGTCGAATGCAATTTGGACAATAAAAAAAGGGACCAGGGACCTGTTTCAGTTGTTTCGTGACATGTCTAGACACCATACGGACAGATCACAAGACTGCAATCGATGACACACAGAATTTCACTCACTTCCCATAGGAATTAAGTGATGACATTTTAACACGAGTAGGGGATACATATAACCTAAAATCGTTCCAAATATGAAGAAGATTGGCTGCTCCGACCCTCTGATATTTGCTAGACTTTTTCCGCTGTTGCTTGCACTGTTGGTGCCGCTGTTGATGTCTGTCTTGGCCTAATGTCACAAAACTACCGAAACAGGTCCCTTATTGTGTTTGCAACTGGCAATAGATGGTATAAAACAGTATCAGACAATGACAACATTGAAAAACAACAACACTGAAATTATAACTATATGTACCTACTCCTTATGCAAATGAACACCTGTGAAAACTGTATGTGACTATCTGTATGATCTGAAGATATAGAAATTTCTGTGGTATTCTATTACAATGTCTTTGCAGATTTTTCTTTTTCTAAGTTTTTATTTCTCGTAATCAGATACATGATCTCTTCTTCCGAACAAGAAATTTGGTGGGAACAAGTGTGAACATATATACATAATAAAGTGATGACAGGCAAGAGCAAGAATTCAATCATCGTTATTTTTATAATAATCTCCAGTTAAATAATAATCTTCATATTAAAATGTATATGATCATAGACATATGCCTCAGTATGTTAACAAACAGTAATATACGATGTAGCCACTTAGTGTGCCCTTAGTTCATACACCTTATAACTCACTCTAATTAATTCTAATCAGTTTCGATAACTGTTTCATTACACCGTTTAACAGGTTAATCTTTCTCCAAAAGTGGAAATAAGTTTTTTCTCATATGAGTCATAGATCCTATAGGAGTGGAATTGTTTTTTTGTAATCATCTCATCTTCGTTACTTATGACACCCATTGTATGGTGTATGGGTGAACGAGGCTTATCTGGGAGTGCGTCTGTAACCACCGCCATGCGACCACGAATAGAGAGAAACGGGAAGCGGGTCGGCGGAAGTCTCCGCGGCCTCATTTGCATAACCCGATATCGTCGTTTTGATTGGTCGAGAGGTCACGTGACCCTCGCGTCGGTTTGTTGTGGTTTGTATTGTATTGTATGGTGTATCTATTTACACCTTGATACTCTTTGATATACCTGCTCCACTAACTTTACTATATTATGATTATGAGATTGATATTGTACATCAGAGGGACCGGGTGGTAGATCGGCCGGTGCCGAACCCGGCAAGTCTATTTGTACAGCTTTTGACCCTAATGAAGCCATAAAAAAGATGCTCGAAGCTTTAGGGCTATGCTTGTAAGCTCTGAGAATGTCAGTGGGATCATCGCTATGTGCTGCTGACCAGTAAAGTTAATCCACCGACTACAGACATGAATATAGACTTGCTCAAGTCTTTGATTATGAACATTCATTAAATGATTTAACACAATCAGAATAAAGTTTATCATAGAATGTATCCTTCTCTGACTGGCCCATGAATCAATTGTCCACTATGAACAGAATTTCCTGTTTATGTCCCACCAGTCGCTCCCTTTATCTCACCCCAGATATTTTTTCTCCATAGACTTAACATTGGAAACTCGTATCTAAAACCCATTAGATATTTAGGAAAAATATCCAATGGGGGATTATGTCACAAATGTTAGCCCATTAAGGGTGAGATAAATTCAGAAACCCATTCAAGTTTAGGGTCAGAGCTCGATCCCATCTCATTTGAATCACATAGCAAATCACGCGGCTTCGCCTTGTGAATTACTACGTGATTCAAACTCGATGGGATACGAGCTCAGACCCTAAACTTTCATGGGTCTCCTCTATAGTAACCCTACACCTCCTCCTCCAGTTCGCCTGCTCCTGACTGTGACCTGGTTGAGATCAAAGTGAGCGGCCAGGAGCCGTGTATGGAGAGTTTTGGGAATACTGGAGCTAAACAGCGCCAGAAATCTAACACCATTACCGATCTCACCCCTGGTATCTGTTCTCCATAGATTTGACATTGGAAACTCGTGTCTAACGCCCATAAAAAATTTAGGAAAAATATCCAATGGGGGATTATGTCACAAATGATAGCCCATTAGTCAATGTTAAGGATGAAATAAATTCAGAAACCAATTCAAGTTCAGTGTCAGAGCTCGATCCTATCTCGTTTGAATCACGTAGTAATTCACGTGGCTTCGCCTTGTGAATTACTATGTGATTCAAACTCGATGAGATATGAGATCAGACCCTTAACTCTCATAGGTTTCCTCTATTGTATCCCAGCGAAGAGGGTAGCCATAGGATGCAGGGATTAGAGCCACTATCCCTGTATCCCAGCTAAGAGGGTAGCCATAGGATGCAGGGATTAGAGCCACTATCCCTGTATCCCAACAAGGAGGGTAGCCATAGGATGCAGGGACTGGAGCCAGTATCCCTGTATCCCAGCGAGGAGGGTAGCCATAGGATGCAGCGACTGGAGCCAGTCTCCCTGTATCCCAGCTAAGAGGGTAGCCATAGGATGCAGGGATTAGAGCCACTATCCCTGTATCCCAACAAGGAGGGTAGCCATAGGATGCAGGGACTGGAGCCAGTATCCCTGTATCCCAGCTAAGAGGGTAGCCATAGGATGCAGGGACTGGAGCCAGTATCCCTGTATCCCAGCGAGGAGGGTAGCCATAGGATGCAGCGACTGGAGCCAGTATCCCTGTAACCCAGCGAGGAGGGTAGCCATAGGATGCAGGGACTGGAGCCAGTATCCCTGTATCCCAGCGAGGAGGGTAGCCATAGGATGCAGCGACTGGAGCCAGTCTCCCTGTATCCCAGCTAAGAGGGTAGCCATAGGATGCAGGGATTAGAGCCACTATCCCTGTATCCCAACAAGGAGGGTAGCCATAGGATGCAGGGACTGGAGCCAGTATCCCTGTATCCCAGCTAAGAGGGTAGCCATAGGATGCAGGGACTGGAGCCAGTATCCCTGTATCCCAGCGAGGAGGGTAGCCATAGGATGCAGCGACTGGAGCCAGTATCCCTGTAACCCAGCGAGGAGGGTAGCCATAGGATGCAGGGACTGGAGCCAGTATCCCTGTATCCCAGCGAGGAGGGTAGCCATAGGATGCAGCGACTGGAGCCAGTATCCCTGTATCCCAGCTAAGAGGGTAGCCATAGGATGCAGGGACTGGAGCTAGTCTAACATGGATACTAAAAGGAGAGCTAACTGAGAGTGTGGCCTGATTAACCCACCCTAGCCATTGTAACCAATCAACATGGAGATTTTAACATTCCTATCTAGATTTGTGAAAGTAATTTGAATTATTCTTATATTGTGATGCTATTCCAATGTCCATGAAAGATAAATCCAGAACCATACTCGAATTGTAAAATAAACAATACTCCACTCATTTGCATGCACTGTAATCGTCACTTGGCTTTGCCTCGATGACGATTACAGCACATCCAAACTCTTGGAGTATTGTTTATTTATATGATTCTTGATACAGTTCTCTTTACCACACTCTTACATAATGAATAAACTCCTAGTCTACAGAGGCGGCCTCTAGCGGCATGTCTTGGCGGTGATGCTGTGGTTTCGGACTCCCATGGATGGTCAGATGTCCCAAGCCCTGCTGCACCTCGAATGTTGGCAGTGGTGCCAGGATGCCGGGACGCTGGAAGGTACGTACATGAAAGAAGTTCCAGCGACGTTTCTGCGGGGCAGTCTCCTCGTCCCACGTCTCCTCCTCATCCTCCTCATGTTCCTTTAAACTGGCACCACGCACACGCAGTGAGTTCATGTTGGCATCTGCATGAACCCGGTTGGCAGATGACATGGCCTTGGCAATGTGACCTATTGACCTGATAATGCCCTTCTTACTGGCACGCGTGACCTTGATCTGTGCATCGGCACCACTGCCAGGGAGGTCTGGGAAGTCTGTGCTGGCGCCCCTATCGAGGAGAGGTAGATCGTCCAATGACTCATCATGGCTGCCTAATCCTGGTGAGAAGAAGCGAATGGATAATCCGAGAAGGCCATCTGCTTCTCCCTCGGGATGATCCTTGACGATGGCCTTCAGTCTCCTCCTCCCTGACTTGACTCCCCAGGTCGGACGGGCAGAGGACGACTTGCTCTCTGAGGTCTTCTTCTCAGTTGGTTGTTTCGTGTTGGTGGTGGAGTCCGGGTCTTTCTCCAGGTAGTCCTGCGAGGCGAGGCAGGCAGAGAAACATTGCCGACACCGGTGAGTGCAGCTCGTACATCCATGAAGGTCGTCTTCATTGGACGAGCCAATCAGTGGTCGCAGGCTGCTGCGGGGACGCTCTGTGGCACGGTCTGGAGACTGGAAACGGTGCCGAGCGGAGCGCTTCCTTGATGTCCCAGAAGAGATGCCACCTGAGACACCACCTGGGACGTCGACTGGCACACTACCAGGGACCCTGGGGATGCCACTTAGAACACCACCTGGAACACCGCTGGGGACATTGCCCACCTCCTGTATGGTCAGCTTAGGACTGCGGCCCCGACTTCTCCGACTGACGGCTGAGCTGAGCCGAGTCTCGTTTGGCGTGTTCACATGGAGGGCCTCGGATGCTGAGGGCAGGCTCATGAGGTAGGCCTGGTAGGCAGCACTCATGTCCTTTGCCGATGTGAAGTGTCCAACATCTGCCTCATTCAGAAAGATCTCCACAAACTCATCCCCAGAGAGATGTTTCTCTGTAGGCGAGTCAGACCTCATGGACCGCACCTTGCTCTGCTCCAAGCTGCCCTTCATCTTCACTATTGTCAGGTTTTCGTGGAGTAGTTCCTTCTTTGGGAGTACAGGTGGTGCTGTCTTCGGTCGGAGCCGCTTCACAGCCCGCAGCTCATTTTGTATCCGCTCCGCTTCGGTTTTACGATACAGAGGAATGGCGGGATCCGAGAAGTTCACCGCTGGCCTAACTCTGAGCTTCTCCACTGGAACCTTCCTCGATTCTCTCCGGTGGCCCCGTACACTATCTTTGCTGCTAGTTTTGTCTTTATGATTGTTGTTGGGTCCCAGGTGCACTCCTTGGATGCGGCTTGGCATCTCCTCTCCCTTCCTTCTGCCCGTGACGTAGGGACGCTGCCCCAACATGAGTCCGGCACTGCGCGCGCGTTCCGCCACTGCGCGTCGGCATTCCTCGTGGATGCGCGCGGCGCTCACCTCACTTCCGGTGGAGCGCCGCCTGGTGACAACGCCAATAGGCATGAGCCAGGTGTTGGCGGAAATGCCGTTATAGAGGGCGTGCGTTTCCGGTTCCGCGTTATGAGACGCAGGGCGACTTCCGGTCACAGGAACGCGCAGACGATGAAAGACGCGCGCGTCCCCCGCCGCGTCTGTGGCCATGTTGAGACGCGCCGTGTGGATCCTGTGAGGTGTTTAAAAAGAGGAATTAAGGATCACCGCAAATCATTTACAACAAATGTGAAAAACATGGTGTTCTTAAGGTATTATTAGAAGAAAAACAATAAAAAGGTACATTTTGTAGTACATGTACATGTATACATTTTGTAGTACATGTACATGTATACATTTTGTACTATGTGTACATGTATACATTTTGTACTACATGTATGCAATTAATGTTATTTTCTTCGAATTGGGATCTTGGGTTTGTAGGACTCCTAATGAAGATTAATTAAGTTTATCAAACGTCGAGTTTTTAATACCTCACCCATCACGCATCTCATCAGCTTGTCTGTACTCATCATTTATCATCAACAAATCGAATCTTAATTGGATCGGCATAAGTCTGCTTTTGTGTGGTTAAGATCTCTCATATAATGATTGTAGTTCTTCGTGTACATGTCAATCTTCGTTGGCAGATGAAGTTTAGGTAGTCAGTGGGAAGTTTGTAATATTGTATAACGTTATAGCGGGTAAAAAAATGTACACAATGTATAAAGAGTACAAAGAACAGTCTATATAATCATGCCAATCTACTTTTTGTTTTGCTAGTGCTGGAAGAGCGAAGGTAAAGTCGAAAGCAATTAAGCCTTTTAAAAGAAGGTGAATCTAGCAAATAAGTACATGAATATACCATTATATTAGCTGGCTGTTTTATACCCCTGTTTTACAAACACTCTGCGCATTCAATCATACCGTATTAAATCAGACATGAGACAACTCTTAACTTGTGCTTCTATTGTTCGTACATGGGTGGTGTGATAGAACCTATAACAAAATATGTGATACTACAAAACCATGTCGTTGTATATAGGAAAAGTGCATTATGAGATTTCATCGGGACCTGGCAGGAGAACCAGGAAAATTGTAAAATTAATACCCGAATAAAAGTGGGAAAATGGGAGAAAATCCCACTGAATTCAGCAACAATGTATGAAGATATGAATAATTAATTATACAGACAAATCGTTTAGGAATCTACATGCCAAAAGATACATAGATGTATGTGGAGAATATCGATGAAATGTGATCAGCTTTCATTCAGAGAGAATACTTTATATAACATAAAGATATAATCCCCAATCAATTTACCCGAACACACAGCAAGTCTGCGATTAAATCAAAATTAGCTCTCGTAACGATGCACGATTAACTGACTGACAGAGGCAAAGGTGTCAGTTGAGGGTCAGGGAGAAAATGAAAATAGTTTTCATTTGGAATTTAGTGCCTAAGAATGACTGACAAAACATGGAAAACACATCTGTGTTTGGCTATAGAATGGTGCTGGGTATATGTAAGGAGGTGAAAACTACTGCTTTATTTCCACAGTTGAATTTATTCTATATTTGTTTTAACGATATTTTAAAAAAAATTGAAATGAAAACAAGGATTGATATATCATTATGGAAGAGTGGAAAACTGCCATCTCTGAGGTCGAGCAGAGAATTAATGTTAAACACCCTCTTGTTGTGATTTGTGAATATCAATATCCGCCATGTTTCTTTTAGGCCACTGCCTCTCTACAGTAAACAATCAGCCTATCTTATAAATATGTAACAGATATCATGAATGCTTAATAAAAGATGAATATGAAGGTAAACCTGTAGTGCTGTAAATGAACCAAGAACGGGAATGATACATGTCATGAAAACAAGAAAATGGAAATACTTTGGAACAGTTTCATGTTGTTTGCGACTATTACAGATTGAAGGATACAAATCTCTTTGATTGTTTATGAAATATCTGACAATATTGAAATGAATATGTACTCCAGAAATTAGTCTACAACTATGAAAAGCTTGAATCTTTCATGGTTCCTGTTTACCCTTAAACTCCCCTGGGACGTTAAACCACAAACAAACAATGTATTATCTTACCTTCAGAACTGTGCTTGCATCCTAAAGGCACTTCTCTTCTCTAACATCAGTTTGAAGGGTAAGTCGTCCACATGCAGCAGCCACAACATTGAGTGAATACAACAGTATCTGTAGACCCAATATCTCAATGTTCTGTACGAACTAGAGTTTGAGTCGGCAAACCATGTAGAAAATATAGCTCAATATTCTGTACGAACTAGAGTTTGAGTCGGCAAACCTTGTAGAAACTATAGCTCAATATTCTGTTGGAACTGTAGAGATTGAGTTGGCAAACCTTGTAGAAAATATAGCTCAATATTCTGTAGGCAGTCCCTGTAAAAACTATAACTCAATGTTCTGTAAGAACTGTAGAGTCAAGTCAGCAGCTCCTGTAGAAAATATAGTTCCATGTTCTGTAGGAAGTAGAGTTGAGTAGGCAGTCCCTGTAGAAATTGTAGCTCAATATTAATGTTCTGTAGGAACTGTTAAGTTTGAGTCTGCAGCCCTTGTAGAAATTAACTCAATGTTCTGTAGGAAGAAGAGTTGAGTTGTTAGTCCCTGTAGAAATTAACTCAATGTTCTGTAGGAAGTAGAGTTGAGTTGTTAGTCCCTGAAGAAATTAACTCAATGTTCTGTAGGAAGTAGAGTTGAGTCGTTAGTCCCTGTAGAAATTTACTCAATATTCTGTAGGAAGTAGAGTTGAGTTGCTAGTCCCTGTAGAAATTAACTCAATGTTCTGTAGGAAGTAGAGTTGAGTTGCTAGTCCCTGTAGAAATTAACACAATGTTCTATAGGAAGTAGAGTTGAGTTGCTAGTCCCTGCAGAAACTATGGTTGAATTCTCTGTATGAACTATAGATTTGAGTTAGCAGCCCCTGTAGAAACTATAACTCAATATTCTGTGGGCAGTCTCTGTAGAAACAAGAGCTCAATGTTCTGTAGGAAGTGCCTGTAGACAATGAATAATAAGTTAATGTTCTGTAGGAACTGTAGAGTTGAGTTGGCAGTTCCTGTAGAAACTCTATATTAAACTCAATGTTCTACATTTGGGATAAACACACTTGTCCTGTACGCATGCGCGAGTCTGCTGCGTTCTAAAAGCTGCTGGTTAGCGGTTTGTGTAAGCCAATCGATGATAACCACGGATTATCGCTCATGGATTATAAACAAGTTACTCATCAACCCCTCATCAACCCCCACCTCCCAGACCCGCTCCCTCACTACCCTTGACTACCCCCCCCCCCCTCCCTCACTACCCCCCCCCCCCCGACCCCGCTCTCACTCCCTACCCTCACCGCCTCCCCTACCCTCTCTACCACGACCCACCCAGCTGCTAAGGCCCTCTAAAACATGTGTATTATTCAGAACTGTCACTTTTAGATAGTGAGGGATGTTTACACAGAGAACGAAAACGCTGATTGTCGTCTGCCCGTTTGTGACGTCACAGTGACGTCACGGCGTTCTGCGGTGAACCCGGATTAAGGATTATCTGACTCTCAGACGCGTCTCCATGGCAACATCCCATCATGCCCTGCGTCGGACGGTCACGTGACCTGTACCGTAAAGTTTACCGTAAAGTCACAGAAATACGGACTTGGATTCTCGGTGGTACTTTTGTAGAATATTCAGTTTATAAATTTTCCTGTTATTCTTGTCCACCAATCAGTCTGTTAACTGTGACTAGTTCATTAACAGATTGCTTGTGGTACCAGGGTAGGCCTATTCTATCATGAGATAAAAATGTAAATACATAACAAATATTCAAAATCCATGAAAAAATAGAATTTCTTGTTTTCCTGCTTTCTAAAACGCATTAAAAGCAGTCGTTATATTGTTAAAATTAAAAGTTCAATTACATGCATCAATTAATCTCACACTTTACACAAGCATATCCAATCGTTCTCGAACTATTAAATCGAACTCGTTCTCCATGCCTCTACGAGTATTGCAGACAACTCTCCATAGTCTACAACCTGTGTGTCGTCCATTCTTTCAGTATATATATTATACAGGGGTGAGATTAGATTGGCCTCAGTCCCTGAATCCCTCCTCCTACACTGTAAAACATTTCCCGTGAATTTTACGGTATTTCCCAGGCAACTGGGGTGTCAGGGAAATACCGTAAATTGTACAGGTGACCGTAATATATTTTTTACCGTAAATTATAACGGTCCTAGACTGAGGAGGGGTTGGAGGTTTGAAATTTCAGAAATTCTGTATACATACTCTATAGGTGGCCCTCTACATATAACAATTCTCAAGAACCTCAATAACAAGATTTCTGGTATATGTATAACAAAGGGCTGTGCATATAGTATATTTCATACAGCTTTGCTCCTCTATATTTACAGGTCTGAACTGTTTTCAAAATACAGTTTATTACATTGAAAATTCATAGTCTGAAATATATTACAGGTTTATACCGTTAGGAAAATACTTATATAGAACGTCCTGACCATGCTGTACAATTCACAGAACGAGATGATAATTTACGGTTTGTACGGACCGAGGCATTTATGCCGAGTTCCGTACAAACGGTAAATTATCATCGAGTTCTGTGAATTGTACAAGCATGGTTGGACGTTATATATTTACTATATACCCGAAATTTAAAAAAAAATCAATTTCATTTGACTTAACAAACAATTTTTTAATAAATGCGTATGGCAAGGTGGTCCGTATTTTAGTGTACGGACCGGCGGTCCGTACAGTATTTTTACGTCATATGCCGAAACGGTGCATATTTACAGTATATACGGCATGGGTATATAGTAAAGTCTAGGAAAGTTATAATTTACGGTCAAAAATATATTACAGTCAACCGTACAATTTAAGTTATTTCCCTGGCACCCCAGTTGCCTGGGAAACACCGTAAAATTCACGGGAAATTTTTTACAGTGTACCCCCCACCTCTCTTCTCCTCCTTGATGCTTTGATTTCTGGAACAGTCACGTTTTAATTTTGTTAAAATCATGAATATTGAATGGCCATAAGCAGACACTTGAGCAAGTCTAGTACAGCTCTATGAACAAGTCTAGTAAAGCTCTATGAGCAAGTCTAGTAGGCCCTACACTGTGCTACAGCTCTATGAGCAAGTCTAGGTTGAGATGAAAACAGAAAGCACCTCATTTTGGTCAAAGTCGTTCTCCAACTCCTTTGAATGCTATATGATATTCACACGGCTGTCGCCTCGTTCATATCGCTCCCCATCAAGTCGCAGAGAACAACGACTTTGACCAAAACTTTTTGATTTCTTCTTTAAATCCTCGCGAGGTGAAAGCTGATAGTTCCGCTCACAGACCGCTAGGAGGCGGACTTACTCGCCGTCTGGTGGCAGTTCCCCGCACTACGTCTATTACCGACTCTCGCCGTCAGATGGCGCCAATGACTGGACTTCCGGTTTCACAACTGTCTGAACAGCCGCACGTTTTACAGAGAAGTCGGGTGTAAACATTGCTCTGTCATCTCCACAGGTAGGTCTAATATCCCATACCAGGCTTAATAATGAATGGCAGCAGGCGAAGAGAAGCCCTCACAACTGTTACACACATTAACTGGACTCAGTACCTCACCAGTGTCTCATTGCTGATCTTGTTGTTGTGGCAGTCTGGGTTGGTGACCCTTCCCACTTTCACTTCGTGGCATCAAGTTGGCGTCAGTTTGTCCCTAAACTCAGTGGTTAATTGTGGCCCATATGTTATTCCTTTTCTGAAACGTTTCCAGTTTATATCGCCTTAAAATACCTGTGGCCAGGATCATGTTCATATCTTAGAGTCTGAAGAGGTTTCCAATGATTTCACAGTGTCTGTGTTGTGCTATGTCACAAGTGACCAAGTCAGTGAGAAATATTTAAATCATTTTGACATTTCAGCCAGCATTCTCAAGTTGAGGATTTCAGTGTACCCGGTACCAGTTTAATGATGAATACAGCTCGTTGTTGCTGTAAAGTGTACATGAATTCAAATATCTATAATTCCGATGTAGTTCTGGTGAAACTGCAACACAAGGTGCACAAGTTGAGAACCTTCATACCGTAGTTTGTTTATCACCTTATCTATACTATAGTTTCGTTGTGATTGCACAACTGTTGACTGGACCTTTTCTTATGATTTACTATTCCCTATTGTCCATGTTGAGCATGCTATCCTTACAGATCTCTCGTATACCTTAACCATTTTATTTCTGTACAATATAATTTGTTATGTTATATATCCTATGTTTTCTTATTGTTCAATTACACTAGGACTTATTCAAAGAATATATCAAACACCAAAGTATGTGTTCACTCAAGTGAGTGTTCCACCAACTAGGCCTTGACCAGGCTGGCAGGCTGGTCCAGAACCAGGCAACCGGTACACCATAGTTAGGTGGACCCTGTGTACACATACTAGTTTCCAGAGCTCTTCCACTGATCCACCTTATTCTAGCCGGCCGACGACCACACATAGATCCCACCTAATCCTGGTGGTTAACCGGCACCTGGGTGGCAATAGCAGGGATGCCAGTTTGTAGGATTTTGCCTACATGTAGGATTTTCGTTCTAGTCCAAAACATATATGAAAACTAAGAACAATATAGACTCCATCTTTTCTAAATCTTATATAAACTTGTTTTGTAATCTTTCAATTTTTTTTATTCAGATACCCCCAGCGCACACAAGTCAGAAAGCCTATGAGCCTAGAGCTGTAGGATGGTAGGATTTCGGAAAGGAAATCCTCCTACAGACAAGGGCAAACCATTATGCTGAGATCTGATTGGCTTAAAATATGTCATGTGAGAATACAGTTATGGGGGCCTTACCAATTGTAAAAAGAAAGCAGAGGAATACCTTATGAACTTGTAAAGATATTTTGCAGAATACAGAACTGATAATGTGTGGTAATCTATTCCAAATGGATTTCTTTGAACAGTTCCCCATTTAGTGCAGAACTACACATAGACCCACTCTCAGAGCAGATATCCAGATATCATATACTGCCAGACTATATCCAAGGATCTGCTAGGAGAGTGATGGGAATTCCCCTACAGCATATATGTGTTTTAGGTGAGACATAGACTGGCCTCAGTCCCTATGTAGGATTTTTTCCTCACCCCAACTGGCATCCCTGCAATAGAACAGCCACACCGTTTAGTGGAAATTGGCTGTATGTAACACAGTCTGGGTGAAATATTATTATACCTGCTGCCATATCTCCTTTGTATAATGTCCACTCTTACCCATAGTTGTATTTATGGCCTTACATTACAGTGTGAAGTACATGTACAGGATTTGTGATCACATGACTTGGTAAATGTTGCCATCTTTAAGTTAACGATAATACAAAAACAGGCTGACTGTCTTCGTACATCAAAATACTTGGTAAAATCATTGATCAGATATTTCCCTTTGCCTTCTGCATCGGGACACATCTGATACAAAATTTTACCACATATTTTTTATGTACAAACCAATTTCCATACATTATTATCAATGTACACTTTTAGAAAATCTGACTGATATATTTTCAGGGCTATAACAGTTTCCACCAACAAGCAGCATGGCCCTGCCTCGGCTGACCGGGGCGCTGAGGGCCTTCTCCGGGCTGAGCGGGGACGCGAGCAGTCAGAACATCTCGCCAGATGACATGCGCATGGAGCTGTCGTCTAAACGCACAGCGCGTGCTCAGAGAGAGGCCGAAGAAGGGCTGTCGTGGAAGGTACTAGTCGATACACTGCGAAAAAAGGCCAAAGATGTCAGTAACGACAACCTCACAAGCTCGCTCAGACAGCTGACCCAAATCGCTAGAGAAATAGGTGAGTGTTGTTGTGATTCCATGATGAGTTGATATTGCAACAGATAAATTATTTGTCAGTAAAGTAAACCAAAGTAAGTCTAATTGAACATATTTGATGTTTAACTACCCAAACAAATAAACAAAATTACCATGTAGACTGTATCGTATTGTAAATTTCCATTTTTGTTGTGTTATTTTGTCACAGTTGGAGATGGGGCCAGCCCAGATTATGTTGAAGCTGGTGCAGCGATGCTGTTTGAAACATTCAAAGACTCAACGACTGTGTCGAACACAGAAACGAAACGTCTGCGGGGCGTGTTCGGGCCCTTCCCTGCGACTGCCGCTACCAGGGCCTGCCAGCTCGTTCACCAGATGGCGGGGTGGTTGCCGGACCATGTGCTCGACAAGCTGTCCAGACCGGAGAGCGGGGAGACCGGCATGGAGAAGGAGTTCGGCTCAGGGATCCGCTTTCACTGCGGGGCGGAGGACGAAGAGGAGGATACGGAGTGGCTCGAGTCGGAAGACGAGGAGGCCATGACCATCGAGGAGCAGTTTGACATGCGTTATGACGAGAAGTCAGCCCCGGGTGCAGGCGCAGGCCCGACCATGGATGCTGGCTGGCTGAAACGAAAGGTCTGTGGCCTTTCTGTGAGATCTTCATGATTTATCATCCATCTATTACGTAATACCCATTGAACATGTACGGGACCACGGTAAACCAATGCCCATTGTTTGTGAGCTATGACTACCCATAATCATTGATTGCGGATTTGAAATACACCGATTAGAGGTTTGAAATTCATTGATTACGAGAAAATACACTTACAACAGATTTGTAGTCCCTTTGTGCATGGAAAGGAGAAACAAACAAAGTATATGGACAGGCGGCCCCTAACCACTCGCAGTTAATATCGTATTACACGCGCTAACCCTCGTGTGTTACTACACATCAACCTCTCGTGGTTTTTGACATGGTTTGCCCTTTCGCAAAACCATTGATTATTCTCTATTTCTTTGATATTCTTCTCAGTGTTTGGACACAGCTAGCAAAAGTTTGCACTGTGCTACCACTCGAAAATAGGGAGAGAAAAAATATCTTATCAGTAATTGTTGAAAAAATGTCCATCTATATCATGATAAGGTAAGATTTCTTTTTATCATTTTCATGATTAGATTCAGAGTTGCCCATACTGCTGGTCAATTGATATTATTAGCCATATGTTATCCTGGGGCCCATTGAATACTCTAGGATCGTACATGAAGACTCTTTTCTGTACCTTATATAAGAGTTATCGTTTAATAATTTTTAAGTTCGTTCGTTAAGACAGTCTTAGCCGTCCATAAGGTTATCCATAAGTGTTAAATAAAGTTGACCCACATCATTCCTGGGTCTCCTTGGCATACAGAAAATGGTCTTCATGTAAGATCTGACATATTTCAGCAGGCCCATGGGTTTTTTTTCGTTTTTTTAAAGCTTTTTATTTATACTGGAGTTTGCGGTTTGAAACTTGCGTTTCTATCCTCCACCGTCTCCAGTCGCGTCATTCAATACTTCGCCAGTGTCCAGGTTATGGACTTACATGTTGGCTACCATTAGTAATTACCTCGTTCTTAGCACATAGTGTATACAAGTAGCAATTTACAACATATTATAAAGTATAACTTTTCACAAAGTGGTGAATATTGAGTTTTTTTAACTTTGTGATTGCAGGTGTCCGAGTCGTTCAGCCCGACGACGATGGGCATGTCGGTGATGGACATGTGCAGCACCATCTTTGACCTGCTCTGCTCCTCCAAGTCAGACTCAGCCCTACAGAATGATGTACGTTCTCTTAAATAACTCATTACTGATTAGTATTATACGGAAACTGACTTATTATTAGACTCGGTCGTACAGAATGACGTACGTTCTCTTAAATAACTCATTACTGATTAGTATTATATGGAAACTGACTTATTATTAGACTTGGTCGTACAGAATGACGTATGTTCTCTTAAATAACTCATTACTGATTAGTATTATACGGAAACTGACTTATTATTAGACTCGGTCATACAGAATGATGTACGTTCTCATGAATAACTCATTACCGATTAGCATTATACGGAAACTGACTTATTATTAGACTCGGTCATACAGAATGATGTACGTTCTCTTAAATATCTCATTACCGATTAGTATTATACGGAAACTGACTTATTATTAGACTCAGCCTAACAGAATGACGTATGTTCTCCTAAATAACTCATTACTGATTAGTATCATACAGAAACTGACTTATTAATAGACTCAGCCTTACAGAACGACCTGGGGTGTGGGGAGTTAGCTCATTGGTAAAGAGCACTGGACTTATAATCCCAAGGTTGTCAGACTTTTTGGGTTTGAGTCAAACTACAGCCACCTTTCTCCTTCACCCCCAGCAGTGGTAGATTTAGTGCTATATCAAAGACCAGTCCTTCTCATAATATGTATATGTGGTGTGGTGTACAGCCACCTTTCTCCTTCATCCCCAGCAGTGGTAGACTTAGTGTTATTTCAAAGACTGTCCTTCTCATACCATGTGGTGTGGGAAGTAAAAGAACTCCCACCTCGGTAAATGTGATGGGGTGAGATTTCTACCTGAATTCATCACACAGATTCGATCACTACCCTTGTCGTGTAAAACAACCTTGAAAAAGTCAAGTAAGAACTGGTAATGGTTAACTGAACATTAAATCAAACCAACCAATTACAAAATGAGTACATTCTCAGAAATAACTCATTACTAATTAGTATAATATGGACTCGGGCTAACTGTCCAGCTCGGCTCTACAGAATGATGTCAGTTCTCTCTCGTTAAATTAGGTCAAAACATGACTTTTATATATATATATATATTGCAGTGTTTGTTCAAATTTCCATCGACATATACAGTAGTTAATGTCAGCATCATCAATTAATCTTAGCGGTGTTTCAATCTTGACTTTTCAACCTTCTTTTGAATCAACAACTTTACACGTTAGACACTTCTACCAGACGCTACATTTTTTAATATTTATATTATGATAAATGTGACAATCTGAAGACCTGATTGATTGAATCATGGGAAACGGTGTTTGTAAATTCTTCTATATAATGATATTTGGAACTTGATCTCAGCTGGTGTAACCCATATAAAACATGACAAGACAGAGATTAGAATAGATATGGTATACGACAGGACAGGACAGAAACTAGATCCAATACACAGGTTTACAGTACATACTCTAGGACAAACCCTGGGGAGAATTATTCATGCACAGGGGGTGGGGGGGGGGGGGGTGGGGGTGTCAACAATAAAACTGTCAAAGAATTCTTATTTTCGATGTTATATTCTTTTCTATGCCAACATCAGCTAATCATTGTCAATAAAACAATGTGTTACACTGGATTACAAATGATACATTTTATGTTTTCAGCTCTTTGAACTACTCGGGTTTGATCGTTTCGAGTTGATTCAGAGTTTGCTGAGTAACCGACAAGAACTGGTGTCGGTGACCTTTGACAAAGCCACGGATATGGCCACAACTATAGGCAACGGTAAGACACATCTAAAAGTAGGCAAAGCTAAGCATACCTTGTATATCTGTAACACTGATTACCTTGGCATGTGCATGTACCTTTACCAGTTAACCACCTCTGCTCCACATACTGTGCCATATACTGTTTTATTATCCGCCTAATACAAAGTGTCCATAGAAAACACATAGGGAGTGTGCATCACCATACCCGGAGCATACAGATATATCCACCTAATATAAAGTGTCCATAGAAAACACACAGGGAGTGTGTATCACCATACCTGGAGCATACAGATATATCCACCTAATATAAAGTGTCCGTAGAAAACACATAGGGATTGTGTATTACCATACCCGGAGCATACAGATTTATCCACCTGATACAAAGTGTCCATAGAAAACACATAGGGAGTGTGTATCACCATACCCAGAGCATACAGATATATCTACAGAATA
This sequence comes from Alentia gelatinosa, assembly GCA_950022655.1. Taxonomy (NCBI): domain Eukaryota; kingdom Metazoa; phylum Annelida; class Polychaeta; order Phyllodocida; family Polynoidae; genus Alentia; species Alentia gelatinosa. The sequence continues at coordinate 138,080,979 of OX465580.1, read as the reverse complement.
CAAAGTGTCCATAGAAAACACATAGAGAGTGTGTATCACCATACCTGGAGCATACAGATCTATCCACCTGATACAAAGTGTCCATAGAAAAAACATAAGGAGTTTGTATCACCATACCCAGAGCATACAGATATATCCACCTAATACAAAGTGTCCATAGAGAACACATGGGCAGATATATCCACCTTATACAAAGTGTCCATAGAAAACACATGGGCAGCGTCTATATACATACCTGAAGCATACAGATATGTTGTATGCTCTGGTTTGCAAAACGCTGGTGCATACCGAAAAAAGGTGCATATGATTTTTGAAAAGTTATAAAAACCAGTACATAGCTTGGTCCTTCCAGGAGAAAAACCCTACACTTCAGTTAGGGCCTACTTAGAAAAGTATTAACCACAGCAGTCTGATAAAAGTCAATTATGATTATCGGACGTTAAATCAACAAAACCAAACCAAATGTACAAGAGTTAGTCAACATTAACTGAAACAATGCCCAGTCAGTTTTTCTATACTACTCATGACCTCTGATAGATAATGGAGATTGCATTAGACTCTTCATGACCTCTTCTTTCCTATATGTAAAGAGAAGTTTATGTTCCACCCACATTCTGTAGCTACATTTCAGCTACCTTCATGGCTGGTTTTTAATTTCTCTCTGTCGTTGCGGTCAGTTTTCCTATACTACTCATGACCTCTAACAGATAATGGAGATTAAATTAGACTCTTCATGACTTCTTTTCTTCCTAAATGTAAAGAGAAGTTTATGTTCCACCCACATTCTGTAGCTACATTTCAGCTACATCCATGGCTGTTTTTTAATTTCTCTCTGTCGTTGTTGTCTTGTCAGGCGCGCCGAGGCAGAAGGAGGACCTGCGACCTGCGTTCGGCTGTCAGGTCACCATCCAGGTACGTGTAGCAGAATTACCGTAAAACCCCGCTTAACCCTTTAAAGACGGGGGTCTGTAAAGAGAAGTTTATGTTCCACCCACATTCTGTAGCTACATTTCAGCTACCTTCATGGCTGGTTTTTAATTTCTCTCTGTCGTTGCTGTCAGTTTTCCTATACTACTCATGACTTTGGACTGATAATGGACATTGCATTAAATTCTTCATGACCTACATAATATCATAATTAACACCAGGAACCAGCTTCATACTACACTCTCACATGCACATATTTGGTTTAACATCAATTAGACAAGGTATCTGTTTGGAGAGCACAGACTAGCACCAGTTCTACTCACTAGGAGTCCAGAGATGTCAGTTTTCCATTTTTCCGTGGAATTCCACTTTTCTATCTTCAGTGTATGTAATTTTTTTTTCTCGAGCTAGTGAAACCCTAGCCACGTTTACAGATTATTTCCAGTAAATGTAATTGCTCGAACATAGATGATATTGATTTAGCCTCATTTACACCCATAAAATAGTCGTTTTGAACCTCCCCACTGACCCTTAGCCCCATGCCATGGCCGACAAGGACATTCTCCTGGTCTTTCTGAGGCAGAAAAATCCACATGAAAAATATTTCCACTTTTTTTCCTGAACCCAACTGACATCCCTGGGAGTCAGAGTTCCCAGTGAGTTTGTTGATTTTATCTCACCCCGGGTATTTTTTCTCCATAGACTTAACATTGGGAACTCGTATCCAATGCCCATGAGATATTTAGGAAAAATATCCAATGAGGGATTATGTCACAAATGTTAGCCCATTAGTCAATTTGAAGGGTGAGATAAATCCAGAAACCGATTCAAGTTTAGGGTAAGAGCTCAATCCCATCTTGTTTGAATCGCTATGCAATTCACACGGCTTCGCCTTGTGAATTACTATGCGATTCAAACTCGATGGGATACGAGCTCTGACCCTAAACTATAGGTTTCCTATATAGTAGTCCAGAGAAGGGGGGTGGGGTGGTGGTGTTCGTCACCACAAATACTTCAGGGATTTTCATCTGCTGACATATAATGCTCTGAGAGTGTTTATATTTTCTCATTATTCTGTTGACCGTGTCTTTTACTGTTACCAGTCAGAGCAGGAGAAACAGTTACGGAAACAGTACAGAAAAGAGGAGCGGAGAGCTGCCAAACGGAAAGAAGATGACCCCGAACAAGATGAGTTTATGAAGGCTCTAGGGTTTCACCCGGAGGAGCTGCGCGCGAAGAGGTAAGCGACTCACAGTGATACTGATAATTAATCTGCAGTACGATGACTTAACGAAGGCTCGAGATGTTACTATAGTGGGGCCGTCAGTAAAGAAGTAAGCAACTCACAGTGATACCGGTAATTAATCTGCGGTATGATGAGTTAATGAAGGCTCGTGGAGTTAATCTAGTGGGGCCATGAGTAAAGAGGTCAGCGACTCACAGTGAAACCGGTAATTTATTATCCACCTAATACAAAGTGTCCATAGAAAACACATAGGGAGTTTGTATGGACATACCCGGCACATACAGATATGTTGTATGCTCCAGGTGGCGCATACGGAAAAAGAGTGTGTGCGGAAAAATAGTGCATAACTAAAACAAACACATATCGACATGCCACTCGTCCAGAAAAGGTGGATGATAAATACAATATAGACTAGTTTCAGATAAAAGCGTTTGTATGCTCCTCGGAGTTGACTCTGTGCAATATCCTCGCATATGCTCAGCTATTACTACGCGTCAACTCCTAGGAGCAGGCTCATAGCGTTAATCTAGCGGGGCCATGAGCAAAGAGGTCAGCGATTCACAGTGGTACCGGTAATTAATCTGTATTATGATGAGATAACGAAGACTTAAGGTGTGAATCTAGTGGGGCCATGAGTAAGAGGTCAGCGACTCCCAGTGGTACCGGTAATTAATCTGCGGTACCATGAGTTTATGAAGGCTCATATAGAGGAAACCTATGAGAGTCTAGGGTCAGAGCTTGTATCCCATCGAGTTTGAATGGCATAGTAATTCACAAGGAGAAGCTGCGTGAATTACGTGGCAACTCAAACGAGAGGGATCGGCCTCTGACCCTAAACTTGAATAGGTTTCCGAATTTATCTCACCCTTCACATTGACTAATGGGCTAACCTTTGTGACATAATCCCTATTGAGTATTTTTTCTGAATACTCAGTGGGTGTTGGATATGCGTTCCCAATGTTAAGTCTTTGACAGGCCTCCCAGCGAAACCTTTAAAACCTATGAAAACCTATATTTTTATTCTTGAGCCTTTATTTTTTTCAAAGAAACCTATATAACCTATAAAAACATTTTTTGAGTTGTACAGAAAATCTTAGAAGTTAATTTGACACAAAGTTAGATTGTCAAATGACAAGAAATCCATATTATTGGTTTATTTAAAGAGATTATAAAAGTGTATAATAATCAACAGTTGGCGTGACTTCTTGCCAGGCTGGCTTTCTTGTTGGAAACTCAAAACATGTATACATACTTGCTGGGTATTACCTGATGAGACAGACATCCTGACGTCCTGCAATCTAGTACTACGCACATTTTTTGAGAAATCAAGAACTGAAAATAAGCTATATTTTGACTCATGTTTTACTGAATATGTTAACCTTAAGACCTATAAAAGCCTATGTTTTGGGCCCTGAAAAACCTGTAAAAACCTATTTATATTTTGATTTTCAAAACCTATAAAAAAAACCTATATTGAGGAAGAAGGGCACTGGGAGGCCTGCTATGAGGAAAAATACTAGGGTGAGATGAATAATAGTACCCAATTGGCAGCTGTACGGATGTACCACACTCTCCATTTAACAGAGAAGCAGCACTCATCTCTGCAGCCAGATCTCCAATGTTCTCCAACAAGGCTCGGTACACCGGGGAGAAGGTGCGTTATCCGTTCGTGTTCGACTCCTACGCCGAAGCCAAGCAAACTTCATCCTTCATCGCCGGCAGCAAGGTATGTGATTCTTACATGTATCTTGTTTGTGGTCTAATAATTGTAGAAATCTTTATAATAGAAACTTCATTCATCACCAGCAGCAAGGTATCCGATTTTACACAGGTATCTTCTGTGTGGTCTAATAATCGTAGAAATCTGTATAATGTCGATAATACGATCTTCATTCATTACCCGCAGCAAACTATCTGATTCTTACATCTTCCTTCATCCCCAGCAGTGGTAGACTTACTGCTATATCAAAGACCAGTCCTTCTCATACCATGTCTATGTGGTGTAGTGTACAGCCACCTTTCTCCTTCATCCCCAGCAGTGGTAGATTTATTGCTATATCAAAGGCCAATCCTTCTCATACCATGTCTATGTGGTGTAGTGTATAGCCACCTTTCTCCTTCATCCCCAGCAGTGCTAGACCTACTGCTATATCAAAGACCAGTCCTTCTCATACCATGTCTATGTGGTGTGATCCCCAGCAGTGGTAGATTTATTGCTATATCAAAGGCCAATCCTTCTCATACCATGTCTATGTGGTGTAGTGTATAGCCACCTTTCTCCTTCATCCCCAGCAGTGGTAGACTTACTGCTATATCAAAGGCCAGTCCTTCTCATATCATGTCTATGTGGTGTGATGTGTAGCCACCTTTCTCCTTCATCCCCAGCAGTGGTAGATTTACTGGTATATCAAATGCCAGTCCTTCTCATATAATGTCTATGTGGTGTGGGGACTAAAAGAACTCTCAACTCAGTCAGTGTGTAGGGGTGAGATTTCTACCTGAATTCATCTCATAGATTCGATCACCACCCTTGTGGTCTAAAAGCAGGGAGGAAAAGCTGAACCTTGACAAAGGACCTGTAATCGTTGATTGGACATTAAATCGAAGAAACAAACAAATAAAATGACACTATTCACAGAACATACTCTACATGTAAATACTTATTTCAGACTTTTGTAACAAACAGTCTCTTTCTTACAGATGCTGTTGCCGCTGGGCTTTGAGCGGGAGAATAATAAAGTTTCGGAGGAGGTGACAATTCCCGCCGCTGAGAAGCTTCCTGTGAATGTCGCCAAACTCATTCCCATCAACAAGCTCGACGATGTGAGTACAGCGCTTTATTATCCATTTATTACAAAGTCCCCATCAATAAGCTCGATGATGTGAATATATTGCTTTATCATCCATCTATTACCAAGTCCCCATCAATAAGATCGATGATGTGAATATAGCGCTTTGTCATCCATTTATTACAAAGTCCCCTTTGATAAGCTTGACAATGTGAGAACAGCACTTTGTCACCCATTTATTACAAAGTCCCTATTAATAAGCTCAACGATATAAGTACTTATGTGGAACGACCTGACCATGCTGTACATGCTACAAAATGAGATGATGATTTACAGTTTGTACGAAATGAGGCATTTATGCAGAGTTCTGTACAAACTGTAAATAATTAGTTATCCGAGTTTTGTGGTTTGTACAAGCATGATAGGTGGTTCTATACTTACTATATACCTGAAATTGACAAATACTAAACTTAATCTTTATAGTAAAGCGCTTTATCATCCATCTATAACAAAGTCCCCATTAGTTGCTATATGATAACCTCTCATGGTTTAAGCCTGCCCATCGACAAAGCCATTAATTATATATCTCTCGTCTCTCTTTGAGAATGTCATAAAGCAATGTTTACAGCACAGAGCAGCATGGAGATTTTCTGAAAAACATGTCCAGATATTTCCCTTTGGCCATATTTTCCTGGTTTTATTTCAATTTTCCAGTACCATGCATGTTAGGCCACAGCTTTAGCGGAAAACATGTTTGTTGCTGTTTTCAGGTCAAGCAGAAGGCATTTCACGGGGCAAAGTCACTAAACCTTTGCCAGTCGATTATGTTCAACACTGCATACAAAACCGACCAAAACCTGCCACTTCTTGACTAGAGAACATGTTTTTTAAGGCAAGGAGTGGCAGGTTCTCTATTACAAAGTCCTCATTAATAATGTCAATGATGTGAGTACAGTGCTTTATCATCCATCTATTACAAAGTCCCCATTAATTGTTTTCAGGTCAGACACATAGTGTTTTGCGGGACAAAGTCTGATCATGTTCAACACGACTTTCGACACCAACCATAGCCTGCTATGTATTAGAGAACATATTTGTTGTGGGTTTTAGGTTGGGCAGATGGTATTTCATGGTGGGACGAAGTCACTGAGCCGTATACTGTTGATCATGTTTCACACCACATATTTAAAGCAACCAACACCTGCTACATCTTGTCTAGATAACCCGTTTTCAGGTTGGGCAGATGGTGTTCCGTGGGACAAAGTCACTGATCCGTATCCAGTCGATCATGTTTGACACTGCATACAAAACCAACCAAAACCTGCTATGTCTTGTCTGGAAAACCCATTTCCTGTCGTTTTCAGGTTGGGCAGAAGGCGTTTGACACCGCATACAAAACCTGTTACGTCTTGTCTAGAGAACCCATTCTGTGTTGTTTTCAGGTTGGGCAGATGGCGTTTCGTGGGACAAAGTCACTGAACCGTTTCAAGTCGATCGTGTTTGACACCGCATACAAAACCAACCAAGACCTGTTACGTCTTGTCTAGAGAACCCATTTTGTGTTGTTTTCAGGTTGGGCAGATGGCGTTGTGTGGGACAAAGTCACTGAACCGTTTCCAGTCGATCGTGTTTGACACTGCATACAAAACAAACCAGAACCTGTCATACTTGGTTATAGTGGTGTAGTTTCTTCGTTCCTGTAGAGTACGTTAGGTGCTCCAAGCAGTGGGCAAGAGAACTCTCAAAGCTACGCCTCGTCTCCAAACATACTTGGTTATAGAACATATTTTTTTGTCATTTTCAGGTTGGGCAGATGGCGTTTCGTGGGACGAAGTCACTGAATCGTGTCCAGTCCATTGTGTTTGACACCGCATACAAAACCAACCAGAACCTGCTGATCTGCGCGCCCACTGGTGCCGGAAAGACGAACGTGGCCATGTTGTGTATTCTCCAGACCATCAAACAACACATCCAGCAGGGCGTGATCAAGAAGGACGAGTTCAAGGTCAGCTCAAGGTTAAATTTGTAGTAAAAGGTCACCTCAAAGTCAGAGACTTCTTTAGATAAAGTTGCAAGACTTGTGTACAAAATATTTATCTATCTTGAATATTTTATTTGAAAAGAGAAAAATAGTATATTTCAGCCCTGCTAAACATTTTGCAGCTTTCAGTTTTTCAAAGTTGACCCATATGGGATATATATGAAAAGCATCAGATTAGGTACAGAAGATTATAGGGTAAATGTATAATTGTAAACTGACACACTGTTTCTAAATATTACATACCATGTAAGAAATTAGGAAATAGTGAAAATATTGTTCTTTGCACCAAGACCTAATATGTTAAAGATGTTGCAAATTGTGTACTTGATACTAAAGTTGGTACTAAAGTTGTTGGTAGCAGAGATGGTTATACAGCGATTTAATGCTAACTATATTGCAGATTGTGTACGTGGCACCGATGAAAGCGTTGGCAGCTGAGATGGTGCGTAACTTCGGAGGTCGCCTCGAGCCGCTGGGTATTGCAGTACGAGAGTTGACAGGAGACATGCAGCTCACTAAGGCCGAGATCATGAAGACTCAGGTAACTCAGTGTTTAATACGTACTATATATACATACACAATCTGTGTGATTTATCATGTTCAATGAATTTAATTAAGAATCGTAGATGGGAAAAACATTTAGTGTTGTGATATGGGGAGAGTATCATCAGGCTCGTTTGCTCACATATTCAAGATATATGATATTTAATACAGTGAAATGAAAAAGATTTTTTCTAGATATGTACATGATTGATAATTTTTGGAATAGTATGATAGCTGACGGAGGCCATGTTGAATACAGATGCTGGTGACGACACCTGAGAAGTGGGATGTCGTGACACGTAAGAGCACAGGAGACGTGGCCCTGACGCAGATCGTCAAGCTGCTTATCATAGACGAGGTACATCTACTGCACGATGACCGAGGAGCGGTCATCGAGAGCCTCGTGGCCAGGACACTCCGACAGGTACTGTTTACCGATCTAATTTAACACTTAGAGCCATCATAGAGACCCAGGACACTCCGACAGGTACTGTTTACCGATCTAATTTAACGCTAGTTAGTGTTAGTGCCATCATTCAGAGCCTGACACTCCGACAGGTACTGTTTACCGATCTAATTTAACACTTAGATCCGTCATAGAGACCCAGGACACTCAGACAGGTACGGTTTACCGATCTAATTTAACGCTAGTCAGTGTTAGTGTCGTCATTGACACCCTCATGGTTGGGACACTCCGACAGGTACTGTTTACCAATCTAATTAATGCTAGTCAGTGTTAGTGCCGTCACAGAGAGCCGAGACACCTTGTCAGGGACTATATACTGATCTAATTTAACACTAGTCAGTGTTAGTGCCATTATAGAGAGCCGAGACCTTCAGACAGTTACCATTTGTATCAGACATTTACCAGTCTAATTTAACACTTAGAGCCATCATAGAGACCCAGGACACTCCGATAGGTACTGTTTACCGATCTAATTTAACACTTAGAGCCGTCATAGAGACCCAGGACACTCCAACAGGTACTGTTTACCGATCTAATTTAACACTTAAAGCCGTCATAGAGACCCAGGACACTCCGATAGGTACTGTTTACCGATCTAATTTAACACTTAGAGCCGTCATAGAGACCCAAGACACTCCGATAGGTACTGTTTACCGATCTAATTTAACACTTAAAGCCGTCATAGAGACCCAGGACACTCCGATAGGTACTGTTTACCGATCTAATTTAACACTTAGAGCCGTCATAGAGACCCAGGACATTCCGACAGGTACTGTTTACCGATCTAATTTAACACTTAGAGCCGTCATAGAGACCCAGGACACTCCGACAGGTATTGTTTACCGATCTAATTTAACACTTAAAGCTATCATAGAGACCCAGGACACTCCGATAGGTACTGTTTACCGATCTAATTTAACACTTAGAGCCGTCATAGAGACCCAGGACACTCTAATAGGTACTGTTTACCGATCTAATTTAACGCTAGTCAGTGTTAGTGCCGTCACAGAGAGCCAAAACACTTAAGATGATGAAAGCTACCATGGTTCATTTAGAGTTTGGCACTCTCTAGTGAAAATCCCCATGATACTCCAAGAACTTTTGGTGGCAGACTGTTCATTTATAAAGATAAGTCTCCTTATAAACTTTGTAATTTTAATTTTTTTTAATAAACTTTGTATGTTGCAGGCGGTTCATTCATAGAAATAAGTCTCCATGTGAACTTTGTAATTTTTTTTTTTTTTTTAAACTTTTTATAAACATTGTATGTGTATTTGGCTCATGACGCTTGGCAGGTGGAGAGCTCTCAGATGATGATTCGGATCGTGGGATTGTCAGCCACGCTACCAAACTACATCGATGTGGCGCGCTTCCTGCATGTGAACCCGATGACCGGGCTTTTCTTCTTTGACGGTCGCTTCAGGCCGGTGCCTCTTCAACAAACCTTCATCGGCAAGTTATTTTCTGTGTTATTTTTTTAGGCCATTTCTTTTCTATACAGTGTAACCTTCTAATAAAACTTCATAGACAAAATTTTATCTATATGGTAAAATGTTTCCAACGAAACTTCATTGGTGCATTATTTTCTATTCTGTGTAACATTTCTAACAAATCTTTATAATAGTATCTGCTTTCTTTTCTATATCATGTTACACTTAAAAAATTGTGTTACCTTTCAGTAAGACTTCATAGGCAAATTCCTTTCTATACTGTATTACACTTCTGTCAAAACTTCATAGGCAAATGAAAAATAACAACAAAAAGATAATTCGCCTCCCACCAAAGAAAACTTGATGAAATGATTTATTTAATTTAGTCTAAAAAAATGTTAATATTTTTACTTCTAAGGGAGCATCTGGCTGAGCTAGAGGTGTTTTTGCCACAGTTTAATACTTAGATAGAGCTATTTAATGATTAAATAATGTTTATAGAAGACACTCAGCAGTAAATGTCTTTGTTAAAATCTTCTTCATTGTATCCAAATTTGAAGTATATGATGAAAAAATAAATAAAGTCCTTTTTGACGAACAGGAGTGAAATCGACAAACCGAATGCAGCAGTTACAGGACTACAACACGGTGACGTACGAAAAAGTGATAAAGCAGATTCGTGATGGCCAGCAGGTACATTTGAAAATGTTGTTTGAAACTATTCCAAAGAAAGATATCATCAAGTTTTTGAAAGAGACAAATCTCTTTGATTGTTTATAAAATATTTGAAAACATTGAAAAGAATTGACTGAAATAAGTCTATGAAAGTGAAAAGCTTAATTGTTTATGGTCCCTCTATACCTTCATGGTCCCCTGGGACACACAAAACTAACACCAGCCACTTTCACCATTATTACTGCAGTTATTTACATAAATATTGACATTCATGCCTGATTTAGTCACCTATAATAGTAGTAATCAATATTTTCTTTTGGTCTTTGTTAATGGCAGTTTTCGTCTTTTCCAAGGCTATCCTTGTTTTCATTTACAGTTTATAAAATTTGATATTCTTGTATAAAACAAAGAGAGAATAGATATGGCCATATTCACACCAATAAACGGTGGTTCAAACCTCCCGACACACCTCAGCCTCATTCCATGGCCGATATCGATGTGTTTTCCATTTTTTCTCAGTCTTTCTGAGGTAGTTAATTCCGCAAGAAAAAACTGACATCCCCGTATCACTAAACAGGATGCTTAATCAAATTCATACCTGCAATATAAGCAGTAAATCTGATCTTGAAACTCGAGGCGGATTTTCAAATTGCACCGGATATTTTTGAAAAAGGAGGATATCTCACATGTGAAGAAATCTTATGGATATTACTGATATTTCCTTCCGAAATATTGCCATTCAGATACAGGCATTAAATCTTTTGTAATATTTCCCCTTAAACAATTAGACTAAAATTGAATAATATCTGTAACTTTTCCCTGTTGCGTTGCTAGGTGATGGTGTTTGTGCATGCGCGTAACGAGACTGTGCGCACCGCGATGGTGATGGTGGAGATGGCCAAGAACTGCGGTGACATCGTGCTGCTTCAACCTCCTCCGGGCCCCAAACTGGGCGAGGCGCAGAAACAGGTATGGTGTTACTATCTTGATGCATCTTATCGAAGATGACAGTAATCTCAATGAGTCAAGTCAAAGTCCATGTTCCCATTACAAGCTTCATTGCTGATGTTACTGCACTGGTAGTTAGCTGTGTTCTCTACCAGTATCACTATCTTGATGGTATGACAGTGCTATGAAAGAATAAAGTCAACGTTCCTGTTACAAGCTTTTTTCTTTTTTTTTCAATCTTTTGTTTATACCGAACATCTTATTGCTGATGTTACTGCACTGGTAGCTTACTACCATCAGTATAACTATCTTGATTGTATGACAGTAATCTGAAATAAGGAAGTCCACGTTCCTGTTACAAGCTTTATTGCTGATATTCAGGGATGTCAGTTTTCCTTGTTTCCACGGAATTCCTTGTTTTCATTTTTGGTATAAGAAATCCCTTTTCTTGTGTAAAATGAACATAACAATTTGGGAATACTCAAGTCAACCATGACTCATAAATTCCCCAATTAACCTGCCTCCAGTACCATGTTCCGTAGTGATAATGTTATTTGTATCTACTATATTTCAGGTATTTTTTGTGTATATATAGATCTAATGTCTAACCCTGTATTGCCAGGAAAAATAGATCCTTGTTTTTTTCTGACCCCAACTGACGTTACTGGATATTACTGTACTGGTAGCCAGCTGGGTTCTCCATCAGTATTACTATCTTGATCGTATGACAGTAATTTGAAAGAAGGAAGTCTATGTTCCTTTTACAAGCTTCTTTTTTTTAAAAATCTTTTATTTATACTGACCATAGCGGAGCATCTTATTGGGAATGTTACTGCACTGTTAGTTATGACAGTAATCTGAAATAAGGGAGACAACGTTCCTGTTACAAGCTTTATTGCTGATGTTACTACACTGGTAGCTAAATGGGTTCTCCACCAGTATTACTATCTTGAAGGTATCACAGTAATCTGAAATAAGGAAGTCCACATTCCCGCTACAAGCTTTATTGCTGATATTACTGCAATGGTAGCTAGCTGTGGACTAGTGGCTAATATATGGAGATGCCGCGCTATATATTTACCTCTGTTAGGGGTGGGAGTGTCCCGGCTGAAGAGAGCTAAACTACGCCCCTCCAGAGTATTAGTGTGGAGCGAGTTTGACCGGTTAGGCCAAGGGAAGTACACGCTCATTTCTTAATATAAAAATTGGACTTTAACTGTGGTCCAATGTGTGTACTTATGTTGGGTATGAAATCACATCATGCTACTGCACCGTCTTCCAGGCCCCAAACTGGGAGAGGCGCAGAAACTAATGCGGTCTGATTAGTGTCCTTATGTCGGGTATGACGCCACAGCCGCATGATGTCGGGTATGAAAGCATGACATCATGCGGCTGTGGCGTCCTCTGGGCCCTAAACTGGGCAAGGCATGGAAACTGTTACGGTGCAATGTGTAGTCTTATGTTGGGTACGAAATCACGACATCTCGCCGGTATCCAGTCTCCAAAGTGGCTGAGTCACAGAATCCGGTACAGTCTGATGTATCTTATCTTGGGTATGAAATTACGACAACATGATCCTGCAGCAGTAGGTAGTCTTTCCACTCCATGACCAACACTGATGTATTTTTCATGTTTTCCCAGTCTCTCTGAGGCAGTAAATTTCATATGTCAAATATTGCCACTTTTTTCCAATTGACATCCATAGAAAGAGATATTGGAGTAACAAAATGACTGTCTGTTTTTCAGGTTTCTCGGTCACGTAACAAACAGATGAAGGAGCTGTTTGCTGATGGGTTCGGTATTCACCACGCTGGCATGCTTCGTCAGGACCGAAACCTTGTTGAACGCAACTTCGCAGACGGGCTCATCCGGGTACTCGTGTGTACAGCTACGCTGGCCTGGGGTGTGAACCTCCCTGCACATGCTGTCATTATCAAGGTCCGTGTTATATTTATTTATATAGTCTACAACTGATATTATTAGCAGGTGGACGGTTGGTCTTTAGGTTATGGCTATAGCCTACTGTAGTACACTGCTTGTAGAGTCACTAGGCGACCTGACCACATTTATGCTTTTTATAGCTAACTAAGTGCAGATAGGAATATGATTTCTGTTTTAGAAAGAAGCTTTTATGGTGGTACAATGATCACATGGGCAGGCAGCATTCAAACAGGTCTGTGTGCACTTATCCATGAATGATCACCATTAGGCAAAAACGGTTTATATATAGGTAAGGCATGGCTGATTGCCAATTCAATCCCCTACAGGTCCCGGGGGGGGGGGGGGGCTTTGAAGTCACAGGTCTATTTTTAAGAACTCCTTTATGTACATATTTGTACCCCTTAAAATGGTTGAATCATGATATGATATGCCTTATTTGAAAGAGAATAAAAGACAGTTGCTAGGAAGTGGAATTTTCTAAGTAGATTCTATAGTTACTGAGATATTCAAGTATTTGTTAAAAGTGGGGGGTGGGGGGGGGGAATTTAAACAGAGGTTGCCTACTTAGAACCACAGCAGTCTGATAACAGTTAATTATGATTATCGGAGGTTAAATCAACCAAACCAAATCAAACCAAAACAGAGGTTTACTCAGTATTGATTTATAGGAAGCATTAGGGTGACATTAACCATCTTCATAAGTGGCACTGACAGTTGCTTACATCCTAGAAAGTATCATTATCACCTGCAAACTTGGCCTTTAAAGGCCAATGTTTACCTACTATATTTAAAACGTTAGAATTTCGTCGAATCCGCTTGAAGTTGCTCCCGCACATAGAGACAGAGTGAACCAGACCTAGGCATGGAGACTGAAGGACCACGAGAGTGAGATTCTCGTGTAGTGTCAAACTCAAACCTGCCCTTCTTTTTTCCAGATCGGTACACGGATGTACTTCTATCCTTAAGATTTGTTTCTAGCTGTACTGAAAACATAATTTAGAACTGTAGTTTTCTGATCACTTTGCTCTGAGATCAACCGACGAGATTGAATTGCGCTGGTTGCCGGCAAAGGTCCCGTGTCGCGCGAAATAATAGTATGCCTGTAGTGCGGCCGATATTCACCAGACGGCGTCGTGCAGTTAGGAATTTAGACTGTAGTGCATCCAATTGTCGCTAGGGCCAGGGAACACAGACTCTCAAACGGGAAGAAGGTGGGGGGAGGGGGTATGAATCGACGAAGTCGCTAGTTCTATTTCAAAATGCACTCTAAGCTCTTGTTTGTATTTATTTGCCACAGGGTACACAAATCTACAATGCCAAGGTGGGTTCCTTCGTGGACCTCGGCATCCTGGACGTGATGCAGATCTTCGGGCGTGCCGGTCGACCTCAGTTCGACACGTTCGGGCACGGAACGATCATCACCACCCACGACAAGTTGTCGCACTACCTGAGCCTGCTCACCCAGCAGAACCCCATCGAGAGTCAGTTTGTGAGGTCACTCGTCGACAATCTCAACGCAGAGGTCAGTTACTAGTTTCTCATTTGTTTCTGGTGGAGCAATTGATAGTTCCTCACAAGTCAGGCACTATTTTCACTTTTGTTTTTGGCGGGAGCTGTTAAAAACTCCTCATAGGTCACAGACTACTTTTTTCTTTTTAATATCTTTATTGCATCTCGTAAGGTTCAGTAAGGTCTACATATTTATCTTTTTTTTTATTGTATCTCTCACCAGGGTGAGTTTTTCAGATACAAGTCCTTCCTTTCACTTTTACTGTTTAGCGTTCCTCATAGGTCACATACTACTTTCACTTTTGTTTTTGGTGGTACCTGTTAAAAACTCCTTGTAGGTCAGGTGTCACTTTCACTTTTGTTTTTGGTGGCAGCTGCATTAAGCTCCTCATAGGTCAGAGACAACTTTCACTTTTGTTTTTGTAAGGTGCTGTTAAAAGCTCCTCATAGGTCAGAGACTACTTTCACTTTCCTTTTTGTAAGGAGCTGTTAAAAGCTCCTCATAGGTCAGAGACTACTTTCACTTTCCTTTTTGTAAGGAGCTGTTAAAAGCTCCTCATAGGTCAGAGACTACTTACACTTTCGTTTTTGTAAGGAGCTTTTAAAAGCTCCTCATAGGTCAGGGACTACTTTCACTTTCGTTTTTGGTGGCAGCCGCTTAAAGCTCCTCATAGGTCAGAGACAACTTTCACTTTTGTTTTTGGTGGCTGCCGCTTAAAGCTCCTCATAGGTCAGAGACAACTTTCACTTTTGTTTTTGGTGGCTGCCGCTTAAAGCTCCTCATAGGTCAGAGACAACTTTCACTTTTGTTTTTGGTGGCAGCCGCTTAAAGCTCCTCATAGGTCAGAGACAACTTTCACTTTTGTTTTTGGTGGCAGCCGCTTAAAGCTCCTCATAGGTCAGAGACAACTTTCACTTTAGTTTTTACTGTTTAGCGCTCCTCATAGGTCATAGACTCCTCACTATGTAGACCTCATTTATCTGATTTATTGAACCATATCACTCTCATTGCAGATCTCGCTGGGCACGGTGACGAATGTGGAGGAGGCTGTGAAGTGGCTCAGTTACACCTACCTCTTTGTGCGCATGCGTAACAACCCCCTCGTGTACGGCATTCCATACGCTGAACTTCAGGTGAGTGTTCGCGCGACACCAGATATTCTCTAAAGGCTTGAAAATATATCTACATAAAGGCTTGATTCCATTTGGCTGAATTTGGTGCCGGTTACCACTCAGACCCTAAGGCCACTCAAAAAAAAACTTGTTTCTCATCACCGCGTGCATCAGAAAAAACGATTTTAGAAGGGTTTTTTTCTTTTTTTTTCTTTTTTAAATAGATGAACCTTGATAAAAATTATGAAAGGTATGTGTATTTAGTATCAAATTAAAGCTCCTGATGTCAGGAATGCATTAAATGTAGAGCCAGTAAATATCTGGATTGCTAAAACCCTGCATAAGTAGACACCCCGCGTAAGCAGCCACTTTGGCCCGGATCGGAGGGTGTCCGCTTATGCGGGGTTTTAGCAACAACAACAAAAAAAAAGCGCCCTCGTCATATTTTTCATGGCTTGGTGATGAGAAACAAGTTGTTTTTTTTAAGTGGCCTAATCGGGAGGTTTGGTGGCCGTTTTAGCCCTAATCTGAATCAGGAGCGAACATGGCCGAGCAGAATCGATCTTCTTCGGGACATTACTTCAGTAAATGGAATCAAGCCGTGAATGACTGGTTGAAGGGGCCTATGACTGGTTTCAATATGCTCCGAGAAGTTAATGCGTAGTAATATCCAAGTGCATGTGAGGGTATTACGCAGAGGCAACTCCAAGGAGCATACAACCACTTTTATCTGAAACTAGTCTATATTGTATTAATTATCCACCTTTTCCTGACAAGTGGGGTACCAATATCAGTTCATTTAGGTAAACACTATTTTTCATATGCATTATTTTCCTGTATGCACTGACTTTGGTAGCCCGGAGCAAACAACATATCTGTATGCTCCAGGTATGTAGATACACACTCACTTTGAGTGTTCTATGGACACTTTAGGTAGATAATAAAGATAAAAAATAGAACTATTGTCACTATTGATAGAATAATGCTATTATCTAAAGATATATATGATTAGAGTAATATAGGTGTATTTTTTCTGGTTTGTGGTACCGGTAGGAATAGGGTTGACTCTTGGAGCCTGGTATATTCCCTTTGTATCCACATTTTGGAATTTTTTTTTTGCTCAATAGTCGCGTTGGCCGCCACGTCTAGCACTATGATTAGAGTAATCTTGCATTAATATGTGAGTGATCTGTCTTGTTTAGGACGACCCACAACTGGAGAACCACCGCAGGGAGCTGATCACCTCCGCAGCGCGCTCGCTCGACAAGGCCTTCATGGTGCGCTTTGACGAGCGGACCGGGTACCTGCATCCCACCGACCTGGGTCGCACTGCCAGCCACTTCTACATCAAACATGACACTGTCGAGGTACGTCTCGCAACCCTTTAAACAGAGATGTCAGTTTTCCATCTTTTCGTATTCAGTATATATAATTTATTTTAGTTTTGACAAGCAAAGATAATATTTGTTGTTGTTGTTGTTTGTTTATTTTTGTGACCTTACAAACTATTTGTCAACAACATGACACTAAGCAAATCACCACAATTACGCTGCTGTCAACAATGTTGTTATCGAACGAACAGACATGTGACGTCAGCCGATGACACCATCGAGCTCACTTCAGCGGTAGCTGCCACATAGAACAAACCTAGCCTCATCCTTAAACTAAGCAAAGATAATATTGGTTTCGTCTCATTTACTCGAATAAAACTGTGGTTTAAAACTCCCCACAGACCCTCAGCCCCATGCCATGGCAGAAAAGGACATATCATCCAAGTTTTCCCGATCTCTCTGAGGCAGAAAATCCACACGAAAATATTTCCGCTATTATCCCTGACCCCAACTGACATCCCTGTTTAACGATAGGACAACAACTCCAAGCAATCCCAGGCTATGGCAGAACAATACCTTAAGGTCTTTAACCCTTCAAGAGCCACACATCATAAAAGATTTACAGATTTAAAACCACCAGTGATACATAAATCTTCATCTGAACTTTCTGATACTTCACAGAATTACTGGCAGCACCCAGCCAAATATGTCTTATAGTTTTTCTAATTCTGTGATAACTTTTCGGAAAATACCATATGGTATTCTCTCACCGTAACTACGGAAATACCATATGGGATGTTACATTCTATAACTATAAATTATGACACCTTTCTCTATAAATTTCACAGCTTTCTCTGTAACCACGGTATTTAATTTAACTATTTTCTGCTTTCAGGTCTTCAACGAATTCTTCAAGTCGATGATGACTGAGGATAAAGTGTTCGAGATGGTTTCCAAAGCTCAAGAATTCGATCAAATTAAGGTAGGTGTAAATCCTTTAGAGGTATCTACTTCACTGGTTTCACAGCTTTCCCATTTTGTTTAAGTTTGTTACTTGGCCCAACACATTAGTGGGACACCCAAGCTTCCATATTGGGCAATTTAAAGAACACGTAGAGATTTTATATTTTATAACTTTAATGTTGGTGTTTGTGGGAGGTACATGATAAAAAATTGAAAGAACTGGAAAGAAAAATTAATGAAACAAGTGAGCTGCCATTGTCAGGTAGCTCAGAGGATGTGTAGTGAAGTTACAATTTATAATTTCAATGTTGGTGTTTATGGAAGGTATGCAATGAAGAGTTGAACAAACTGGACTGACACATTTTAGGGGTCAGAGTAATCATACATCGTTTGGTTCACTTTATGTAAGGTGGCGCAAGTGCCGCTCCCCGCTGTGCGGTAAGGCCGGCGGAACCATGTATGCAAATACTACGGGGTTGCCCGCATTACGTAACTCAGCCAGTAAATAGGCTGAGTCAGTGGCAGGTCGACAGGTCTTCTCGTGGTGCCTCACAGTTGAGTGAACGCCTGGAGCCTCTGTATTGGTTAGGTTTCTCCGGAAGCCTTTCAACGGTGAAGAGACCTGAATCTCTTCCCTCGCATTACTTGGTCCCCTGCAGCACCAAGGAACTGTAAAAAACAGGTATCAATAAAATCTGTATACCTGAAGTGTCCGCAGTCTGGTTTTCTGTTCTAGGCTAAGCTAGGTAGCAGGTCCCGAATCTCCCCAGCCTTTCCTCGGAACATTCCGAACCAACCTGTGCGGAAGCGGTAGCACAGGGTAGCGACTTGTACATATTTTATGATTTTAATGTCTGTGTTTGTGGCAGGTACATGATGAAGAGCTGAATGAATTTGACCGGTACATTAACTAGCGAGCTGCCAGTATCGGGAGGCTCAGAGAATATATACAGAAGTTACATCTTATGATCTTAATGTTGGTGTTTGTGGCAGTTATGCAATGAAGATCCAAAGGAATTGAAATAACAAATTAACGAAACATGTGAGCCAGCTAAGAGAACACATAGGAAATTATATTTTATGATTTTGATGTTAATGTTTGTGGCAGCTACGCTATGAAGAACTGAATGAGCTTGACAGCCACATTAACTAAAGAGGAAAGCTGCTTTTTTGGATGGCTCACATGTAGAAAGGTTATATTTTATAATTACAATGTTTTTTTATTGTGGCAGGTACGCGATGAAAAATTGAATTAATTGGACCAACACATTAATGACACTTGCGAGCTGCCAGTATTGGGTAGCTCAGGGAACATATGAAGAAGTTACATTTCATAATTTTGATGTCTGTGTTTGTGGCAGGTACGCGATGAAGAACTGAACGAACTGGACCGGCACATTAACGAAACTTGCGAGCTGCCAGTATCGGGCGGCTCAGAGAACACGTACGGCAAGGTCAACATCCTCCTGCAGACCTACATCTCACGGGGCTCCATGGAGAACTTCTCCCTCGTCTCTGATCAGGCCTACGTCGCTCAGGTAAGTAATTATCCTGCTTTATTAATATATAAATTACATACATTTTATATTACTCTATCATACTCTGTCATATTTGGAGTGTTATTCTCAAATAAAATTATGTTTTTTAATGTGTGAACAGATTGTAGTGTATCTTTTCAGTTTGATGTTAAACTACCCAAACAAACAAGGTGTCACTAATATTATTATGTTTTTAGTGTGGTATTGCCAATATTATCATGTTTTGAGTATGGCATCACTAATATCATCATGTTTTTACATACGAGTACAGAATGCAGCGCGTATCCTATACTCGCACAATGTACAATAAGGTTTCCAGCTCGGCATCGTTAATATTATTGTGTTTTGAGTACGGATCACTAATGTTATCATGTTTTGAGTACGGCATCACGAATATTATATTGTTTTGAGTTTGGCATAACTAAGATTATTGTTTTTTTACATACGAGTACAGAATGCAGCGCATATCCTGTACTCAAACAATGTACAATAAGGTTTCCAGCTCGGCATCGTTAACATTATTGTGTTTTGAGTACGGATCACTAATATTATCATGTTTTGAGTACGGCATCACAAATATTATATTGTTTTGAGTATGGCATAACTAAGATTATTGTTTTTTTACATACGAGTACAGAATGCAGCGCGTATCCTGTACTCACACAATGTACAATAAGGTTTCCAGCTTGGCATCGTTGATGTTATTGTGTTTTGAGTATGGCATCACTAATATTATCATATCTTTACGTACGAGTACAGAATGCAGCGCGTATCCTGTACTCACACAATGTACAATAAGGTTTCCAGCTCGGAATCGTTGATATTATTGTGTTTTTAGTATGGCATCACTAATATTATCATATCTTTACGTACGAGTACAGAATGCAGCGCGTATCCTGCGGGCCCTGTTTGAGATGGCCTTACGGAAAGGCTGGCCCATCATGGCGGGGCGGCTCCTCAACCTCAGTAAGACTGTCGAGAAGCGCCTCTGGGGCTTCGAGAACCCGCTACGCCAGTTCTCAATCCTCACCTACGAGATCTTCAACAAACTCGAAGCCAGGAATCTCACCATCTCCAAACTCAGAGACCTGGACGCTAAAGAAATTGGTAAAACATGCCTCATAAAGAATTATTTTGATTCCTGATGTTGTTAAAAAAATGTGATTCCTGAAGTAAAATAATGAGTTTTTCATATGCAAATTTTGTTCAGGTTTTTTTTTTCAATGTAGCATCTAGCTTACTCCTAGGTTTTCTAGCCACGTCTCATTAAAAAAATTTCTTATGAAATAGATATATATTTCTTTCTCACTGCCTAATTTAATGTGTGGGAAAAACTCCTCTGTTTAGGCCTTGAAAAAATGATGTATTTATGTGTAAACATAATGGATGATAAATTGAAGAGCCCTGGCAAATTAGTGAAAACAGGTGTTTACTATAATCCATTTTGGCAAAGTCAGTAATTGAAGTGATTAAAAGTCAGTTGGTCATGATCTTTATATGCATGTTTGTGGAATTTACATGTATTCTCTATGGAACATCTGTTTTTATTGCTCATGGTCTTTCACAGTGGTTCATTAAACAAAGTTGGGCGTTTTCGAACATTAACATCAATATATGTAGTGAAATGAATATTTTGACATTGATGAAAAACGATTACTAATAAGAATTTTGTTTCACGCTGCCCTTTATCAATATTATCAACAGGTCACATGATCCACCTGATATATTTATGTGATTATGAAATTTATTTTTTTAATTTAATTTTCTTTTTGTAATGTTGGTTTTTCAGCAACGTTCTCTCATGAATTGTATCAATAACAGGTCAGATGATCCACCTGATATATTCATATGATTATGAATTATATATATATATTTTAAAAATTTAATTATATTATTACTAGGTCACATGATCCACCACGTGCGCATGGGCAGTAAGGTGAAGCAGTGCGTGCATCAGATCCCGCAGCTGGAGGTGGAGGCGAGCGTGCAGCCCATCACGCGCACCGTGCTGCGCGTGCGGCTCAACATCACCTCAGACTTCACGTGGAGCGACCGCGTGCACGGCTCGGGCAGCGAGCCCTTCTGGATCTGGGTGGAGGACCCCGAGACGAACTGCATCTACCACTCCGAGTACTTCATGCTGCACAAAAAACAGGTACCGCCGTGATGCGAAATTTGGTTACCCTGGGAAAAATGGTAATTATCGCCCACTAGTATCTTGTGCGCATGCGCGAACATGCGCAGTGTTGAAGTCCATGATTGGAGAGTGAACAATTTTCCGAAATTAAGCATATCACGACATATCACAACATGTAATTTTATGTCTTAATACTATTCTTTTCATTTATTTACATTAAAATCACAGTAGTAGTAGTATGTCCAATAGTCCGTGATATCTGAACGGAAGAATGTGTCCAGACGCATGCGCATATTGGGTGGGCGATAATTACCATTTTTCACGGGGTAACCAAATCTCGTAGCACACCGCCCCCCACCAGCTGCCATTTTGTTATTAGCAGGTGGACGGTTGGTCTTTAGGTTATGGCTGTAGCCTACTGTAGTACACTGCTTGTAGAGTCACTAGGCAACCTGACCACATTTTTGCTTTATACTAGCGACTTCGTCGCGTCGTATTTGAAATAGGCTGAGGGCTTAGTGGCGCCCTCTACTATTAATACCGGAAACTACCAAAATAGTTTCCAAGCATCATTTCACGTGACACTGATTTTACCGACTACCAGCGCAATTTGGCCCTTCAGTCTCCCACCCTAGATTGGGTTCACTCTGTCCCTATGTGCGGGAGATTCTCCAAGCGGATTTGACGGAATTCTACCGTTTTAAATATAGTAGGTAATAACTAATTATAGATAGGAATATGATTTCTGTTTTGGACAGAAGGTATTATGGTGGTACAATACCTAACGGTCTGAGTATTTAATATTTTGGCATGCATTTTTATAAAATAGTGAATTCAGTTTGTAGTCACAGGTCAATTTTTAAGAATTCCTTTATGGACATATTTCTACCCCTTAAACCACCAGCTGCCATTTTGTTATTATCTTTGTTATAATCTAATTTTTTTATGTAATGCCAGTTTTCCACTTTTACATGGAAATCCATTTTTTCATTTTCATAATTTGTTCTTGTGTAAAGCCAGATAATATTAATTGAGCTTCAATCATATAAGTAGAATAGTAGTTTAACCTTCCCCATATATACTCAGTCCCATACTTTAACTGACAGTATATATTCTTTATGTTTTCTCGGTCCCTCGGAGGTAGCATATTTGACTTGAAAAATATTTCCACTTTATTTTCTGACCCTAACCCTGTCTTATGGTATTATAGAGGAAAACTATGTTCCGGTGAAAGGAAGCAATGTCCACCCTTATTGAGTAACTGCATCCACTATGGCTTCATCCCACCCATTTCATAGCAACTGTGAGTGTTGCTATGCATGTTGCTATGCGACAACGTCAGGGCAACGTCATTGCCGCATCGATGTAATATATTTACATTTCCCAGGCTCCGAAATCACAGCGATTGCACCCTCGATGGTGTTTCCTATTATTCAGTCTCTTTTGAATTATTGTCCAACATGAAATATCTCTACATTTAGTTGTTACATACTCTTTGCTACTACGGGGAGTTTTTAAACCATCGTTGAAGGCCTGAATCGTTACTGTCCGCCATTTTAAAATCTAATGTATCAATAGAGAGACAAAATGGCCGCTGATTTCCCCCCACACTACTTTGCACGCTAGGTGATGTTTCAGGAACTTTTTCCTATATTCTGCCACAGAGATGTTAATATTCTCCTCGGGTAGCAATAACGAGTGATAAATATACATCTTCAAGGAAAGCTTCGTATCAGGTGGATAATATGAGAAAACGTGGTTACTGAGCCCGAACGGGTGGCTGTTCGAGGTCATTTGATGAAGAAATACGGCCCGAGGCTGCGGGCGGGAGGGCCATATTTTTTTCAGCAAATGACTGAGAACAGAGACCATTCGGGCTCAGTTACTACGTTTTCTTATTACTATATACCTCCTTCTCAATTAAAACGCCGTTTTATTAACTGTTCAAAGCCACTGCCATTCACTACGGCCCGCTGTCACGGCGGGCGTGAACATTATTTATACTACACCCCTAGCAGCGGGTAGAATTTCATAGACATTTGCTCACGGGTATATAGTAATAAAAGTAACGTCTTACAGGCTGTTTCTGGAGAAGAGCAGAACCTCGTCTTCACCATCCCCATCGTTGAACCGCTGCCCACGCAGTACATTGTACGCGTGATGTCTGACCGATGGCTGGGGTCCGAGTCACAGTGCGCCATCTCCTTCAAACACCTCATTCTCCCCGAACGCCACCCACCGCACACAGGTATAAAATCTTTTACATGTGTTTTATTTTAACGCAGAGAATGACACCCGCCGCACACAGGTATAAAATCTATTACATGTGTTTCATTATTAAGCCAAGAACAACATCGGCTGCACACAGGTATAAAATCGATTACATGTGTTTCATTATTAAGCCAAGAATGACATTGGCTGCACACAGGTATAAAATCGATTACATGTGTTTCATTATTAAGCCAAGAATGACATTGGCTGCACACAGGTATAAAATCGATTACATGTGTTTTATTATTAAACCCCGAAAACCACCCACCACCCACAGGTATAAAATCTTTTATATGTATTTTATTTTAACACCGAGAACGACACTCACTGCACACAGGTATAAAATCTTTTACATGTGTTTAATTAAAACACCAAGAAAGACACCCGCCGCACACATGTATAAAATCTATTACATGTGTTTTATTATTAAGCCAAGAACGACACCCGCCGCACACAGGTATAAAATCGATTACATGTGTTTCATTATTAAGCCAAGAACGACACCCGCCGCACACAGGTATAAAAACTTTTACATGTGTTTCATTAAAACACCAAGAAAGACACCCGCCGCACACATGTATAAAATCTATTACATGTGTTTTATTATTAAGCCAAGAACGACACCTGCCGCACACAGGTATAAAATATTTTACATGTGTTTTATTATAACACTGAGAACGACACCCGTCACATAAATCTTTTACATGTATTTTATCATGGAACCCCATGCAGGTAACCGTAATGTAATATAGGAAATGTTAGGCTCACTGTACCATGAAGATTCAATGTGTGCTGTGTGTTATGAATATTGATATTTTAATATTCAGATCTTAAAAGGAATGAAGTATGTTGCATATTTCGGGTCATATAGTCATGTAATACTCAGACTGCACATTCTGCCCACAGAGCTGCTGAACCTTTCGCCGCTGCCCGTCTCGGCGCTGCAGGATCCCCGTCTGGAGGCGCTGTATAAGTTTACGCACTTCAACCCGATCCAGACTCAAATCTTCCACACGCTATACCACACGGACGTCAACGTACTGCTCGGTGCTCCCACCGGCTCGGGTAAGACGGTCGCCGCAGAGATGGCCATCTTCAGGGTCTTCAGGGAGAAGCCGAACGCGAAGGTACGCAACTCGGTGATGTTCACCAATCAGATGTCTGTATTATAGTATGTATAGCTATTGTGTTATGGAAGTGGCCATCTTCAGGGTCTTCAGGGAGAAGCCGAACGCAAAGGTACGCAACTCAGTGACATTGACCAATCAGATGTCTGTATTATAGTGTGTATAGCTATTGTGGTATGGAGATGGCCATTTTCCCTGACATTTACCAATTTGATGTCTATATTATATAGTGTTCATAGCTATCGTGATATGGAGGTGGCCATCTTCAGTGACATTCACCAATCAGATGTCTGTATTGTAGTGTACATAGCTATTGTTTTATGGAAGTGGCCATCTTCAGGGTCTTCAGCGAAAAGCGGAACGCGAAGGTACGCAACTCAAAGACATTGACCAATCAGATGTCTGTATTATAGTGTGTATAGTTATCGTGTTATGGAGATGGCCATCTTCAGTGACATTCACTGACCAGATATCTTTATTATAGGGCACGTAGCTATTGTGTTATGGATGTGGCCATCTTCAGGGAGAAACCCAACATGGAGGTATACAACCCAATGACATTCAGCTGAGGCCTGAAATTTACTCAGAATAGCTTAAACTTCAGCCCCAGAATCACCTGACAGGCATTTTCCGAGTTTTTTTGTTAATTCCAAATCCAATGCCTAAAGCATGCAGGCGGTGTATATAACTGCCTACATTTGTAAAATAATGATGTTAACTTGATTGTCTACAGGCAATTTATATAACCGGCTACATATATGTAAACTTGATTTCAAGAGGTTTTTGTGGACGGGCGGCCATATACCACTCGCGGTTGTAATACACTCGCCATTGCTTGTGTATTACTACATGTCAACCCCTCATGGTATATGGCCGCCCATCCACAAAAACATTGATTATCGTGTATGTAAACTTGATTGCAGGCAGCATATATCACCAGCTACTTATGTAAAATAACAATGTAAACTTGTTTACAGGCAGTGTATAAAACCGGCTACATATGTGAAATACTGATGTAAATTTGTTTACAGGCAGTGTATATCACCGGCTACATATGTAAAATACTGATGTAAATTTGTTTACAGGCAGTGTATATCACTGGCTACATATGTAAAATAACAATGTAAACTTGTTTACAGGCGGTGTATATCACCGGCTACATATGTAAAATAACAATGTAAACTTGTTTACAGGCGGTGTATATCACCGGCTACATATGTAAAATACTGATGTAAACTTGATTGCAGGCGGTTTATATCGCACCGCTGAAGGCGCTCGTCAGAGAGAGAATGGACGACTGGAGGATCCGTATAGAAAAGAAACTTGGCAAAAAGTAAGTTCACACTATTCTGCGAGTATATTAATGTGTGAGTGACCCACAGTTTAAGGCAATTATGTTTTTAGATACTATGGAATAAATACATGTACATCTTATGATGTAAATATTTTTGCAATTTTGTTGACGTGGCTGCTAATATTTTTGAACCACGCCACACACACAAAACACAGAAAGATAGAATTATTGATTAAGTACATATATACATGTACAAAGATGTACCAAAATATGTTCTAAAAACTAATGGTTTATATATTTATATAGATATATCATTATTTACCTGCAAACATTTGCCATACGGATGAATATTAAATTATTGAATTATTATCAAAATATTTTCTAAAAATATTTCAAGTGAAGAAACAGTACAACTACATGAGATACGTTTGATAAATGTCGGCATTTTATTCAGGAACCAATTTTCTAAAAAAAATTAAAGGTTTCTATACATAAACTGTATTACTAAGATAACCTATTATCAACCAATGCATGACTGAAATGTAAACATTGTCCGTCCGGCTGACTACGCTTGGCTCATGACAGAGTGGTGGAGTTGACCGGAGATGTGACGCCGGACATGCGCGCTGTGGCCGCCGCTGACCTGATCGTGACGACTCCGGAGAAGTGGGACGGTATCAGTCGCAGCTGGCAGACGCGTGGTTACGTCAAGGCTGTCACCCTGCTCGTCATTGACGAGATCCATCTACTAGGCAAGCTACAAACTAATAAAAACAACTAACTCAAATATCAATTATATTTGACATGACTGGTAACTGTGTGCAGGGAATGACCATAGGCCTGTCCTGGTATATGGAAACGGAATAATTATAACATGACCGCAAACTCTGTTCGTGTAGGAAACCATCGTGGACCTGTCCTGGAATAAGAAAAGGGAATAATTACTGTATGCAAAGATGAAATTTTTCTTGCAAATGACAGATTTCCGACATTTTATTACACCAGCAACACCATAATTTGTATCGATTCATAGCCATTCTGTTTCGAAATAATGTTATATATGATTCTTTTTCAGAAGTGTTTTAGATATCTGATTCTATTTTCAGTCATGACTTTCAACCCTCAACATGATAGCTAACTATTCTTGCAGGAAATGATCGTAGACCTGTCCTGGAATAAAGAAAGGAAATAATCATAACATGACCGCTAACTTTGTTTGTGCAGAAAATGACTGTGGCCCTGTCCTGCCATGGTTAGAGGGAATAATCATAACATGACCGCTAACTTTGTTTGTGCAGGGAATGACCGTGGCCCTGTCCTGGAAGTGATTGTCTCGAGAACTAATTTCATCTCGTCTCACACGGAGCGCAAAGTACGGGTTGTCGGACTGTCCACCGCACTCTCCAATGCCCGTGACCTGGCGGACTGGCTTGGTATCAAATCAGTAAGTTACAGGAATAATGATAAATTAATCAAAGTAATAATAACAGTAATCTTTGCACTGTTGCATTTATCTCTAATTCTGCTAAAGATATTCGGATTTAGATAAAGGAATTTTTTTTTAGATCATTTCTTTATTGGCTGAAACAGTTACATTTCAATGTGGGTTCGTAATTTACATAATGAATTCACGTAGATACCGTGAAGAAGTATTTGTGCCAATAAAGCGGCCTTTGACATCAGTTGGTGTTTGAGTCAGCTGGTTTTAATTCACATATCTGGAACAGTTTATGAATGCATGGGGAAGGGGGATGCGTAGTTTCCGGCAAATGAGTTCAGGGATAGCAATCTGAATGAATGAATCCAAGACTTTGTCCCGTTACAAGTTTTATTGTTGTTGTTATCACAATGACTACTAGCTGTGGACTGCCGATACATCTAGATGCTACGCTCTAAGCTAGCTCTGTGTTTACATGTTGGGGTGACCATGTTGATTGTAACCAAGGGACGCCCCTCACAGAGTGTTACGCAGAGTGAGCCTGATCAGTTAGGCCAAGGGAAAGTGCAAGCATGTTTCCCAAATAGAGAAATTGGGACATAACAAGATTCATTTCACCCATTATTGATCGGTGTCACTGTCTTGCAGTTTGAGAGTTGAGTTTAGTTTAACTCAGACTTTGTTTTATTTTCAGATGGGTCTGTTTAACTTCCGTCCGTCAGTCCGTCCGGTCCCACTCGAGGTCCATATCGCGGGCTTCCCCGGAAAACACTACTGTCCGCGCATGGCCACCATGAACAAGCCCGCCTACCAGAGTACGTGCTAGTCGGCGTTAGTGCCGCTCTGCTACGAAATCAAACTTTGACAACATTATTCATAATTATTTGTTGCATACTATTAAAAGAGATGTCAGTTTTCCGGTTATTTCCGGGTACTAAGTCTTGACCATGTTAGAGACAAATAGTGGATATAATCAGGATTCAGATATTCTACGGTTTTTAAGACCTCACTGGCTTCTCTGCATATGGTTATCAAATATATTTATTTTGGCATCTTGTAACTTAAATATGTAGGGGCTGGAATTCTGCCTGACTTCATCTCCCAAATTTCATGACCACCCCTTTGGTGTAAAACCAGTTTGAAAAGCTGAAACTTGAGAAAGGCCCTATTTACCTCAACCTTGGTATTTCTGTCCTACAGACTTAACATTGGGAATTCGTTCTCCATGCCCCTACGAAAATTGAAGTCCGTTATCCATGGTCTATTTCCTGTGTGTTGTCCATTCTTTTAGAGTGTATTTGAATTTGAACATTTGAATGCTACGTGATATTCACGCGGCTTTCGCCGCATTCTTATCAATCCACATCAAACTTATGGAGAAGGATGAATTTGACCAAAACTTGTTGGTTTCTTCTTTATTATCCTACCCCTAATATAAAATCCCATAGGCTTAACATTTAGTTTCCGTATGCCATGCTGACTGGCATACAGAGTTTTATATGCCACTAGTGGCATACAGAGTTGTTATCACGTAATATTCCAAAATTGAGGAGACGGTATAGGATATAATCAAAACCTGATTTGTTTTAATCTTGGCCACTGCATGCCACTCCTGGAGTTTTGGCTTCGGCCTTCACTCGGCTTCGCCTCATGAAGTCACTATGCCAAACTCCAGTCGTGGCATACGGTGGCCAAGATTAAAACTCATCCAGTTTTACGATAATACCCTATAGGGTCCCTAAGGACAATAAGCAAACAAACAATCACACAAACGACTAAGAGAACCTCTGTGTTCGTATGGCAGGTATCCGGACCCACTCACCAGACAAACCGGTGATGGTGTTTGTCTCGTCCCGTCGCCAGACCCGTCTCACCGCCCTCGACCTGATCGCCTTCCTCGCCGCAGACGACAACCCCAAACAGTGGCTCCATCTACCGGAAAACGAGGTAAGTACTGTTAGACTGGTACCACAACCACATGTCAAGACCCGAGGCTGTAACAGTGTCGCCATCTACCGGAAAACGAGGTAAGTACTGTTAGACTGGTTCCCTACACTGGCAACCAGAGCTAGACCAAATTAGCTCTGGTCGGGTTAAATAAGCGGCTGCCTTGACATAGTAGCAAGACCTGTTTCTTACTCTCTAACCAGATTTTTCGTACTGCTTGGAGTGTGTGTTTAGTCATAACCATGAAGACCATTTGCCATTTTGTTATTTCATTTTGTTTGTGTTTTTAGAATAGAACCACCATAAAGCTAGGTTTCATTATCAATCTGTTAAGCTATGGATACTTCCTATCAAGTATTTCTGATTTTAGAGCCTACATAGAACAACACTACCTGGATCGAGGCGCACCCCAAACTGATCCCGTGTGTATTTTAACCCGACCTACCCCTATATCGTACACAGGGGTTGGTTGCCAAACTAGCTGGTACCCTTGCTATTTGTTGAGTCAACCTGGAAGTAGGTGGCGCTTCAAAACCCCCTCCGCAGCCATCTTGGCAAGGAACCTATGCAGTGCTAAGCCTAAGGAGAATACAAACATTCGTTTCTGATGTTATTTAATATGTGGGGATGTGTTGCGTAACCTCAAGTAAATCTTTTGACAAAACCAGACCACCCTGGCAGTTTCAGATCAAATGATTACGTGATGGCCTCAGTTTAGCCTCCGAACGCAACGTCAACAAATCGTTGAAACAACGATTTTCTTCAAGTTGACACGTTGAAATCATGTCTAGATAATGTAAATAACCTTATTTCAACTATTGCATGTGTAAATTAGACATTATAAAGTAGATTATTAAAGTTTTCCACAATTTTAAACTCAGACAGTGATTGGTTGTCACCAGCAAGATGGCGAAAATGTCCATTGTCAAGGGAATTTGGAGGGTATTTCAAACCAGAAGTTGCCAGATAACTCGGCGAATCAACATGCCTATGATTAGCACAGGTACCATGCTCTGTGGTACAGGTCATAGTGTCAAGGTCAGATTGCAGATCAGTGGTGCGAAGCGCATCAGGAAGTAACGGGCAACACAGCCACCACTGCACACACACAACTACACAAATTCTGGTGGTTACAACGCCCCTCAAAGTCCCTCAAAACTCCCAGAGTAGTGTACCTGTGTTAATCGTATAGGACGGGAGAGGCACAGGCTTATAGCGTGGACTGGTAACGCAGACATGTGTCAGGTCTTGGGGCTCAAATAGCCTCGTTCAGAACCTAAACCATAGCTTCAAGGTCAGCTTCAAGGTCAGCTTCAAGGTCAAGTATGACTGATTTATTCACATAGAAATCACTCAATCATACACAGATATGAGGAGTCGGTACATACAGTAAACCCGGTCCTACTGCCTTGTGATTGGCTCGTTAGGCTGACCAATCACAACCTTATACTAACTGACCAATGAGCGCCCTGCAGCGGCGCACTTTCCTAGCAGAGATTTTGCGCTCTACTTCCTGTGGCCGCTTATATCTCTACCCCAACCTGCCTGTTTGAGCCCAAATTAGGCCCATACGCCTACGCTTTGCCCCCATTAACCGATCACACACAACAAAAACATATTATTAGATACCTATAGGTAAATGTCTTACTTTCACTGACCATAAGGACAAAGTCCGTTCGTCTCCATGTGACAAAACAATATTCATACGTCCCTCCGTACCACGTGACCACTGTCATTCTACCATTCTGTTATTTAGTGAGTTGTAGAATGGTGTTTTCAATTATTTCCGGGCATACAATAATAAGGAGACATAGTGAGACTAAATTACATCTTTTCCTTGTTGTTTTGGTTCGAACTCGGTGAATGTTTCTGACCAAAAGAACTCGGAACAGACTTCATTCGGTCACACTAACCATGTCTCCATATATTATCTATCTCAGGCAATCTTGGTTTTGCATCAAAAACAACTATTCTCCACATAATTGCTGTCACTTTGAAATAGATGATGGTTTGAATTCACTTTAGATGGAGGGAATATTTTATGGGTGTTCAAAATCTCCTATTTGAGAATTACAGTGGTACTGTACTTTTATCTCACCCCGGTATTTTTCTTCATAGGCTTAACATTAGGAACTCGTACTCCACGGCCGTGAGGTTCGTGTACCCAATACTCAATGGCGAATTTGGTGATTCATTTCATAAATAAACAATGTTATACGGGGTGAGATAAAATCAGAAACCCACTTGATGAAAATAACTTGGTCTGCGCTCCACCTCGTTTGACCACAGAGTAATTCACTCAGCTTCGCTTCGTGAATTACTCTGCAGTCAAACTCGGTGGCGTACAGACCAAGCTATTTTCATCTCGTGGGTTTCCTTCTAAGTACTATTTTAAAGGCATATCGTACAATTCACAGTGGCCCCACCTAGTAATTTTCAAATACTGACACTTATCAATTCAAACCAGTTCTTTTGACTTATTCCAATAACAAATGAGTGATTTATAACATATTATCAGGTTACCAATAGGTAAATTAGACCAATTTACATTTGACTGATTTACATAAGAAATGTACTGAAAAATACAGTTTCCTCCAATTCCCTCAAAAAAAGATAGTGACCTGTGCTTTTAAAAATCAAAATATGTAGTACTACACAATTAATATATTCTGTGAAAGTTTGAGGAAAATGACATGGCTTTTACTATGTGATAATCAATTTTTTTTAGAATTTCTACATAATATACTCATAATATTAATCTCTGAATCAAAAACAAGCATAGTTAACCCCGATTTTAAGATAGATATGTGTTCTACAACACTAGGAGATCATCATATTCAATTTTCAGGAAATTGACATGGGTTTTAATTTTCAAGCCAAATTGTCCGATTTGCTTCCTTAGGTAGACGATAAAACATACTTATCCATCGTATACAAAGACCTCATTGAAAATGCATGGGACTCAGTAAACCACGACCCAGTATATAAAACTGGTCAAATACCATAACTGTAGTATACACATTCAAATCTGTGGTATACGGGGAAAAAGTGCCTTTGTGCTAGAGAGCAAAGAAATAGTCCCTATTGTTATGTATACCCTTTAATAGCAATTAATGGGTTTGATTTATTCGAAAGGATGGATAATAAATACAACAAGCGATGGTTTTGTAGACGGGCTAGCTCTAGCGCTCGTGTATTACTGCGCGTCAACCTCTCGTGGTACGAAGAGGAGTACCAGGACATGTATGTAGACTGTTAACTAGAGGGCCTCCACTCGCCCCCTACCCCCCACACCCACTCTCACACAGCCACAGCCACATAAATAACCCTCACCACCTCAATCCGTATTTTGCGCATCTCTCAGGCCCCTGTTGCCATTTCGTTTGCACAATTGGCAATCCGTTCTGGGCGCGCCGCGGGGAACGCTCGGGGAACGCTGAGTGAACGCTGTGACGTGGTCGGAATCCGTTTTGTAGCTGTGTTCGCACAGTACGACTTTTGTCGCATCGAGATGACGTCTTGTGGCCACGTTTACACAGCACAACTTGTGTGGCATCGAGATGACGTCTTATAGCCACGTTCACACAGCACGACTTGTGTCGCATTGAGATGATGTCTTTTAGCCATGTTCACACAGTACGATTTGTGCCGCATCGAGATGACATCTTGTGGCCACGTTCACATAGCACAACTTGTGTGGCATCGAGATGCCGTCTTATAGCCACGTTCACACAGCACGACTTGTGTCGCATCGAGATGATGTCTTTTAGCCATTTTCACACGGTACGACTTGTGTCATATTGAGATGATGTCGTGTGGCCTTGTTCACATAGCACAACTTGTGTTGCATCGAGATGATGTCTTATAGCTGTGTTCACACAGCACGATTTCTGTCGTAACGAGATGTCGTATTGTAGCCCTGTTCACAGAGCACGACTTTTGTCAAAAGCTGACATATTGTAGCCATGCTCAGACAGCATAACTTGTCGCAACGAGATTTTTCGTGTCACACTCACAGTGCACCACTCGTGTTGCATTTAGCCATTCGCAGACAAGGTCCACTGTGTTTCCTGCTTGTCTGTCATCCTCATCTCATGTGTTCCCTATCGCCAGTTACAATGATGTAAAACCACCATCATGGCTATTGAGAAGCAGGCCTGTCAGTGAAAAAAACATATAAGACAGCGACCCGACCATTGTGACCGATCACACCTTTCCCCGACGAATCTGTTGGGTCAGTCAGAATCGTGTCGCTGTACGCACTTCACAGACACGATTTTAATCGGATCGGCCATTACTAGGTGGAAGTAATGACCGACTCTGCCCGACCATAATCGTGTCGCTGGTTGCACTTCACCTGATTCTGAGTTCCTGATTCTGAGTAGGCCATTTGAACAGCGATGCTACCTATCCCTTAGTCCGATTTACAAGTGCCTTATATCGATGTGTAGGGGAGACAGAGGCGATGATGAATCTGAAAACCCTATTTCTCAATACCTTAAATCAGATCAAAAGTTATAAAACTTTGAATTATTTTCTATGAATCCACACCAGCGGCCATCGGCCCAACTGGGCCCGGCTCCTGGCCGCAGTCTTTGATCTCCATTGGGTCGCTGTACAAGGTCATAAAGTGAAGAGGTGTGATCGGCAACCGTCGTTGAGGGTATAAGATAGCGACATTCTTGTTCCCGATTATAATTGGTGATCGGATCGGTGAGAATCTGTGGAAAATGTCGCTGTGTTATGGGCTTTAAGGGTGTGATTGAGGGACAAGGTAAAGCGGGTATTCAACCAGGATGCATGATCTAAGCTGATTCAGGGCTACTTGTTGACTTGCTAGGTGGAGATGAATCGTGAGAGTGTGATCGTGAGTGTTAAACTATATACCCATGCCGTATTTACTGTAAATACGTACCGTTTTGACATATAACGTAAAAATACTGTACGGACCACTGGTCCATATACTAAAATACGGACCACCTTGCCAAACACGTTTATTAACATATCGGTTGTTGAAAATTAAATTAATGATTTTTTTTTTTAATTTTGGGTATATAGTAAATATACAACATCCAACCATGCTTGTACAAGTCACAGAACTCGGTGATAATTTACGGTTTGTACGGAACTCGGCATAAATGCCTCAGTCCGTACAAACCGTAGATTACCATCTCGTTGTGTGACTTGTACAGCATGGTCAGGACGTTTTATATAATTACTGATAAATTAGGAGAATTTTGATGATTAATCTCTTCGCAGGGAAACCAATATTGGCCATGACACTAGTGACTTCGGCGCGTCGTATTTGATAGGTTTAATGGTGCCCCCTACTATTAATACCTAGTCAGACGAGTCCGACCCTATACGCTGTATTAGGGAACGTACTGTTAGGGTCGCCCACGACTATTAATACCTGGAACTATCAAATAGTTCTCAACAATCATTTCATATGACACAGATTTTACCGACTACCAGCAAAATGTGATCTCATTGCATTCTCTCCAGGAAATGAGATCGGAAAACTACAGTTCTGAATTATGTTTTCAGTACAGCTAGAAACAAATCTTAAGGATAGAAGTATATCTGTGTAGAGAAACACAAAAAGAGTAGCAGGATTCAGTTAAGTACTGCACGAGAATCTCACTCTTGTGTCCCTTCAGTCTCCAGGCCTAGGTCTGCTTCACTTTGTCACTATGTGGGGGAGAATCTCTAAGCGGATCCTACCAAAATTTACAGGTTTTATATGTGGTAAGTAATAATTGTAAAGACCAGAACTTTCCACCCGCTGACTTGCCCGTCTCCTGCCTCAGTTTGCGTATTGACGCTCCTGACACTAACACTCAAGAGTGTCATTGTTAGCAGGTTAGACGCTCCTGACACTAACAAGTAAGTGTGTCATGGTTAGTGCACCCTGCCACCATGTGGGCAGTTTAGACGCTCCTGACACTAACAACTAATTGTGTCATGGTTAGTGCACCCTGCCACCATGTGGGCAGGTTAGACGCTCCTGACACTAACATCTCAGAGTGTCATTGTTAGTGTACCCTGCCACCATGTGGGCAGGTTAGTCGCTCCTGACACTAACAACTAAGTGTGTCATGGTTAGTGTACCCTGCCACCATGTGGGCAGGTTAGATGCTCCTGACACTAACAACTAAGTGTGTCATGGTTAGTGCACCCTGCCACCATGTGGGCAGGTTAGTCGCTCCTGACACTAACAACTAAGTGTGTCATGGTTAGTGCACCCTGCCACCATGTGGGCAGGTTAGATGCTCCTGACACTAACATCTCAGAGTGTCATTGTTGGAGCACCCTGCCACCAAGTTTCGTGAAATGTCGAGATGGCGTCTGTGACACCATACAGACATATTGACTAGTTTCGTGACAACACAAGTAGCGCTGGCACAAGTGGCGCTGTAGTGTCACTGTTCGCAACACCGACATTGTGACACGACATGCGACAATAGATGTGACATATGTTATGAAATCTGACTTCCTTTTGTCCATTCTTGCTTGCACTGTTGGTGCCGCTTTTCATGTCTGTCTAACACTTTTTTCACGAAACTAGTGAAACAGGTCCAAGAACTTTCTACCCGCTGACTTGCCCGTCTCCTGCCTCAGTTTGCGTATTGTGGCCGGTCTGTGGCAGCACGCCGCCTGGCGGGGAACGCTGTCGTCAGGGGGTTTGTTTGCACCCACATGGCGGTTGCTATGCGTGTCGGGCGCCTCTGTTTGGAGAGTGTCTTTGATGTGGCTCTCTGCTCTCCCCCCGTGACTGCTGCACACAGGGCACTAAGACTGCGTGTGGCGGGAGGCGTCTTTGAAGAAACCTGTTTACAAGCCCGCTGTACATCTGACGGCCACGCCACACTGCGCCGCTCCCGTTTAGTGTGCCCCAAAAACGAGTTTCCCTTAGGTTTCTCTAGCGGTGCAGTGTGACGTGCACGCCACTACCATGCCCAACCCTTCACGGTCTGAAGGTCAAGGTCAGCAATATATTATTTATACATGTATATGTATATATATATGTGTGTGTGTATATATATATATATATTGTAGATGTTTATTTTAACCTCGCATAAGCGAACACCCCGTGTAAGCGTACACTTTGGCTCGGAACGAAGGGTGTCCACTTACGCGGGGTTCTACTGTACAGTATATATAACATATATGTGTGTATATATTTATACATATATATGTATATATGTGTGTATATACATGCATATATATGTATATATATATTTACAAAAAAACACCATGTAATCCTGGTGTATGGTTGGAACTACAGATGGCGCCACAATTACAGTCTATATATAAACAGACATGATAGTTTTCCATTTTTCCAAGGAAATCCACTTTTTTCCCTTTTCAATATATGAATTATTTGTCCTTGTGTAAAAGGAAGAACAAATTATTCGAGCCTCATTCCTGGTCATAAAATGGTGGTTTGTAACTCTCAACACCCCCTCAGCCCCATGCCGTGGCTGGAGATGACTTGTTGTTTTTTTTCCCTTAAGCGGGGTTTTCAGTCTGCCATATCGTAGAATATACCTATACAAACGAAGGAAGCACAGGTTATAAGATAAAAGCCCCTTCAAAGCCTCCACCCCCCCCCCCCCCGAGTACTACCCACCGCTAACCTGTAAGCGGGCTCTTACCTGTTTCAGCGAGTGCGAATCTCAAAGGTGCTAGAACTCACGAACTGTGGCCCGCCCAGGGCCGCTAGAGACGCCTTGATTATCACACTAACAACAAACCCTGGCCGCTGCCGCCCGCCCGAGAAAGCTTTGTCTATTGTCCTGGTATGTGTGGATGTCCCCTTGTTGCGACAACTGTCTGGGCAGTACACACAGGCACCATAAACACGGATTTCAGATAATCTGGAGTGTGTTTGATAAAATGTCCCTCAAAACTGTACCCTTAAGCGAGGTTTTGAAGCATTTCTGTACCGAAAAACTGTCCCCTAAAGCGGGGTGTCCCTTAAGCGGGGTTAAAATAAACTCTTAATAGAGGGAAAAATATCCGTTCCAAGCAAATTGACCCCTTAAGCGGGGTGTCCCGGAACCGGGGTTCTACTGTACAAGAATATGGCATTGTATGTTATGACTTCCCTCACTAAATGCCTGCTTAAAATGGCCTGTCCATAATGGATGTTCTGGTTCTTAAAGTTCAATTTTATTGTTTGACATAACATTTCTAATAGCAGACAAAATATCAAGAGCACTGAAAATGCTTATATCAACATGTACTGCATGTTATGAATACCTCTGGCGAATTTTAAAACAATCAGTGGTGATATCTCATTCCCCTCCTACAGTCTTTATCTGTCTTTCACAGACATTAAAATAAACATTAACTGCTCATTAGTAGAAACTGAACGAGAGTTAGACTTGTCAGTGTTTATTCCAGTGTTTGTTCGCGATGGGAAGGTCACGTATTACTACGCGAAGCGTTAGCTGAGCGTAGTGAGGAACAGACCTGACCAGAGTGGCATAGACACTGACAAGTCTAACTCGAGTTCGGTTTCGTATTTATCCTACCCCGTCTCTACCCTTTTGGATTACTAAAATATGAATATCGATTGAAGGACCAACCGAAGTCCAACCAGAACTTTTGAGGCCAACCGGAACTTTATTCGGAGCAGCTCAAAATCTGGTCGCTGATTGGTCGATTTTTTTATGCCCCTAGAGGCATAAATCGCGCGTTATGTCATGGCATGCCACATAAAATTTGCCTATGTTATGCCTATGGACCGTTTTTATTAGGGGCAGGATAATACACGTTTGTCCATCCCTACATAGTCTAGCTAACACCATCACAACGGTACAACATGAAAAATAGTTCTATATAAATATCTCAGTGGTTACTGAAGATTAGACAATAATTGATTATTTTAATGCGCCTATAAATCACAATCAATAGCTTTGAGGTCGGTATCAACGGATTTCAAATCCGTATTCAATACTATTATGGTCCCGGACAGCTGAGAAACAATGGGTAGTGGTGCACTGTGCCCCATACAATTTCAATGTGGTAATAGATGGATAATAGATTCATCCGGTCGATGGAATAAGCGTTATGTTACCTTCGTGTAGGAGTGTTGGTAGACTTGCTCAAGTCTTTGATTATGAAGATTCATTAAATGATTAATCACAATCAGAATAAAGTTCATTAAAATATGTATCCTTCTCTGACTAGCCCATGAATCAAAGACTTGTCCACTATAAAAAGAATCTCCTGTTTATGGCCCCAAGCCGCTCCCTGTATACTTCCTCATACCTCTCCCCCTCCCCTCCTCCAGTTCCCTGGCCGCCTTTGTAATCATAGCAATTACTTTAGCCTACTCCTGACTGTGACCCAATTAAGATCAAAGTGAGAAGGTATCAATCTCCCATCAGTTATCTGACCAGTAGCCATGATATCTGTATGGAGAGTGTTGGAAATACTGGCGCTAAACAGCGCAAGAAATCCAACACCATTACCGATTGTACCAGTCCCTGTATCCCAGTGAGAAGAGTAGACATAGGATGCAGGGACTGGAGCCAGTATCCCTGTATCCCAGCGAGGAGGGTAGCCACAGGATACAGGGACTGGAGCCAGTATCCCTGTATCCCAGCGAGGAGGGTAGCCGTAGGATGCAGGGACTGGAGCCACTATCCCTGTATCCCAGCGAGGAGGGTAGCCACAGGATACAGGGACTGGAGCCAGTATCCCTGTATCCCAGCGAGGAGGGTAGCCGTAGGATGCAGGGACTGGAGCCAGTATCCCTGTATCCCAGCGAGGAGGGTAGCCATAGGATGCAGGGACTGGAGCCACTATCCCTGTATCCCAACGAGGAGGGTAGCCACAGGATACAGGGACTGGAGCCAGTATCCCTGTATCCCAGCGAGGAGGGTAGCCATAGTATGTAGGGACTGGAGCCACTATCCCTGTATCCCAGCGAGGAGGGTAGCCACAGGATACAGGGACTGGAGCCAGTATCCCTGTATCCCAGCGAGGAGGGTAGCCATAGTATGTAGGGACTGGAGCCACTATACCTGTATCCCAGCGAGGAGGGTAGCCACAGGATACAGGGACTGGAGCCAGTATCCCTGTATCCCAGCGAGGAGGATAGACATAGGATGCAGGGACTGGAGCCAGTATCCCTGTATCCCAGCGAGGAGGGTAGCCATAGGATGCAGGGACTGGAGCCAGTATCCGTGTATCCCAGCGAGGAGGGTAGCCATAGGATGCAGGGACTGGAGCCAGTATCCGTGTATCCCAGCGAGGAGGGTAGCCATAGGATGCAGGGACTGGAGCCAGTATCCGTGTATCCCAGCGAGGAGGGTAGCCATAGGATGCAGGGACTGGAGCCAGTATCCGTGTATCCCAGCGAGGAGCGTAGGCATAGGATGCAGGGACTGGAGCCAGTATCCGTGTATCCCAGCGAGGAGCGTAGCCATAGGATGCAGGGACTGGAGCCAGTATCCATGTATCCCAGCGAGGAGGGTAGCCATAGGATGCAGGGACTGGAGCCAGTATCCCTGTATCCCAGCGAGGAGGATAGACATAGGATGCAGGGACTGGAGCCAGTATCCCTGTATCCCAATGAGGAGGGTAGCCATAGGATGCAGGGACTGGAGCCAGTATCCCTGTATCCCAGCGAGGAGGGTAGCCATAGGATGCAGGGACTGGAGCCAGTATCCCTGTATCCCAGCGAGGAGGGTAGCCATAGGATGCAGGGACTGGAGCCAGTATCCCTGTATCCCAGCGAGGAGGGTAGCCATAGGATGCAGGGACTGGAGCCAGTATCCGTGTATCCCAGCGAGGAGGGTAGCCATAGGATGCAGGGACTGGAGCCAGTATCCCTGTATCCCAGCGAGGAGGATAGACATAGGATGCAGGGACTGGAGCCAGTATCCCTGTATCCCAATGAGGAGGGTAGCCATAGGATGCAGGGACTGGAGCCAGTATCCCTGTATCCCAGCGAGGAGGATAGACATAGGATGCAGGGACTGGAGCCAGTATCCCTGTATCCCAATGAGGAGGGTAGCCATAGGATGCAGGGACTGGGGCCAGTATCCCTGTATCCCAGCGAGGAGGGTAGACATAGGATGCAGAGACTGGAGCCAGTATCCCTGTACCCCTCCCCTCCTCCAGTTCCCTGGCCACCTTTGTAATCATAGCAATTACTTTAGCCTACTCCTAACTGTGACCCAATTAAGATCAAAGTGAGAAGGTATCAATCTCCCATCAGTTATTTGACCAGTAGCCATGATATCTGTATGGAGAGTGTTGGAAATACTGGCGCTAAACAGCGCCAGAAATCCAACACCATTACCGATTGTACCAGTCCCTGTATCCCAGTGAGGAGGGTAGCCATAGGATGCAGGGACTGGAGGCATTATCCCTGTATCCCAGCGAGGAGGCTAGCCATAGGATGCAGGGACTGGAGCCAGTATCCCTGTATCCCAGCGAGGAGGCTAGCCATAGGATGCAGGGACTGGAGCCAGTATCCCTGTATCCCAGCGAGGAGGGTAGTCATAGGATACAGGGACTGGGGCCAGTATCCCTGTATCCCAGCGAGGAGGGTAGCTATAAGATGCAGGGACTGGAGCCAGTATCCCTGTATCCCAACGAGGAGGGTAGCCATAGGATGCAGGGACTGGAGCAAGTATCCCTGTATCCCAACGAGGAGGGTAGCCACAGGGTTTGTGGCTCAGTTGCGCCACTGTGTTTCCTGCTTGTCTGTCCTCCTCACCTCATAGATTCAGTCGAGGCTCAGTCACGCCACTGTGTTTCCTGCTTGTCTGTCCTCCTCACCTCATAGATTCAGTCGAGGCTCAGTCACGCCACTGTGTTTCCTGCTTGTCTGTCCTCCTCACCTCATAGATTCAGTCGCTGCTGGTCTGCTGGGGTGGACAGCAATTACCAATCTATTCACCCTCTTGGTCGCCTCGCCTCCTCATGGTGCAGACCGGATATGCTTGCACGCAAGTCTAACAAAAGCCACTGGGGTGGGGAGTGAGCTTAGTGGTAAAGAGCACGGGACTTTGTTAATTCAGCTACCACTGCAGCCACATTTCTCCTTCACCCCCCCAGCAGTGGTAGATTTACTGCTATATCAAAGGCCAGTCCTTCTCATACCATGTCTATGTGGTGTGGTGTACAGCCACCTTTCTCCTTCATCCCCAGCAGTGGTAGACTTACTGATATATCAAAGACCAGTCCTTCTCATACCATGTCAATGTGGTGTGGTGTACAGCCACCTTTCTCCTTCACCCCCCAGCAGTGGTAGATCTACTGCTATATCAAAGGACAGTCCTTCTCATACCATGTCTATGTGGTGTGGTGTACAGCCACCTTTCTCCTTCACCCCCCAGCAGTGGTAGATTTACTGCTATATCAAAGGACAATCCTTCTCATACTATGTTAATTGCTTGGTAAAAAAGTCTAATTGAACAAATTGGACGTTAAACTACCAAAACAAACAAACAAGCTTGGTAAAGCCATGAAAACCAATAGCGCTGCTATTGAGGTTCCTGCCCCTTTGTTGGGTCACTTACTTTTCTGTATTTAACCAGGAACTGACGACACTTGTAAAAAGAAATCGACTCAATAAAGAAATGATAAAGGAAAAAAAAGATAAAGATAAGCCTATGTTGTCCAGGCTTCTGCTGGTGTGCATTGTTTCTGTGTCTTCTTAAAGGCATATCTTACAATTCACGCAGGCGCCACCTGGTGATTTTGAGATATTGTGAATTATCAGTCAAAACAGCTTTCTTGGTATTAATTGTAATTCCAAATGAGTATATCTAATGTTTTGTCCAGTTTACCCAATTTCTATAGGTATTATAGAATAATTTGCATTCGCTTGATTACATGGGAAATGCACTGAAAAATATGGTTTTCCTCAATTCTTTCAAAAATAAGGACGGTGACCTATGGTGACACTTAGATGTGTAGTACTATACATCTACAATATTCTGTGAAAGTTTGAGGAAAATGACATGGGTTTTACTATGTGAAAAACTACTTCTTAGAATTTCTATACATTCTTTTATAAAATTGATGATATTGAGCTATAAATCAAAAATTGACCGATATCCCTTTAACCATATCTAAATATTACTAAAGCAATACGCATGTATAAAACTAAAATGAAGTTGAATACCAGGGAATGCGATGCAGTCGCCGTACCTTCTCTGGATATAACTTAAACGGGTATTGTAAACATATGAAACTCATACAATTAGTCCTCTAATGCTAAAGAATATGTTGCCAGTTGTTTGTGTGGCGGCAGGGATTGCGTAACCAGGCAGATAAGGTGCGACAGTCTTTTGTTTGTTGCCCCACCTCTCAAACATAGAAGGGGCATCCTCAAAATTTCTACCCCACCACCATCCTCACTGCATAGGTACCAATTTATGTGTTATGCTGTAGATTTTTTCTGTGAAAAAAACCCCAATAATTCTCCACGAGAAAAATAGAAAATAATTTGCGGATTTCTGTAGAGTAATGCTCCATAATTACAATGATTAACGATACGAATATTTAATCTTCAATTTGTTGGATATACAAATACACTGATACAAATAAAGATCTTTTACAAAAAAAAAAAAATCAAAGCTCACAGATATAAACTTCCCTGTGAATGGTGTTCCATATATGGGCATACGGCATCACGTGACTGGTGACCGGAAGTAATGCTGATACGGAACGCGGCGTTGAAGGTCGCTGAAGGTCATAACGGGAGTAATTGACGGTCGTTCGCTCGTTACGACCATCTGGCCGCTAAGTGGTCGTTGTCGGGTCGTTGACTGACTCGGACACTGCCCGCAGGGTCTGCCGGAGTCTGTGGTGTAGCAGACTAGAAAATCACAGAAAATCAGACCGGCCTGGGTTAAACCTTTAACCCATTCGCTACGACATGATGCCTGGAGGCATTCTCCGGCCCTAGTACGCTATGATGCATTGAGGCATTCCCAGGCCTAGTACGTTATGATGTCTTGAGGCATACCCAGGGAATAGTACGCTATAATTCCATGAGGCATACCCAGGAATAGTACGCTATGATGCCTTGAGGCATTCCCAGGCCTATTACGCTATGATTCCATCAGGCATTCCCGGGCCTAGCATGCTGTGATGCCTGGAGGTATTCCCATATCTAGTACGCTATGATGCCTTGAGGCTTCACAGGCCTACTACGCCATATTGCCTAGAGGCATTACCAGGCTTAGTACGCTATGATGTCTTGAGGCTTCACAGGCATACTACACTATGATTTCATCAGGCATTACCAGGCCTACTACGTTATGATGTCTTGAGGCATACCCGGGAATAGTACGCTATAATTCCTTGAGGCATTCCGAGGCATAGTACGCTATGATGCCTGGAGGCATTCCCCGGCTTTCTATGCTATGATGCCTTGAGTCATTCCCAGGCCTATTACGCTATGATGCCTTGAGGCATTCCCAGGCCTATTACGCTATGATTTCATCAGGCATTCCCAGGCCTAGTACGTTATGATGTCTTGAGGCTATCCTGGGCCTATTACGCTATGATGCTTTGAGGCATTCCCAGCCATAGTACGCTATGATGCCTTGAGGCATTCCCGGGCCTAGTATGCTATGATGCCCTGAGGCATTCCTAGGCCTAGTATGCTATGGTGCCTTACGGCATTCCTTGGCCTATTACGCTATGATGCCTTGAGGCATTCCCAGGCATAGTACGCTATGATGCCTTGAGGCATTCCCGGGCCTAGTATGCTATGATGCCTTAAGGCATTCCCTGGTCTAGTATGCTATGATGCCCTGAGGCATCCCACTGCAGCCACTTTTCTCCTTCACCCCCAGCAGTGGTAGATTTACTGCTATATCAAAGACCAGTCCTTCTCATACCATGCCTATGTGGTGTGGGAAGTAAAAGAACTCTCACCTCGGTAAATGTGTAGGGGTGAGATTTCTACCTAAATTCATCACATAGATTCGATCACCACCCTTTTGGTATAGAAGAACCTTGAGAAAGTCTGGTAAGAACCTGTAATGGTTAACTGGACGTTTAATCAAACCAAACAAACAAACAAACAAACAAAAGCGGTGATGCCTCCAGGCACCATGAATCTTAAGTGCGGGGATGCCTGCATACTTAGAAGCTTAATGCACCAGTCCCAGTATGTCGT
Organism: Alentia gelatinosa; assembly: GCA_950022655.1. Taxonomy (NCBI): domain Eukaryota; kingdom Metazoa; phylum Annelida; class Polychaeta; order Phyllodocida; family Polynoidae; genus Alentia; species Alentia gelatinosa. Next base: position 138,036,145 of record OX465580.1, on the reverse strand, counting down.
AGTGTGTCATATGTGTCGCTGTGTGCCACACTGTGATTTGTATTTAGGTGACACATATTGTACTACCTTTTGTTCTACTGGCAACAGTTTATTTCCTATTTCTACAAGGTTGAATGTAAATGCTCAGGAAAAGTAAATCAATAATTTGCATTAAATAAAAATTGATAAATTTGGGGGTGGGGGAGATTTTTTAATCCTCAGAGATGCAAGGAAAAATATGGAGATATAATTAATTAAAAAAGGGTGTATGACTATTAACAGAGATGGCAGATTGACATTTCTCCATAGAAATCCACTTTTAATTTTCATTAAATAACAATATTATTACCTACCATATTTAAAACGTTAGAATTCCGTCATATCCGCTTGGAGAGTCTCCCGCACATAGAGACAAAGTGAACCAGACCTAGGCCAGGAGATTGAAGAGCCACGAGAGTGAGATTCTGTGCAGTTCTAAACTGTAAGCTGCTACTATTTTTTGTGTTTCTCTACACAGATGTACTTCTATACTTAGGATTTGTTTCTATCCATATTGAAATCATAATTTAGAACTGTAGTTTTCCGATTGTCTTGCCCGTGATCAGCCACGAGAATAATTGCGCTGGTAGTCGGTAAAATCTGTGTCACATGAAATGATAGTCCGGAACTAATTGATAGTTTCAGGCGCCACTAAATCACTCACCGATCAAATGCGACGACGCGAGAAGTCGCTAGTTACCTACTATATTTAAAACGGTAGAATTCCGTCGAATCCGCTTGGAGATCTTCCCGCACATAGAGACATAGTGAACCAAACTTAGGCTTGGAGACTGAAGGGCCACGAGAGTGAGATTCTTGTGTGTAGTGGAATTCGAACCTGCTCTTCTTTTTTCTAGGTCGATAGACATGCATGCTTTTCTCTTAAGATTCAATTCAAGCCATGCCGAAATCAAAGTTTAGTACTGTAGTTTTCTGATTTACTTTTCTCGTGAGAAACCAATGAGATCTCAAGTTTCGCTGGTAACCCTTTCAAAACTCCGCTGATTCCCCCCACCCACCACTACACTAAGTATTTGGTCCAGTCTATGAGCCCATCTTCGTGGAGCAGTGGGCATGGCTAACGTTTGGGAATGCGAAAGTCTGTAGTTCGATCCCCGCTATCCGCGGAAAGTTTTTTTCGTTTTTCATAGTCGGTAAAATTGGTGAGCTAATTCATAGTTTCAGGTTTTAATAGTAGGGGTTGCCACTAAGCCCTCACCCTCTCAAATACGACGCGACGAAGTCGCTAGTTTGTTGTGTAAACATATGAGGCAGTATAAACGGGTGCTGTGTCTGGTCACCAGGTAACCACTGTGTGAGGGGCACAGGGCGGTATACACCCAGTCACAGCTTGTGTTACAACTGAGATTATGTATCCCTAGTTCACAGATTGTGTTACAACTGTGTTTTCAGCTCGTGGTTACAACTGAGATTGTGCAACTCCCGTCCGCAGAATGTGTTACAACCGTGTCACAACCCACTATGTAAATTAATTTAGTGTATTACCTGTTACAACTACCTGACTTGGCCCAATTGTGTTTGTGTCCTAAAACAGAGCTTGGTTTGCGTTGCAACAGAGCTCCTATAATGTATAACGTACAGCTGATTATCTCATGTAAATCCGACTACTCCCTAAAAGCCAATACACACTGTACGATTTCGGAACATGAATGTTCAATCGTAAGCTCAGGCGAGGCCTAGAAAATGTGTCGGCCAATGTGACACCCCCCTACAGTAATTTGCCTAAGATTTGGAAATCCCCCCCATGGCGATGTACCTTTGTCGCCGACAAATTGCAGTCCAATGTTCCGAAATCGGGACCGATAAATTAAGGAACGTGTTCCTTCCCGTTGTCGCCGACAACGGAGTTTAAGAAATACCCCCCGTGGTTCCTACCAATTATGGCCCTTAATTAGTCGCTGGGTGAGCAGAAATGCCCATGCCACACACAGACTGAGGCCAGCTCCCGATTTAACTCCCATATACTGAGATTTATTACTTGTTCCTTTATCGGTGGCCCTAAATCGCTCACGATTTACGCAGTCCGTCGTCCAGTGTGGACAGAATTTGCTTACGATTAACTCATGCTAATGGCTGCCATAAACGTTGTGGGAATAGTCGACGCGATGTACATATTTGCCTGAGACAAGTTAAATAACCCTGCCGATTCAGGGAGTTAATCGGTGGAAACGAAATCGTTCAGTGGGTATTGGCTTTGACATAGGCTTGTACTGTAACCATGTAAACTGAATAGTGTTTACATACTTTACACACTCTCTTATTCCACTGTCTATGGAAACGTGTATTAATTATCGCTTTTTTACCTAGAGTAATTGATCGATCTAGTGAGGACCTGTTTACCTGTTTCATCCTTTCTCATCTATTATCTCACACTATTGTTGGAATGATCACAAACCGCTAATTGTAAGACTGTTATATTCTCAATGTCGTACGGGACCTGGCGGAAGACCGGCCCAGCCGAGTCTGGAAACTTTAGTATTGTAATACTTCATGACCCAATAAACGTGGTTAAAAAACAAAAAAACCACGTACAACACATAGTCGGTCTGCTGGGCTGAATAACAATTACCAATCTGTTCAGCCTCATGGTCACCTCGCCTCCTCGTGGTGCAGACCGAATATGCATGCACGCAAGCATAACGAAAGCCACTTGGGCGGGGAGTTAGCTCACTTGCAACAGGGTTCGTACAGAGCCTGGAAAACCTGGAAAAGCCTGGAATTATGCTTTTGCGTTTTCCAGGCCTTGAAAAGCCTGGAATTCTCACAGAGTGCCTATGAGGTTTTTCAGTCTATGAAATTCTGGACATTATTAGCTGTCCTTAGCTACGGTACCTGACTGCATTATGAAATTTTAGTGACTTGGATTAGATACTTCCAAAATCCTTTTTGCTAATAATATAGCTGTTTTGATTATTTGTCTTCATATTTGTTTCACTAGCAAGATTGTATTGATTAACATTGATATGTGCCTGGAAAAGAAATATTAGAGACTGGAAAAACCTGGAAAAAGCCTGGAATTTTATTGGGCTGTCTATGTACGAACCCTGTTGTAAATAGCACTGGACTTTGAGTCCCACTGCAGCCACCTTTTTCCTTCACCCCCAGCAGTGGTAGATTTACTGCTATATTAAAGGCCAATCCCTCTCATACCATGTCTATGTGGTGTGGGAAATAAAAGAACTCTCACCTCGGTAAATGTGTAGGGGTGAGATTTCTACCTACATTCATCTCATAGATTCGGTCAAACCTAAAGTAAGTCTAATTGAACAAATTGGACGTTAAACTACCCAAACAAACAAACAAACAAACAAACAACACATAGTTCTGTGAACAACACGTTGTAAAGCCTTGAGCCTTATTTGTGTAAGGCGTAGGCCTTAAGAAGAAGGGAGTCAGAGTTTGTTGGGTTTCTACCTGAGAGATATAAAGTTACATGGACACTTAGTTGGCTGCTTCTGGTAGCCATACAACTGTTTCTGTGTGGAAAATTGTGACTTCATTTTCACCTACAAGTTATTTTATGAGGCAGTTACTATCAAGATAATCTGATAAATTCATGATTAAATTCACGAAGTAATAACTGATACCTCCCCAACACAGGTAATGGAAAGTATGTTGTGCCTAGTTAAGGAACTTCTAATTGTTTTTTCCAAACTGTACCTGATGAGGCTCTGTAGGAGTTGAAACCATGGATCTTGAGGAAGAAACCAACAAGTTTTGGTCAAAGTCGTCGTTTTCACTGCACGAAAACCACTATTTTATTCATAAATACGCCATCGCGGAAGTGCATGTAGTGGCTGAATATTGAATTGTTTTCATATATATGTATATATTGACACGATCCTATAGAGTAACAATAACTATACGCCCTAGCCTTATATACGGACGCGTCTTGACTGTATTTCACACCCGGCGTATATGAGAGGAAATATCCTCTCCCCCCTCTGCCTCCCGCCCCTTTGTGTTGGTAGAAGTACAGGTGTCCTCAGTAAGAAGCCCTCCCCACGCCCCCTACCCCCCCCCCCCCCTCCCCCCACCTCCCCCCGCCCGCTGTCAGTGAAGTCCTCTTCACTGGATGCTTATATACGCCTACAGATGAGGTGTATATACATGGGGAATAGGACGACCTTATATACGCAAAAGTCATACTTATATACACCGGGCGCATTCATATGTAAAATGGTGGTTTTCATGCAGTGTTTCTACAATTTTGATGCGGAGTGATATGAACGAGGCGACAACTGAGTCAATGTCCCTTAGCATTGAAATGAGTTGGAGAACGAAGATTCTATGTGGTGTGGGAAGTAAAAGAACTCTCGCCTCTGTAAATGTGTAAGGGTGAGAATTCTACTGAAATTCATTTTGTACATTTGTTCAAACCCAAAGTAAGTCTATTTGAACATGCTGGAGGTTAAACTACACAAACTACACAAACAAACAAACAAACCAGCATAGACTCACTAGTGCTCGTGTATTACTACGCGTCAACCCCTTGTGGTTTATGGCCGCCTGTCCACAAAACCATCGTTCATAATCTTATATAGAACTGCATCGAAAATCGTATAAATAGACAATACCCCCACAAGTTTGGATGTACCCCAGTCGTCATCGAGGCGAAGCCAAGTGACGATTGGGGTACACTCAAAACGAGTGGATCTATTTTATGTTTCGAGTGCGGTTCTGGATTTATCTCACCCCTTTCTATGATATTAGATAGCATCAGAATATCCGAATAGTTCAAATATACCTAGCAAATCCATGTGACGTCATCTCACATTCACTACGCCACGGACGCGGTGTAGTATTATCACTTTATAGGGGTGATCGTTGAGTATTTTATCATAATGTTATTTCTATGGCTAAGCTTGTACCAGGGGTGAGATAATATATATTACATCTAGAACTCTGAGAGCAATCTGTGGTTTGTTAACCGGCCACGTGTTATACACATTTGACTTTTAATTAGTTTGTTATGTTTCTGTATGCACTGATTATAATGGAGATTGCGCGAACAATCACCGACTTAAATTCAGTATGATGACATCGACCACACAGATTAAGTGATTATGAGTGTCACATCCTCAACTAGAAAAAACTCCAACAAAGAATTTTAATTTTTTTTTTTTTTTTGAATATCGAGCTTCACTCTATTTATTGAACCGAGAGAGTTACAGTAAATTCGGGTAGAAAATACATGTGAACTTTCCATCGGCGCATAATGGACTATCCAAAGGGCTACAAGTGATCACTCCAATGTCTGAAATTAGGATTGTACATAGTAAATTCTGAAAAGCTTATTTAACTATATAGCACACTTATACTAATTTCTTAGTCTGTTTCATACTAATTGACGCATTTCACAGCATTCTTCGAAGAACAATAAAAAGAGGGTGCTCTTTTTGTTCTCCCCCCCCCCTTTTGGGAGAAACATGGTTTTACTTGATATGAACATGGAATTTTTTTTTTTTATATAGCCATATCCTACACACCTCCAAGAGGTTAAAGTAAATGCGAGGTTAAAGTAAACATCTAATAGAGGGAACCGTTCTGAGCAGAGATGTCCGTTAACTCGCGGTTAGCGCTTACGCGGGATGTCCGTTAAGCGGGGTTCTACTGTATATGTTTATACACAATATTGACTGGTTTCAGATACAAGCGGCCGTATGCTCCGATGAGTTAACGCGTTGTAATATCCGAGCGTATGCGAGGATATTGCGCAGAGTCAACTCCGAGGAGCATACAACCGCTTTTATCTGAAACCAGTCTATATTGTATTTATTATCCACCTTTTCTGGACGAGTGGCATGTCGATATCAGTTCGTTTTAGTTATGCACTATTTTTTCCGCACGCACTATTTTTCCGTATGCGCCACCCGGAGCATACAACATATCCGTATGCACCGGGTATGTCCATACAAACTCCCTATGCGTTTTCTATGAACACTCTGTATTAGGTGGATATATCTGTATGCTCCAGGTATGTCCATACAAACTCCCTATGTGTTTTCTATGGACACTTTGTATTAGGTGGATAATAAATATATATACATAATATGTTTGCTTCGTATACAACTGTACATGGTCTATTAAAATTCGTGTATGTACTCAATGGTAGACAGGCCATGTGTGGAGTACTTTGCGTGTAATGATGACAGCACACTGACAAATACCCAACATAGCGGGTTATTATTACAAAGAGCTCTCTTTACTTCTCACTGCCACCTTGTGAAGGTTTTAATAACACCGTTTATATTTCTCCGACCTACAATCACAATCATGTGCACGATCACGTAAACAGATGTCAGAATCAGAGAAAATGATGGCTCAATGACAGAAATTATAAAATCATGAAGTGCAGATAAATATAGGTCACCGTCACTCCACCTCCGTGTAGTTGTCAAAGTAGCCGGACATTGACCTCAATGGACACCTGTATATAGATACATATAAATATATGTATATATATATATATATATATATATATAGATACACCCTCCGTTCCCCGCCAAAGTGACCGCTTACGCGGGCTGTCCGCTTACACGGGGTTAATTAAACATCTAACAGAGGGAACCGTTCCGACCAAAGGTGTCCGTTAACGCGGGGTGCTCGCTTACGCGGGGTGTCCGTTAGGCGGGGTTCTACTGTGTGTATATATATATATATATATATATATATATATATATATATATATGGTAGAACCCCGCGTAAGCGGACACCCTCCTTTGTACGCAATAGAACAAAGAGGGAGCATACGCAAAATTCCTGAAATTTTGGACCCCCCCTTAGTGCGTACATAATTTATGGATGGCCCCTATATAAGTATTTGCTAGTGCATCATTTTATAAAAAGAGTCAACACCCATCCCGTGGTGGTGAGATTCCTTTCTATATTTGGCTTTGAGTCATTGAGAAAGTAAAACAAACTGTTATCTCTGTCTAACAGATACTATTTCGTAGACCACTTCCTCTTCACTTTGCCGTTGTCAGTATAATGTGACCAGTCAAGTGTTGTGTCAATAGTCTGCGGCACAGCCCTTCAGTGAGGCAGCACTATAAAATGGGCATAGGGTCCCACTGCTACAAGCAGACCCAAGTTGAATCAGAACAAGATAGGTGAACCAATGAGTCAGTCTCAAAAGGACGTAACTAGACTGCTGAGATGTAAAACTATACATAGACAATAATCTATGGTTTTGTGGACAGCGAGTGTATTACGACGTCAACCTCGAGTGGTTTACAGAGCCGCCTGTCCACAAAATCATCGTTTGTTACATTTATTATCCATCTTTTCGAATAAATTAAACCCAGTTATTGCCACATTAAATGGTATAACAGTGGGGACTATTTCTTTTCTCTAGATAGCAAAAGGGACCCGTATACCATGGTTTCGAGGCCGTATATCACAGGTTTGAATCCGTATACCACAGGTATGGTATCTGACAGATTTTATACAATGAACTCGCCTTTCGAGTAATTATGAGGGAAACAATCTTGTATATAATTAGAAATTCGACCCTAGCATCGTGCTTTGTTTGTATGAATTAGTTCCTATAATGCCCGTCAGGTGGCCGAAAAAGCCGTATTCTCCTAGGAGATTCTGGTGGTCCATATTCTACTCAGTAGCGATCTGTAGGCTCCATAATCTAAGCATGGAGACTCCATACTGGGTGGGTAATAAATACACAATATTGACTGGTTTCAGATACAAGCGGTCGTATGCTCTGAGGAGTTGACGCGTAGTAATATCCAAGCGTATGCGTGGATATTGCGCAGAGTCAACTCCGAGGAGCATACAACCGCTTTTATCTGAAATCAGTCTATATTGTATTTATTATTCAACTTTTCTGGGCAAGTGGCATGTCAAAATCAGTTCATTTTAATTACGCATTATGTTTTCGTACGCACTATTTTTCCGTATGCGCCTCCCGGAGCATACAACATATCTGTATGCGCTGGGTATGTCCATACAAACTCCCTATGTGTTTTCTATGGACACTTTGTATTAGGTGGATAATAAAAGGGTCTACATGTACGATCCTAGATTATTAAAAGGACCCCAGGAACAGACATCCATAGTGCAGCCCTTGTCTAGATGTCCTGTGAAAACACAGGTGATATCTACGTTGATAAAAAGAATCCATAGTTTGAAAATAATGTCATGAGAAAACATACATGTGGCTAAAACAATGGAATGGATGAATCGATAGGAATGTTTCCGTTATGTTATCAAGCGGTGACAAAGTTCAAACAATTCTCTCAAAGAGCAACATGGACTTTTGCACCGTAAGCAAGTTGCACAGGATGTATTGAATACATGGAGAGATAACTAAAGATGGGGAGAGAAAAAAGACACATGTTATCATATATCTATCACCAAACACTCCATTGTTACATACAGCTGTTCGGTAATATCATATACCTGTATCCAAACACTCCATAGTTACATACCGCTGTTCGGTATTATAATATACATGTATCCAAACACTCCATAGTTAAATACCGCCGTTCGGTAATATCATATACCTGTATCCAAACACTCCATAGTTACATACCGCTGTTCGGTAATATCATATACCTGTATCTGAACACTCCATAGTTACATACCGCTGTTTGGTAATATAATATACCTGTATCCAAACACTCCATAGTTACATACCGCTGTTCGGTATTATAATATACCTGTATCTGAACACTCCATAGTTACATACCGCTGTTTGGTAATATCGTTGACTGTAGACAAACACTCCATAGTTACATACCACTGTTTGGTAATATCATAAACCTTTAGCAGAAAGTGCCAAAATCCACTAAGGCGATTTTACATGCGAACTTGGGTTCGCAGACGTTCGCAGACGTTCGCAGACGTTCACATGGACATGCGAATGCCTTGCGACAATATCTAATATATTGGATATTATCGCATGGGATTCGCACAGTCGCACGATTCGCAGACGCATTCGCACAGTCGCCTTAGTGGATTTGGCGCTGAACACTTCATAGTTACATACCGCTGATTGATAATATTGGGAAACGTCCTTACTCTGGACGAAACGGTTCCTGTTCAAGGTCAGTCTTCAATTTCATACTACCAGATGCCATAGGCATCAGTTGCTATAAAGACCCTATGCCTGTTTTATAGTGCTGCCTCACTGAAGGGCTGTGCCGCAGACTATTGACACAACACTCGACTGGTCACATTATACTGACAACGGCAAAGTGAAGAGGAAGTGGTCTACGAAATAGTATCTGTTCGACAGAGATAACAGTTTGTTTAACTTTCTCAATGACTCAAAACCAAATATAGAAAGGAATCTCACCACCTCGGGATGGGTGTTGACTCTTTTTATAAAATGTTGTCACTAGCAAAAACTTATATAGAACAGAGACAGCAGTTTGTTTTACTTATTTAATGGCTCAAAGCCAAATACAGTAGAACCCCGCCTAAGGGACACCCCATGTTAAGGGAGACCTTTGCTCGGAACAGTTCCCTCTATTAGATGTTTGTTTTAACCTCGCGTTAGCGGACACCCCCAGTAAGCGGACAATTTTGCCCTGAACGAAGGGTGTGCGCTTACGTGGGGTTCTACTGTATAGTAAGGACTCTTGCTTTAAAGTCAGTCAGTATGCATTATAAAGGCAAGTTGCAGTTGCTATAAAGGCAGGTGTCAGTCCCCATGGAGGCAATCGGCTGTCTATATGAAGGCAAGCTATAGCCGCTATAAAGGGAAGCCGTGATGGATGTAAAGGAAAGCCACAGTCGCTATAAAAGGAAGCCGTAGTGGAGATGGAGGCAGGCTGCAGTCGCTATAAATAGCAGTCATGATAAAGGCAAGCTACAACTGATATAAAAGCAAGCTGTAGTGAAAATAGAGACAAGCTGTAGTGGATATAGAAACAAGCCATAGTGGAAATAGAGGGAAGCCGTAGTAGATATAGAGGCAGGCCATAGTGGAAATAGAGGGAAGCCGTAGTAGATATAGAGACAAGCCATAGTGGAAATAGAGGGAAGCCGTAGTAGATAAAGAGACAAGCCATAGTGGAAATAGAGGGAAGCCGTAGTAGATATAGAGACAAGCCATAGTGGAAATAGAGGGAAGCCGTAGTAGATATAGAGACAAGCCATGGTGGAAATAGAGGGAAGCCGTAGTAGATATAGAGGCAGGCGGCAGGCGCTATAAACAGCAGGCGTAATAAAGGCAAGCGACAGTCACTATAGAGGCACGCTGTTGTGGATATATAGAGACAAGCCAGAGTGGAAATAGAGACAAGCTGCAGCCACTATAGAGGCAAGCCGTAGTGGATATAGAAGTAAGCCATAGTGGATATAGGGGCAAGCCGTATTGGAAATAGAGGCAAGCCATAGTGGATATAGGGGCAAGCTGTAGTGGATATAGAGACAAGCCATAGTGGATATAGAGGCAAGCCGCAGTCGCTACGATGAAGCCCTCAATCGCCATAGGGAGTCAAAGTGAAACCGCTAAAATGGCAGATATCGTGTTCAAAACACCAATTCCCGTGGCCAGCAAGAAAGAAGCTTAGTGCTAAACCTATGGGGGTTTGAGGCTAGGATTTTGTTTATGGTCTCGTTTGTTACTTTTGAAGTGTACTTTACTACTATCATCTCTGAATAACTCTGTCTCGAAGCTACGATGACAGTTGTTAAGTTAATAGAAAATATGGATCTAAAAGATTGGAGAATGACACTTATTATCTCGAACCTACATTGTCAAAGTACTGAGCGCCTATATCCAGAAATGGTGTTTTGTAAACGGGTATCTGTGGTTTCAGCGGGTTCACTTTGCTCCCTATGAAAGCAAGCCGCAGTCACTAAAAAGGCAGGTATCAGTCGCTATAAACAGCAGTCGCTATAAAGGCAAACCTTAGTTGATATAGAGGCAAGCCGTAGTGGAAATAGAGGCAAGCCGTAGTGGATATAGAGGCAAGCCGTAGTGGATATAGAAGAAAGCTGCAGCTGCTATAAAAGCAAGCCGTAGCTGATATAGAAGCAAGCCACAGTCGCTATAAAGGCAATCAGTAGGCGCCATAAAGGCAGGCCGTTGTAGCAGATGTAGCGTCAGCAGCAACAGCAGCAGCAGCAGCTGAGGGTAGGCGGCGGGCAGCGGGCGGCGGGCAGCGGGCGGCGTACGATGGGCGGCGTACGACGGGCGGCGTACGGCGGGCGGCGGGCAGGGGGCGGATGGTGGCGCACGGCGGGCGGCGGGCGGCGTACGGCGGGCGGCGTACGGCGGGCGGTGTACGGCGGGCGGTGTACGGCGGGCGGTGTACGGCGGGCGGTGTACGGCGGGCGGTGTACGGCGGGCGGTGTACGGCGGGCGGCGTACGGCGGGCGGTGTACGGCGGGCGGCGTACGACGGGCGGCGTATGGCGGGCGGCGTACGGCGGGCGGCGTTCGGCGGGCGGTGTACGGCGGACGGCGGGCGGTGTACGGCGGGCGGCGTTCGGCGGGCGGTGTACGGCGGACGGCGGGCGGCGTACGGCGGGCGGCGTACGGCGGGCGGCGGGCGGCGGGCTGGCAGCAGGCAGACGGGAGGCGGCGCAGGCCCGGCCCGCAGGACGAGGCTGGTCAGCTCACAGCCACCACCACCACCAGCACACGGCTACGTGACGCGCGAGGGGCGCCCGGGGTGACGCCAGTAAGCGCCAGGCGCCTGTAAGCGTCAGGCGCCATGTGGGAGTACTAGCGTCGTCCGTGGGTTCCTCATCACAACACCACCACCACCGTCCGGCACCCTGCACCGCGGAGGAAAACCCGGAGAGAGGTGGCGCTTGTAAGTGGCGCTACGCGAGCGTGGCGTCGGCCATGCGTTGTTGTGTTTGGCGCGGACGGCGGGCGGCGGGTGGACGTGACCCCGGAAGACATTCAGCACACGGCGGCGGCGGCGGCGCCAGTCAGAGACCGAGATTTAGGCGGTGACGCTACATGACGCTTAGACCAGGACCACACGACTACTACATCCCCTCCACACACACCACCAGGGCACTGCACGGGACCTCCCCGCTACACACACACACACCCACACACCCACCAGGGCCCGGGTCTCGTGTGAAAAGGGGTTCCCGTGTCTCACAGGCATCAGTGTGTCAGCACCCACTCCACACCCTCGACACTCTCCCCCCATAGAGCTCACTCTCCACACCCCCGACACTCTCCCCCCATAGAGCTCACTCATCCCCCAGCCTCACTCTCCATACACAGACCTCACTCTCCACACACACGACACTCTCCCCCCATAGATCTCACTCTCCACACCCCTACACTGTCCTCCCATAAATCTCACTCTCCATACATAGACGTCACTCTTCTTACACAGATCTCACTCTCCCCTCACACCCCCTACTCTCCACCTCCTTAAATCTCACTCTCCCCTCACACCCCCTACACTCCACCTCCATAAATCTCACTCTCCCCTCACACCCCCTACACTCCACCTCCATAAATCTCACTCTCCCCTCACACCCCCTACACTCCACCTCCATAAATCTCACTCTCCCCTCACACCCCCTACACTCCACCTCCATAAATCTCACTCTCCCCTCACACCCCCTCACTCTCCCCCATAAATCTCACTCTCCCCACCCCCTCACTCTCCCCCCATAAATCTCACTCTCCCCACCCCTTACTCTCTCCCCCACAGACCTCACTCTCCCCCCACAGACCTAAACCCCCCCCCCCCCCCACAGACCTCACACTCCCACCACAGACCTCACTCTCCCCCCACAGACCTCACTCTCCCCCCACACTCACTCACTCTCCATACGGAGGCCGTGTCGGGGCGGTTATCGGGGCTGTTATCTAAGCGTGCAGGGCCGGCGTTATCCGTCACTGGAGTGCGGCAGATAACCCGGTGGTCGTTGGACCCTGAGCGCACGCCTCCAGCTGTGAGATTCCCCGTCAGACCCGTCCCCCACCAGCCTGGCGATCATTTCACGGGGTGGTAGCTTCACGGAGGGGTTTCACGGGGTGACGGCCAGGTACCACGGCCCCACTCAACCCCGCCGCAAGGTGTCGTGCTAGCAGCGTGACCCAGATTCGTGACCTACTTCTGAGGTCACGGGTTGGTGGCGGACACGGCCTATGAACGCGTGCGGACCGCTGCAGTAACAGTCCAGAGGTGATGTGGGAGAGATTGCAGCGAGGAGGAACGGTGAGGGTGTTGTATGCAGGGTGGTGACACCCGGGACATACGCAGAGGTATGCTACATTGGTGACACCCCGGACATACGCAGAGGTATGCTACATTGGTGACACCCCGGACATACGCAGAGGTATGCTACATTGGTGACACCCCGGACATACACAGAGGTATGCTACATTGGTGACACCCCGGACATACGCAGAGGTATGCTACATTGGTGACACCCCGGACATACGCAGAGGTATGCTACATTGGTGACACCCCGGACATACACAGAGGTATGCTACATTGGTGACACCCCGGACATACGCAGAGGTATGCTACATTGATGACACCCCAAACATACGCAGAGGTATGCTACATTGGTGACACCCCGGACATATGCAGAGGTACGCTACATTAATGACACCTGGGACGTACACAGAGGTACGCTACATTGATGACACCCCGGACATACGCAGATGTGATGTGTTTAATCTGTGACACCGGCAACATACGCAGACGTACGCTACATTGATGACACCCCGGACATACGCAGATGTGATGTGTTTAACCTGTGACACTGGCAACATACGCAGAGGTACGCTACATTGGTGACACCCCGGACATACGCAGAGGTACGCTACATTGGTGACACCCGGGACATACTCAGATGTATGCTACATTGGTTACACCCTGGACATACGCAGAGGTACACTACATTGGTGACACCCGGGACATACGCAGAGGTATGCTACATTGGTGACACCCGGGACATACGCAGAGGTACGCTACATTGGTGACACCTCGGACATACGCAGATGTGATGTGTTTAATCTGTGACACCCACAACATACACAGAGGTACGCTCTATCTTTGACACCTGGGATTACAGATATTACAGCGAGAACAGTGGGTGTGGTGTATGCAGGACATATGCAGAGGTGTTGTGTGTAATCTGCGACACCTGCGACATACGCAGAGGTTTGCTACATTGATGACACCCACAACGTACGTAGATGTGGTATGTTTTATTTGCGAAATCCAGGACATACGTTGAAGAACGCTACATTAATTACACCCACAATATACATAGAGGTGTTTAATATGGGACACCCCGGACATACTTAGAGTTCCGCTCTATCTTTGACACTCGGGGCATATGCTGAGGTGGTATGTTTAATCTTTAACACCCCGGACATACTCAGAGTTACGCTTAATCTGAAACACTGGGATATACAAATACATGTGCTACAACACTAACACCAGGGACAAACACGAGGTATGATATATCTCTGACACCAGGGACATACGCAGAGGTGGTATGTTTAATATCTGACACCTGAGACATACGCAGATGTAATATGTTTAATCCACAATAGCTGAGACATATGCAGAGGTATTTCCAAATGTCATATGTGGGACATACAGAGACATACGCTACATCACTAACACCCGCGACATACACAGAGGTACGCTACATCCAAGCTGTGCCACTGTGGTTCCTGCCTGTCTGTCATATTTAACTTATAGACTGGATCCCACCTTGATATAACACTGGCTGCTGCCACAGCGTAAAGCACCAGCAACCTTACTAAATCAGCCGTTCCGCTTTGGTTCCTGCGTGTCTGTCACCCTGATTCTCACCGTGATAAAAATACCTGTTGCTACAGCTTACCTCCTCGTACCTGGTGAGACTAGACCTGCGCCTGGAGCTGCCGAATAATACAGATTACGTCATCCGAGGGACCTCTCCAAGCACAGTCTGTGTCGCCTTTGGGCCGGAGCATTGTTTCCTAACACAGTCCTTGTTCCCTCGGCTCCACTCTCACCTTTATACACCTACCCTCCCCCCCACCAACACACACACACCCAACACCCCCACCCCCCCTCACACACACACATCAATAACCTCGTCCCGTATAGAGGCAGGCAGGGGACGGATTAACCCATAACAGGACGATTGGGCCCAGTACGGCGTGCTGGAGGGAGTGAGTGAGGGAGTGAGGGAGGGATCACCAGAGGGGAGTACGCAACCAGAGTGACCGGCCCTCCTGCCCACCTCTCCACGCCCCCCTCCTGCCCTGTGTACCTGTAGCCGGGTCCCCTACCTGTAGGTGTGGGTGGGCGGGCGGCGTGCCGATATAGACGGCTTTAGAAGGTCTCCGTGCTAACGGTCAGCGTACAGACGTGTGTACGTGTATGTGCGTGTGTGTGTGTGGTGTCTATAAAGTCTCTCACTCCCTCATTCACATTCACAGGGAGAGGACGGAGGTCCACACTGCACGACACACAACACCGCGTGTTGACAGGGAAGTCACGAGGAGGAGGAGAGGTTTGTGTAGTGGTGGTGGTGGACACACACACACACTCCCACTCTCTGTCTCACCCCCTGTGTGTGGGGACGATACGGTTCACTGGACACGGAACGTGACACGGTTTGCGCTCATAGCTGAGTTTTCACAGAGGAGTAAGTTACCCCGCAGAGAAACCACAGACGTCCAAACGTTACCCAGCTACAAGTCACAGACGTCCAACGTTACCCAGCAGACAAGTCACAGACGTCTCGATGTATCGTCACGGTCCGCCGCACACACTCTCAGATACTGTGTCTGAGATTCAGTGAGGCGTGACTGTCACAGGGATATACCACAGACTCCCTCTGATAGCGGGATTCAGTGAGGCGTGACTGTCACAGGGATATACCACATACCCCCTCTGATAGCGGGATTCAGTGAGGCGTGACTGTCACAGGGATATACCACAGACCCCCTCTGATAGCGGGATTCAGTGAGGCGTGACTGTCACAGGGATATACCAGAGACCCCTCTGATAGCGGGATTCAGTGAGGCGTGACTGTCACAGGGATATACCACATACCCCCTCTGATAGCGGGATTCAGTGAGGTGTGACTGTCACAGGGATATACCACAGGGATATACCACACACTCACACTGAGAACGGGATTTAGTGAAGCGTGACTGATGACGGTAAGTGTGTCTGAGACTATCACAGGGATATACCACACACTCATACAGACGATAGTCACAGTGCATCTGAGATTCTGTGAGGCGTGACTGTCATAGGGATATACCAATAACGGAAAACAACAATAGATATTTGCACACACCAGTAACCAGTATGCCCGGAACTCCCCTGGCGAGGAGGTGGGAACCCGTCTTACATCACTGAGTCAACCCGAACGTGACCTGACACATGACCTCACTTACAGTGACGTCATACTGACCTCACACGGTAGTCACACAGGAGTTGTTAGGTGGAGCGCTGTGGGTCAGATGGTGGTGTGTATGACTGCAAAGAGGACAAGGTGACCCCCGTGAGTGGCGCTACTGGCGGACAGCATGTCTCTGATGCGGCTGTTGCGGAGGCCGTCTGTACGGAAGTATGCGGTACTGCTCAGTGTCATCTACTTGCTTGTTGTGCTGGTCTTCCACTCGCGCCTCCAGTTCCGTGGCGCGCCCATCGCTCAGGACGCCGACGACATCATTGTACATGCGCCGAAGGATGACCAGCCCGTGCCGGAAGCTGCAACTGTGCTGCCACGTGTTGCCAGCACCACTAGACCGCCACCGCCATCTCGCAATTACAAGAAGCGGGTTACCACTGCACCACCGCACACTGGAAATGGGACGCATGGTGACGCCCAACGATGTGTTGGGCCCAGCGTTAAAACAGAATTCCAGTTCCAGTCAATAATGACAGGAGTGGAGGTGTTTTCTGCCTATTGGGATGACCGGAAAAATGACTTCGATAACCGCTACGGTGGGGTGAAAGTGCGCATGATCGGCGCAGTGCAGGGGAAGAAGTTCAGGCCAACGATGCGCTGTGTGTTCAATGTGAATGGGAAGGAACAAGTGAGCTTAGTGACCTTCTATGAGATGTGCGAGAACCACAACCGACGCTGGGGTGGCTTCTTCCTGTCCTGTGAGGTACCACCGGAAGTGCAAGGTCAACGACTGTGCTCTGTGCTCATAGGTGGGACAGAAACAAAGACGGTGCGTGTTCCAGTTTACTCTTTGGCACCACAGCCCAAGCGATACCAATTCGCCATGTGTGTGCCACCATTATTCGGCAACTTGAGCAGTGCACGTCTCGTCGAGTTCATGGAGCTCTCCACGATGCTGGGTGCTGATCATGTGATGGTCTATAACTTCAGTGTCACGCCCGCCATCAACGGGACGCTGCAGCACTACGTGGACCGGAACCTGCTGACTGTTGTGCCGTGGCCACTTCCGGCTGCCGTGGACAAGAGCACATGGTACCACGGGCAGATCATGGCGGTGGAGGACTGTCTGTACCGACTGATGGGTCATGCCGACTACGTGACCTTCAATGACATTGACGAGTTCATTGTGCCGCACACGGGCTCCGCCTGGCGTGACGTCATCCCACCGCTGGACGCAGGCGACATGTGCGGCTTCAAGTTTAAAAGTGCCTTCTTCAATCCGCTCTCCAAGTCGTTGCCGCCACTGGTTCCCGGTCTCAAACTGGTTCCCAGCCTCACCATCTCCACCAACCAGCGGTCGGCCATGATGAGTCAGGTGCGCACAAAGTGCATGGTCAAACCGAGGTTCATCTTCGAGATGGGGATTCACCACATCAGTAAACCCATCCTGGCCTCGCTAGGGGGCGTCAATGTCGACCCGCAGCAAGCCGTGCTCCATCACTACCGCGCATGCCTGGCCGGCTTCGGCATGAAGTGCCGCGATTTGGCGCAGGACGACACCGCCTTGCGGTACGCGCCCGAACTACACACGCGCGTGCGCACTGCTCTCACCCGCATCGCCAGTCGACTTCCGGCCAGCTAGTACAGGCTCTGTACCACCAGGTGGCCATACATCCATGAAGCTGTGATAAATGTGAGACGCTCTGACGTCATCAGGTGGATTAATGACGTCACGGACGCTGGGCGTCTCCTGTAAACGAAGCAGACGACAATTCGTAATGAAAGCAGGCGAGCGGTGCTTCCTCCGACTGTGATATAAAGCATAGCATAGATAATAGCGTGATGTATTCACAGAGTGTGACGGGTAGTGTGACGTGTTGACCTATTTAGCGTAACGTGTTGACCTACTTAGCGTGGCGTGTTTACCTATATAGCGTGACGTGTTGACCTACTTTGTGTGACGTTAGAATGACGTGACAGATACACGCAGAGTGAAAACGAGGTTCGTGAGCCCTGACAGCGAGTGATACTGAGGGTACACTTGACGTGACATATTCTGTCCCGGACGCTGTCTCGGACACTGTCCCGGACGCAGTAGTGGACACTGTCCTGGATATTCTCTCAGATGCTATCTCAGATACTGTCCAAGATGCTCTGTCCCAGAAACAATGTCCCAGAAACAATGTCCCAATGACAATGTCCCAGAAATAATGTCCCAGAGACAATGTCCCAGACTCACTGTCCTAGAGACAATGTCCTGATGCACTGTCCTAGAGACAATGTCCCAGATGCACTGTCCTAGAGACGATGTCCCAGACTCAATGTCCTGACACACTGTCCCAGACGTAATGTCCAAGACATGATGTCCTCGGCACACTGTTCCAGACGTATTGTCCCAGAGATAGTATCCCAGAGACAATATCCTGGACATGCTGTCCTGGACATGCTATCCCAAACACGTTCCACACATTTCGTCCCGAACATGCTGCACTTACCATGTTGTCCCAGTCATATTATCCCAGACATATTGTCCCAGTCATATTGTCCCAGGCATATTGTCCCAGGCATATTGTCTCAGACATATTGTCCCAGGCATATTGTCTCAGACATATTGTCCCAGGCATATTGTCCCAAAGACATTGTCCCACAGACAACGTCCCACACAGTCTCACAGAGATAATGTCCCAGAGATAATGTCCCAGAAATAATGTCCCAGACACCAAACAAACACCCACCCAGACATTGTCCTAGACGTTATCTCATACTCTGTCCCAGATCTTATCCCAGATTTTGTGCCACATTCTGGGCCGAAACATTGGGTGACTTTGAATGACTTGCTGCTGTCAGTGAAGACCATTTAAAAACACGGTGAAGTGTGTAGCTTTAGATCCGGGTCTCGACTTGTGATATTATTTTAAATATCTTCTTATTTGAAACGTGTATATCACTCAGGGCATTACAATTTACCCTCAACAGACTTTTAACCACATCATGTACCTACAAAGTGGTCGGAGAGTGTCCCAAGTGTTGAAGACAATTTTTGAAGGTTGATTGATAATATTGCAATAGAGTATATTTTTTGTAGAGGTCGTTGCATACATGCCATATTGACTTGAACATACTCGAGTTCCATGGTGATGATTTTGTATTTTTTGTTATGGGTATAACATAGTCAAACTCACTTATAATACTACTGGTCAATGGCGTCGCATCAAAGTTACTGTGTATGAATTTGAAGTTGTAATATGACATCAAAACCTTCCAAACAAACTACAAAATCAAACAAAGATATGGGTATATAATCATTATCATTATTATGTGCCTATGGACGTATCTTCTACGTATACCACCCACATCTACCCATGTCGTATTAATGGTTGTACGTCACACTGTGACGTACGGGGTATGTGATCATGTGACTAACAAAAATTTCTAGGTTTTTAAAAGGTATTATAGAGGATAGCTCTGAAAGTTTAGTGTCAAAGCTTGTATCCCATCGAGTTTGAAATGTGTAGTAATTCACAAGGCGAAGCCGCATGAATTACCAGATACTGTTTATTTTGTTTGTTTCGGGTACTGTTTATTTCTAACATACAAAGTCAGTTTCTGTATATTACCCAGTTGGATACAGACCGGTGTGGGTTTCGGATACTGTTTAATTTGAACATACAAAGTCAGTTGCTGTATATTACCCAGTGCGAGTTTGGGATACTGTTTAATTCTAACATACAAAGTCAGTTTCTGTATATTACCCGGTACGAGTTTCGGATACCATTTAATTCTAACATACAAAGTCAGTTTCTGTATATTACCCGGTACGAGTTTCGGATACCGTTTAATTCTAACATACAAAGTCAGTTTCTGTATATTACCCAGTGCAGGTTTCAGATACTGTTTAATTTGAACATACAAAGTCAGTTTCTGTATATTACCCGGTACGAGTTTCGGATACTGTTTAATTCTAACATACAAAGTCAGTTTCTGTATATTACCCAGTGCAGGTTTCGGATACTGTTTAATTTGAACATACAAAGTCAGTTTCTGTATATTACCCAGTGCAGGTCTCGGATACTGTTTAATTTGAACATACAAAGTCAGTTTCTGTATATTACCCAGTGCAGGTTTCGGATACTGTTTAATTCTAACATACAAAGTCAGTTTCTGTATATTACCCAGTGCGAGTTTCGGATACTGTTTAATTCTAACATACAAAGTCAGTTACTGTATATTACCCAGTGCAGGTTTCGGATACTGTTTAATTTGATCATACAAAGTGAGTTTCTGTATATTACCCAGTGCAGGTTTCGGATACTGTTTAATTTGAGCATACAAAGTCAGTTTCTGTATATTACCCAGTGCAGGTTTCGGATACTGTTTAATTTGAACATACAAAGTCAGTTTCTGTATATTACCCAGTGCAGGTTTCGGATACTGTTTAATTCTAACATACAAAGTCAGTTTCTGTATATTACCCAGTGCAGGTTTCGGATACTGTTTAATTCTAACATACAAAGTCAGTTTCTGTATATTACCCAGTGCGAGTTTCGGATACTGTTTAATTCTAACGTACAAAGTGGGTTTCCATATATTACCCGGTACGACTTTTGGCTGCGGTTTAATTTGAACATACAAAGTCAGTTTCTGTATATTACCCAGTGCAGGTTTCGGATACTGTTTAATTTGAGCACACAAAGTCAGTTTCTGTATATTACCCAGTGCAGGTTTCGGATACTGTTTAATTTGAGCACACAAAGTCAGTCTGTATATCATTCGGTGCGGGTTTTGGGTGGCTCTGGCGGTGAGATTGAGGTCAGCGTGGTGTGTGCAGATAACGAAGCACATCCTGGTCAGGTGCATGTCAGTCCACAGTCCGGGCTGAAACTGGGCCCAAATACAGGCTCCACTGTAGGCCTTCCATAATGTGTGTACTCCACATCTATTTACATCGTTTTCTCCCTCCCCCCACCTTATTATTACCATTCCATCTCCCTACACATCTTTTCCACAACATTTCCAGGATAACAGTAATAGCAAAGATGAGAGTTTTAAATGGAAATATTTTTTTATCCCATTTTCATACATTAATTTTTTCGTTCCGTTGAGGCTCCGTCGAACGTTGTGGTTGGAAAAAGAATTATTTTTTATATTTCCAATTTTTCTGGGGTATGGATCGTGTTTGAGTTCTATTCATGCCCTAAAACAATTTTTTTTTTTTTTTTTTTTCATTTATTGTTTTCATTTCCAGTTTATAGATTTATTTTACTTATATATAACGAAGATGATATTAATTGGACCTCATTAACATAAATAAGACAGTGGTTGAGAACTCCCCATCCACCCTCAGCCCAGCTCCATGGCGGACAACGTTGTCTTCTTTATGTTTTCTAAGTCTCTCTGAGGCTGTAAATTCCATGTATAAAATATTTCCCCTTTTTTTTCATGACCCCAACTGACATCCCTGTAATAACAACAAGATCAGAGCATGTTTTTGTTGTTGTTTAATTCGCGATCTCTGAATTGGTTAATTATTGGGAGTATCAAGGTTCGGATTTTGGCAGTGCTGCCTATGGTGGAGCCTGGAGACTGTAACATTGAGGATGTCAAGGCCAGTCTGTGAGTGTGGGCGGTGTGGTGCAGTGCGAGCCAGTGTACCGTGCCAACCTGTCTATAGCCGAACGAGTACACTCGCCAAACACAGGTTGAGCTATACTCCCCTATGAGTACACTCGCCAAGCACAGGTTAAGTTATACTCCCCTATGAGTACACTCTCCAAACACAGGTTAAGTCATACTCCCCTATGAGTACACTCGCCAGACACAGGTTAAGTCATACTCCCCTATGAGTACACTCGCCAGACACAGGTTAAGTCATACTCCCCTATGAGTACACTCGCCAGACACAGGTTAAGTCATACTCCCCAATGAGTACACTCTCCAAACACAGGTTAAGTCATACTCCCCTATGAGTACACTCGCCAAACACAGGTTAAGTCATATTCCCCTATGAGTACACTCTCCAAACACAGGTTAAGCTATACTCCCCTATGAGTACACTCTCCAAACACAGGTTAAGTCATACTCCCCTATGAGTACACTCGCCAAACACAGGTTAAGTCATACTCCCCTATGAGTACACTCTCCAAACACAGGTTAAGTCATACTCCCCTATGAGTACACTCGCCAGACACAGGTTAAGTCATACTCCCCTATGAGTACACTCTCCAAACACAGGTTAAGTCATACTCCCCTATGAGTACACTCTCCAAACACAGGTTAAATCATACTCTACTATGAGTACACTCTCCAAACACAGGTTAAGTCATACTCCCCAATGAGTACACTCGCCAAACACAGGTTAAGTCATACTCCCCTATGAGTACACTCTCCAAACACAGGTTAAGTCATACTCCCCTATGAGTACACTCGCCAGACACAGGTTAAGTCATACTCCCCTATGAGTACACTCTCCAAACACAGGTTAAATCATACTCCCCTATGAGTACACTCTCCAAACACAGGTTAAGTCATACTCCCCAATGAGTACACTCGCCAAGCACAGGTTAAGTCATACTCCCCTATGAATACACTCGCCAAACACAGGTTAAGTCCTACTCCCCTTGAGCCAACCGAATACTGGAGAACTCGACCCATAATAAACTTGACCCGTAAAGAAATTCGAACCGTAACAAACTCGACTGGTTAAAAACTCGACCCGTAACAAACTTGACTAGTAAAAAAAGCTCGACCCGCTTTAAGAACTCGACCCGTAAAAAAACGTATTCCTAACCCAATCCCCGAACCCTAAACTGAACTGGACTTATTTTCCCATTCTGCTAGTATATTTGTCTAAAGGTTAACCACTCAGACCTTTCCTTTTATAGGAAACTGTCTTATCCTTATAAGTATCTAAAACCGGTTGACTTTGCGGGTCGAGTTCTCCCAAACACAGCCGCCAGGTGACGTGAGATAACGTGAGATAACGTGAGACGTGAGATGACGCGAGATAACGTGAGACGGCACAGCTGGATATTGATTGTGTCGCATTGCATCACCACAGATGTGCATGTTCAAAAGGTACAGGGCCGCAAGTTTGCCACCATCTATTCTGACTGTCCTAATTCACTAAAACCTGATGAAATACTGACACAGTTTGACCATACCGCTTGTAAAGCATGAGCTTTTATCTTTTTTTTTATTCAGCAATGCTAGATTCAGTTCTTTAGTGCGGTACTTTTTATTTATGAACAGCATTCCCTTGAACTGGTTGAATTGTCAGGTGGGATTTAGGTGTTGAGGCAATGGGAGATGTCTCCTTCGAGTCTAATTCAAATGAGTATTAATACAGGGTTTTATTATCCATGGTGTACAAAGTACCATTGAGAATGTATGGGGACTCAGTAAACCACGACCCATTGTTTATTATCCACTGTATACAAAATACCCATTGAGAATGTATGGGGACTCAGTAAACCACGACCCATTGTTTATTATCCACCGTATACAAAATACCCATTGAAAATGTATGGGGACTCAGTAAACCACGACCCATTGTTTATTATCCACCGTATACAAAATACCCATTGAGAATGTATGGGGACTCAGTAAACCACAACCCATTGTTTATTATCCATCGTATACAAAGTCCCCATTGAGAATGTATGGGGACTCAGTAAACCACAACCCATTGTTTATTATCCATCGTATACAAAGTCCCCATTGAGAATGTATGGGGACTCAGTAAACCACGACCCATTGTTTATTATCCATCGTATACAAAGTCCCCATTGAGAATGTATGGGGCTCAGTAAACCACGACCCATTATATAGAACCTGTCAGATACCATAATTGTAGTATACAGAATCAAATCCGTGGTATACGGCCTCAAAGTTATAGTATACGGAAAAATAGTCCAATTTGATATACCCTTTCTTATAGCAATGTCTGGGATTAATTTACTCGTAATTAAAGGTAATATTTGATTTTTTTTTTTTATCAAGGTAGCATTGGTTTGCTAAAGAGGTCTCGTCTCACTAATTTATAAAGGTAATATTTGTGTATTACACTCCACTTTTAAAAGTGAATTCTGCGTTCCATACTCATGTACGCTTGTATTCACTCAGGATTTACTCTGGTTTTCATCAAATATAAATATATATATATATATATATATTTTTTTTTTTCATCAAATATTTTATTTAGTTTGGAGTCCAGGATGAGTTTGGTGTAAAATCATTGTCATAACTCCCGTGAGGGACCTAAAGAGAAACTGCATTCCACGGGAAAAATATGGTCAGGTTGTGGTCACGTGTATGTGCACACGTCACCAAACTGTGTACACGTCATTACACTCTGTGTATACATCACAAAACTGTGTGAATACGTCACGGAACTGTGTGTAGACGTCACGAAACTCTGTGTAGACGTCATTCCGCCCTGTGTAGAAGTCACGACACTCTTGTGTACACGTCACACCACTATGTGTATACGTCATAAAAATGTGTACACGTCATAGCAACATGTGTATACGTCATGTGTGTACGTCATGACACAGTGCGTGTATAATGACGTCAGCGTTGTGGTGCATTCTTGTAAAAGTATTAAGAAAAACCTTGTCTTCCGATCCGATCACCAAAAACAATCTGAAATACGAAACACCGAAGTCAAATTGGACGCCAAGAATCCCAGAGACATTCCATGAAGTACCCAAACCATTCCACTCAGTGTGTGCGACAGTCAACCTCTATATTTTTATCGTGATCGCCAAATAAAGGTGTCAGAAAGCGAGCATCCTTGTCCTGACTTTCTGTTTTTTTGTTTTTTTGGGGTATTATTTATTGGACATAATTCAAATGATTACATTTGGTGTTCTATTATAACCATACGTTGTCAACAGTAAGCGACAAATATAATGTATACTCAAACATGTTTAATGACAATGATACAGAGTACAAATATAGACACATCATTCACTGTATTTATCCTACCCCTAATAAAAAACGCCATAGGCTTAACATGGCATTTGTTTATGTCACGGGTGTGACATAAAGTGTTGTTTATGCCACTACTTTCTGATACTGAAAAAATATGGAAACGGGGTAGGATAAAATCTAGATATTATACAATTATGTGAATATGAAAGTAGCTGGCTTGTCCAGCCCCCAGTTGTATCAAAAGTGTTCACTTGAACCCCCCCCCCCCCCCACCCCTCTGTCAGACGTAGAAAGCAACTTCTACAAGTGACGTACAAGGCATCGCTAAATCCTGACTGGTTAGACATGAACATTGGAAAAACCAGGTCCAGTTCCAAAGTAAGATTTAATTTTTTTTAATTTTTTTTTTTAAAATTTATATTGTTGCTCAGACATGTTGCTTTTGTTCTCCTTACAACTTTATTAAACCTTAATAAAGTGTGGGAATTTACTAATTTGTACTTTCCCTAAGTGTGACAATGTCACCTGCCTTGATACAGCCAAACTTTAAGATGCCTGAAGAGTCCGATTCGGATGAAACCTTGAACCCCCACCCCACACTGTCAGACTCTGACAGTTCACCTAATTCAAAAACGTTTGGGTTAGCTACAGCTCTATCTGGTTTATTTTTAGACCAGACAGCGCCCACAATGGTGTGATATCACCTTGTGAGGGGTGGTTGTTATGCTGCGGTGTTCTTTATGACATCGTTTAGTTGGAGACAGCATAGCAACGGTTTGGATTTGATGAGTTATTGTCACTTTACAGGTAGCATCGGTTGTGTATAGAAGTGCTTTCGCCTCGTTTTCTAAATATCAAAGTAAGATTCAAGTTGCCTTGTGCCAGATCTGAGACAGTGAGAAAGTCACCTTTTTTGGAGAGGAGGTGAGGCTGAGTTGAGATATTATCGTAAAACTGGATGAGTTTTAATCTGGGCTCCCGTATGCGACGACTGGAGTTTGGCGTAGTGATATCCGGAGCCAAAACTCCAGGAGTCGCATACGGGAGCCCAGATTAAAACGAATAAGGTTTTGATTTTATCCTACCCGCTATGAACAATATTTTTATGTGAGGATAATAACAAAAAACACGATAAAAACTTTCTGAAGTCTTCCATATAACTCTCCTTGCTGCTCTGAAGGCGCTTGGAACTACTTTCAGCTGCTGATCTCTGATTGGTCCATTTTTTGTACGCTCCTAGGAGCGATTTTTTATCCGTATGCGACATACGGGCGCATACGGAAAGTCAATGTTAAGCCTATGGGATTTTATATTAGGGGTAGGATAAAAACTTACATCAGTCGCTCAGGCCAGGAATCCATGAAGTCCTTCAAACAGCATCTGTAAACTATCATCTCACTCATCAGTCCCGTCATTACAGTCATACTTTCTTTATCTTATCCTACCCCTAATAAAAAAACTTAACATTGAGTCACTGTATTCGGTCTGGAGTTCAGAAAAATGAAAAATATCGCTCTAGTGGGATCCACTTGACAAATGACGTCATTTGTTAATGTAGAAGTAATTTAGATGGGCGAGGTAGGATAAATTCTAAACCAAACTCGAGTTAGTCGTGTTATTGTTCATCGCAGGATGGCAAGATCGCGTATTATTGCTCTCGGCTTCGCCTCACACAGTAAAACGCGATCTTGCCGTCATGCGATAAACAACAACACGACTAACTCTTGTTTGGTTTCTCCATAAGATGACGATTATATCATTTTATTACCCACCGATTACGGAGTCTCCATAGGAAATGTATAGGGCACCTGGAATTAGCTACCTGGAGATTCTGGCATGTCAGAGATTCCGGAAAAATAGTCCTGTCCATAATGGGGTTGAATCATCATGTACTTCGAAATAAGTTTCTAGAATGTTTATTCAATGCTAATTATTTAGAATTAATCATGATAATTTCATTTACCATCAGAAATCACTGTCATAACACACTTTGCATGCTAAAAGTACAGATTAATGGCGACCTATATTATTGGTGTAAGTCTACACCGAATTACTGCCACGCTTGACAGTGCTGTGGTGTCTGGAACTAAATGTCTTGCAGAAACTTTTTAATTGCAATAAACTTGTTATTAATCGTGTAAGTGGGTAATAAATACACAATATTGACTGGTTTCAGATACAAGCGGCCGTATGCTCCGAGGAGTTGACGCGTAGTAATATCCGAGCGTATGCGAGGATATTGCACAGAGTCAACTCCAAGGAGCATACAAACGCTTTTATCTGAAACCAGTCTATATTCTATTTATTATCCACCTTTTCTGGACGAGTGGCATGTCGATATCAGTTCGTTTTAGTTATGCACTATTTTTCCGCACGCACTATTTTTCCGTATGCGCCACCTGGAGCATACAACATATCCGTATGCACCGGGTATGTCCATACAAACTCCCTATGTGTTTTCTATGGACACTTTGTATTAGGTGGATAATAAATTCAATAACGACTGGTTTTGTATACGAGTGACCGTAATCTCCTCGTAGTTGACGATATTTCTACGCGTCAACTACTCGGAGATTACGGCCACTCGTACACAAAACCAGTCATTATCGTGTATGTAAACCCTTATATACCTATGTCACGTGCGACGTTATAACTAAAAAGCCCTCCCTGGCGAGAGTTTACAATAAAGAAATAGGGGGGGGGGAATAAATGAATATATGAAGGAGTTTAATGATGTCTAGGACTGACTATTAAGTGGATTAGTCTGTACACAATAAGGGCTATTATTAGGTTAGGTGAAAGAAATAGTCGAGAAAAAAAATTCATAAAAAAGAAAATTTAAAAAAAAAAAAAAAAATTATCTTGATAATCTTATGTATTTTATCATAGTGTCAAGACCATTTGGTAGGCAGTACTGGGAGAGATTTTACACATCGTTTAAAGCACATTTTACTGGGTGGTACTTTCAGTTCTTCAGTTTGCGCATTCCAGAGTACTTTTCCTCGATAATCGGGAGATTTTTTGTAAAATTCTGTGCGTGGCCGCATCAATGGCAACAGGTGTCTAGTTTCGGACCGTAGATTTCGAGTATTGTCATTATGATGTACATTCTCATTTTCATCTAGATCAATTACATTGATAGTACCATACATTTCAATGTATATTCTTCGCTATATCAAAGGCCAGTCCTTTTCATACCATGTCTATATGATGTGGTGTACAGCTACCTTTCTCCTTCATCCCCAGCAGTGGTAGATTTCCTGCTATATCAAAGGCAAGTCCTTCTCACATCATGTCTATGTGGTGTGGTGTACAGCCACCTTTCTCCTTCATCCCCAGCAGTGGTAGATTTCCTGCTATATCAAAGGCCAATCCTTCTCAATCCATGTCTATGTGGTGTGGTGTACAGCCACCTTTCTCCTTCATCCCCAGCAGTGGTAGACTTACTTCTAGAGCAATGGCCAATCCTTCTCATACCATATCTATGTGGTGTGGGAAGTAAAAGAACTCTCACCACGGTAAATGCGTAGGGGTGAGATTTCTACATAAATTCGATCACCACCCTCGTGGTATAAAACAACCTTGAGAAAGTCTGGTTAGGACCTATAATGGTTGACTGGACGTTAAATCAAACCAAACCATAGAAACAAACCTCTGGTGGTTTACGGTCGCCTGTCCAGGAAGCCATCCTTTTTGTCTATATATACCCTTTTGTTCTGACGGACATTCTGCCTGGGAGTAAATAGCCTGGAAGCCTGGCCTAGTCACATTACAGGCCAGGTAACGGATTCCATTTTTATGGTGCACTATGGGTAACGCCTCCATTTCTTGCACTCTTCTAGCAGAGATTCTGTCCTTAACTTCCGCAAAAGATCTGCTGGGAGAGTGTCACATTGGCGGACTGAGACTGTAGAGCCTAGACTGGCCTCAGTCCCTGTATCCTTTTCTTTTTATTTCATTTATTTTATCTGGACTTGCGTTATCATACAGCCAGTAAAAAAGGATTGCTGTTAAACATTCAGCAGCAGTATTTCTTCAGAATAAAGCACTGAAGGTAGTAAATCGCTAGTATAGAAGAAAGGAAGAAAAAAAGGACTCGTAAAAGTCTATTTTGAGCCAAGAGAGGTGGCGACCGTCAGTTCAAGGTCTTCCTTACGTAAGAAGTAGTTACCAGTCCCTTATTTCATTTGGACAGGGAACCAGTCTAGGGTGTAAATATCTACAGGACTTGGTAAGTTCACAACTGCGTAACTGCTGCTAATCCGGTCCCATCAAGCCCTGCTCTTAGCGAGTTAAACCTAATCGTATTCTACCTTAATCCAGGATTAGGGGGATTAAACTACTACGTTAATCCTAAGGATATAGAGTCTATACAAGAGCCTTGTTGTGGCCCAATCAGTTAAGGTCAGAGACCTATATAAAGCCACACAAAGAGCTGCACAGGTAAAGTGGGGCGATGCAGTTGAGATATGTATTATATACAGTATATAATGTTCAATACTGGACATAATCAGACAGGAGATTGTGTTCTAGTAGAGAATCTCAGCAGAATATGTCTCAGACAAACATCCTGTGAGGTACATGAATCCCATCGTGTGAATCCCACCAAACAGGATACAGAATCTCAGCAGGATTTGTCTCAGACAAACACCCTGTGAGGTACATGAATCCCACCATGTGAATCCCACTTAAAAGGATACAGAATCTCAGCAGGATTTGTCTCAGACAAATACCCAGTGAGGAACATGAATCTCAGCAGGATTTGTCTCAGACAAACACCCTGTGAGGTACATGAATCCCAGCGTGTGAATCCCACTTAACAGGATACAGAATCTCAGCAGGATTTGTCTCAGACAAACACCCTGCAAGGTACATGAATCTCAGCAGGATTTGTCTCAGACAAACACCCTGTGTAGTACATGAATCTCAGCGGGATTTGTCTCAGACAAACACCCTGTGAGGTACATGAATCTCAGCGGGATTTGTCTCAGACAAACACCCTGTGAGGTACATGAATCTCAGCGGGATTTGTCTCAGACAAACACCCTGTGAGGTACACGAATCTCAGCGGGATTTGTCTCAGACAAACACCCTGTGAGGTACATGAATCTCAGCGGGATTTGTCTCAGACAAACACCCTGTGAGGTACATGACTCTCAGCGGGATTTGTCTCGGACAAACACCCTGTGAGGTACATGACTCTCAGCGGGATTTGTCTCGGACAAACACCCTGTGGGGTACATGACTCTCAGCGGGATTTGTCTCGGACAAACACCCTGTGAGGTACGTGAATCTCAGCGGGATTTGTCTCAGACAAACACCCTGTGAGGTACGTGAATCTCAGCGGGATTTGTCTCAGACAAACACCCTGTGAGGTACGTGAATCCCATCCTGTGAGTTCCACTTCAGGCACAGAGCTGTGGGTGTGGGTAGTAAGTAGTAGACAATCAGGGCCCTCGCTCAGGCGACCAATCTCATTCTCCTTTTCTTTTTTTATAAAGTGCTCTTGTATCCTACCTGGGATCCTAGACTCGCCATTCCAACACTGGAAACCCCTCTGAAACCCAAACGACTCACTCTCTACAATAGATGGCATTATACAACAAGCAATGTCCCCTCAGACACAACGGAAACTCAACCACCTGCCAACAACACTCCTGAATCTACAAACCGATCTATGAACCACCTAAAATAACCTAGATGTATTTAATGACTCATTCAGAACTTAACCCCAAAATGAATGTATCTAATGACTCAAAGACTACCTCAGTAAAATAGGCAACAACAGAGTCACCTACAATCAACACCTGCAACACTACAAAACCAGCAATCCTGGGACCAACAGTCTGTTCAACAGACACCAACTGAACTCCACTAACAACTCACCAAGAAGGATAGATGGCAACACAACTATCAAACAAGACTGCCTCTTTGGAATACTCTACAACACCACATTATACAACTACTACCACCTACACCATGATGGAAATCTTATCTACAAACCATCTACAATACACTATATGTATTAAACGACTCATTTAGTACTTAACCTCAAGCAAGTGAATTTAATGACTCAATGGCTACCTCAGTAGAATAATCGGAGATAGAATAACCTTGATAAAGACTATGTTATAGTCGAAACGTCGGTTCATCAATAAACACTTCCTCTTAGTTGTACTGTCTACCAACTTTACTTTTTTATAAAGTGTTTATTGACAGATACAGTCAGATAAAAAATGTCAGCCATAACTACAAGAGATAATAATCCTTTTACAATGTTCTTACATCCGTTTATAACATTCAGTACCCTTATTATGACTTTAACCATGTGTCTAGTCATTCACACCATTCGGATAGTGATAATATACCAGGTCGATCGACCACAATATCTTCCCCTCTCCGCATTGTTTCCCTCCATCAAGACATGTAAATCTATCTTGCTATGTGTTAATTGGTTATCAATTTACCGTACATATTATACGGAAACAGGGTTACTGTGCCTGTGCGTGATGAATACGTGATAAAATTGACGATAAAACGAACCGATGCCGCAGGCAGAGGTTCGTTTTATCGTCAATTTTATCGTCAATTTTACCAAGTGATTCACTCACTCGATAGAGTGAATAATTGCAACTCTTAAATGATGGTAAGCGAGCTTTATAGACACTGTCATACAGTATGACTCGCATGTGCTACACAATGCATCAATTTCAGTAATTGTACTACTTGTTCTATATTAATTCTGTTATAGCATATCGAAACTACTTAGATATGTCATAAATCAATGCTTTGTCAGCATGTGTCAAACAAACAAAGGCATGATAAATGGGAAGGTGGAAGACGGCGACATTATTGTATGCGAACTATGACCAATATAAAAAAAAAGAAGAAAAAAAAAGAGATATCAACATTCCAAACCACGTCCAAGTTACTGCCCAATCGTAAAACTACGTGAGATAACGCCCTGCGTGTCACGCTAGGTCGTTAGGACCAGCCTTATGAATAGTCTCAGGCCTTTTGCCGCTTTATTGAGCCGATTGGGACTTTTTTATGTTATACTACCGTGTTATATTATTATCCACCTAATACAAAGTGTCCATAGAAAACACATAGGGCGTTTGTATGGACATACCTGGTGCATACGGATATGTTGTATGCTCCGGGTAGCGCATTCGGAAAAATAGTGCGTATGGAAAAATAGTGCATAACTAAAACGAACTAATATTGACTTGCCGCTTGTCCAGAAAAGTTGGATAATAAATACAATATAGACTGGTTTCAGATAAAAGCGGCTGTACGCGCCTCGGAGTTGACTCTCCGCAATAACCTCGCATACGCTCGGATATTACTACGCGTCAACTTCTCGGAGCATACGGCCGCTTGTATCTGAAACCAGTCAATATTGTGTATTTATTATATACCCATGCAGTATATTTGATAATTACACGTGTACTGCTGCTCCCTATGCAGTATAAATTGTATACTGAACCCTGTGCAGTACACTGTTATACTGAACACGTTGAAACATCAGCAGTGTGTGGGCTTTCATGCTGACATGTTTTCTATGCCAATATATGGTAAGATTTGATTTTGGGTATATAATTAATATAGAACGACTGACCATGCATGTACAAGCTTCAAAATTCGATGAGAATTGATGTTATTCAAGGAACTCGACCTGGGGCCTCGTTCTGTAAAAAAAAAACCAATTCCCCATCTGTGAACGTCCTTATTGGACACCTAATACGGATAAAATTATTTTAAAACGGAAAAAAAATTGGGGACAAATACAAGTACAAGAACAGTCCATACTTGGTCTGCTGGGGTGGACAGTAATTACCAATCTGTTCACCCTCTTGGTCGCCTTTCCTCCTCGTGGTACAGACCGGATATGCTTGCACGCAAGCATAACACAAGAGACTAGGGAGGCGTTAGCTCAGTGGTCAAGAGCACTGAACTTGAAATATGTTGTCAGAATTTGTTGATTCGGGTCCCACTGCAGCCACTTTTATCCTTCACCCCAGCAGTGGTAGATTTACTGCTATATCAAAGGCCAGTCCTTCTCATAGATTCGATCACCACCCTTGTGGTTTAAAAGAACCTTGAGAAAGTCTGGTGAGAACCTGCAATGGTTAACTGGACGTTCAATCAAACCAACAAACAACAAACAAACAGTCCATACTTTATAGTAGTGAAATATTGGAACCTCTTAACAGAGGAAACACAAAGGGCGACTACCAAAGATTAAGGAAGAAACCAACAAGGTTTGGGCTGAGTCGCCGTTCTCCACGAGTTCAAACACGGAGTGATATTCATGACGCGAAGCGGAGTGAATATCGCGCAGCGTTTGAACGAGTGGAGAACGGCGACGAAGCGTAAACCGAGTAGCTCTCTGTATTTATCTCACCCCTCCACAATTAAATGATTGTATTCCCGTATTCGTCGGTTGCTATTGTGAGTGACAACTGACGCTCTATCGAGCCGGAACTATAATATTACACTTACTACTGCGCGCTGATTGGTTAGCTAATTTGACGTCATAACGTGGCGAATAATCCGCAATTCTCGTAGGGGCGTGGAGAATGAGTTCCCAATGTTAAGCCTATGGACGTTTATTCCAGGGGTGAGATAATAGTTTAAGACTGATATGAAGAATGATCTCCTACAAACATTTACACAAGAGGATATTGATTTTATGGACTGACGACATATTGTGTCTATAGATGTATATTAGTTTACGTGAATAAAGGGAAAAAATCTCGCTTTGTAGCATGTACAGAATGGTCAGGTCGTTCTTTATAAGTAATCTTATGCTCTATAAAGAAACTTACAAAAAAACACACGAGCGAGGGTCGTTGTACCAGGAAGCAGAGACACGTAGTTATTGCTGAACTGCCAACATTCGGCAGCCGTGTTTTTTGTAGATGACAGAGAGGGAGGTGTGGTGAAGCTGGCAAGACGACTGGTGGCTACAAAGACGCGTGTACGGGGAGGTTGGCACAGATAGACTCCTCCTCAATAGTCTAAAAAGGACGTGACGGGTGTACCGAGACGTAAAACTACATAAACAAACAAACAAAACAAACAAACTCCCTCTGAATAGTCTAAAAAGGACGTGACTAGCCTACCGAGACGTAAAACTACATAAACAAACAAACAAACAAACAAACTCCCTCTGAATAGTCTAAAAAGGACGTGACTAGCCTACCGAGACGTAAAACTACATAAACAAACAAACAAAACAAACTCCTTCTGAATAGTCTAAAGAGACGTAACTGGCCTACCGAGACGTAAAACTACATAAACAAACAAACTCCTTCTGAATAGTCTAAAGAGACGTAACTGGCTTACTC
The DNA here is from genome assembly GCA_950022655.1 of Alentia gelatinosa. Lineage (NCBI taxonomy): Eukaryota > Metazoa > Annelida > Polychaeta > Phyllodocida > Polynoidae > Alentia > Alentia gelatinosa. Next base: position 138,001,500 of record OX465580.1, on the reverse strand, counting down.
AGACGTAAAACTACATAAACAAACAAAAACTGCTCGTGAAGGTCAGCCGTCACAGTGCCTACTGGCGCCTGTACTGCGTCTTAGCAGCGTCCATAAAGCGTCTTAGCGGCGTCTGTATAGCGTCTTAGCATTTGTACTGCATCTTAGCAGCGTCTTAGCTACATCTGGACAGCGTCTTAGCTGCGTCTGTATAGCGTCTTAGCATTTGTACTGCATCTTAGCAGCGTCTTAGCTACATCTGGACAGCGTCTTAGCTGCGTCTGTATAGCGTCTTAGCATTTGTACTGTGTCTTAGCAGCGTCTTAGCGGCGTTTGTACAGCATCTTAGCTGCATCTGGACACCGTCTTAGCAGCGTCTTAGCGGCGTCTTAGCAGCATCTTAGCATTTGTACTGCGTCTTAGCAGCGTCTTAGTGGCATCTGTACAGCGTCTTAGCTGCATCTGGACAGCGTCTTAGCGGCGTCTTAGCATTGGTACTGCGTCTTAGCAGCGTCTTAGTGGCATCTGTACAGCATCTTAGCTGCGTCTGTATAGCATCAGTACTGCGTCTTAGTAGCGCCTTTACAGCGTCTTAGCAGTATCCATATTCAACAAATTGTACATTAAACTGCCCAACAAACAAACAAATAACAGTGTCTTAGCAGCGTCTTGGCGGTATCTGTACAGTGTCTCAGTGGCATCTATACGGCGTCTTACTGGTGTCTCTACAGCCTCTTAGCGGCGTCTCTACAGCGTCTTAGCGGCGCCTTTACAGTGTTTGAGCGACATCTGTACAGAGTCTTAGAGGCATATTAGCAGCATTTGTACTGCGTCTTAGCAGCGTCTTAGCGGCGTCTGTATAGCATCAGTACAGCATCAGTACAGCGTCTTAGCAGCGTCTGTACCGCGTCCTAGCGGCATCTGTACAGCGTCTTAGCTGCGTCTGTACAGCGTCTTAGCGGCGTCTGTACAGCGTCTTAGTGGCGTCTTACTGGCATCTATACGGCGTCTTAGCGGCGTCTTACTGGCATCTCTACAGCATCTTAGTGGCGTCTGTACAGTGTCTTAGCAGCGTCTAAGTCTAATTGAACAAATTGTACCTTAAACTGTCCAAACAAACAAACAAATAACAGCGTCATAGAAGCGTCTGTACAGCGTCTTAGCGGCGTCTACACAGCGTCTTAACTGCATCTGTACAGCATCTTAGTGGCATCTGTATGGTGTCTCCACAGCATCTTAACTGCGTCTGTACAGCGCCTTAGCGGCGTCTGTACAGCGTCTTAGTGGTGTCTGTACAGTGTCTTAGCGGCGTCTGTACAGCGTCTTAGCGGCGTCTGTACAGCGTCTTAGCGGCGTCTGTACAGCGTCTTAGCGGCGTCTGTACAGCGTCTTAGCGGCGTCTGTACAGCGTCTTAGTGGCATCTGTACAGCATCTTAGTGGCGTCTGTACAGTGTCTTAGCGGCGTCTGTACGGCGTCTGTACAGCGTCTTAGTGGCGTCTGTACAGCGTCTTAGCGGCGTCTGTACAGCGTCTTAGCGGCGTCTGTACAGCGTCTTAGTGACGTCTGTACAGCGTCTTAGTGGCATCTGTACAGCGTCTTAGTGGCGTCTGTACAGCGTCTTAGTGGCGTCTGTACAGCGTCTTAGCGGCGTCTGTACAGCGTCTTAGTGGCGTCTGTACAGCGTCTTAGTGGCGTCTGTATGGCGTCTCCACTGCGTCTCCACAGCGTCTTAGCATCCTCTTCCCCACGTCCTTGACATTGGAACAGAGGCGCTGGCAGGGAACATGTCTTTCCACTGTATTAGCCGCCAACTAATCGAAACGATCAATGCCTGTCTGGTCGGGTGTATAATTAGAGGAGTATCTAATGGCTGCTCGGTTCAATAACTCTCTGTGTGCGGAGGTAGACACGGGAATGCAACATCTGCAGTTATATATTTATAGTGAAGGTCGTCCTGGATAACATTCAAAACATGCAAAGGGAACATTTAGATGTTTAGAACTGCAGAGACATGACAATTCACTTAAAGACCGTAAAACTACACAAACAAACAAAACAAACACTTTAAGACAAATGCTGGTAGTTGGGTGATTTCTAAATTCTTTTGGGATTTACAAATAACTCAGGATAATATAAGTTCTATATATCAGCAAATAGAAAATGCAAAAAAAATGGCATGTCACCATGCTAACTTCTATGGGAGGGCCATCTGAAAATGTAAGTGCTTACCTGTTGGTGTCTATGGGAAAATTCAATATTTTTACTTTGTTGCTAAATGACACTGATGTTCTATTGTTATCTTCAAATAATTCTGGATTATGATAGTTGGGAACATGTACAAATGATAAATGCTAAAAAAATACTATGTCACCATGCTAATTTCTATGGGAAGGCCATCTGAAGAAGGTCAGTGCTTATCTATTGGTGTCTATGAGAAACTGCTATATTTTCATGGCCCCAGATGGCAGCACCAGTGTTAAACCAGGGGGCGTTACGATACCTACCCGCATTTGTCTTTAAGATGGTGAATTGTTACAGTTTTAGCTTAATAATGTAGGTAATTATCACAAATACTTTGTAATCAATATCAGCAGAACCTGCAATAGTGTTCATTGTTGAACTCACTATGAATTTCGTGTATCGGAAAGCGGATTATCATAGTAAATAGAACTCTTGGTACTTCATTTCCCAGTAATCGTTAAGCGTATGATCGTAGTAAACAAGAGTCTTGATATTTCTTGTCCCTGTATTGTTAAGCGGATTATCATAGTAAATAGAACTCTTGGTACTTCATTTCCCAGTAATCGTTAAGCGTATGATCGTAATAAACAAGAGTCTTGGTATTTCTTGTCCCTGTATCGTTAAGCGTATGATCGTAGTAAACAAGAGTCTTGGTATTTCTTGTCCCTGTATCGTTAAGCGTATGATCATAGTAAACAAGAGTCTCGGTATTTCTTGTCCCTGTATTGTTAAGCGGATGATTGTAGTAAACAAGAGTCTTGGTATTTCTTGCCCCTGTATTGTTAAGCGTATGATCGTAGTAAACAAGAGTCTCGGTATTTCTTGTCCCTGTATTGTTAAGCGGATGATTGTAATAAACAAGAGTCTTGGTATTTCTTGTCCCTGTATCGTTAAGCGTATGATCGTAGTAAACAAGAATCTTGGTATTTCTTGTCCCTGTATCGTTAAGCGTATGATCATAGTAAACAAGAGTCTCGGTATTTCTTGTCCCTGTATTGTTAGGCGGATGATTGTAATAAACAAGAGTCTTGGTATTTCTTGTCCCTGTATTGTTAAGCGGATGATTGTAGTAAACAGAACTTTCAGAACATCTTATCGCGGTTCCCCTGAAGTTATGATCACAGTAAACAAGGCTCGGTACTTTTTTCCAGCCTACCCCTGAGGCTTCAGTGGTGAAGATCTGGCACCCAATTACAGAGATTAATCAGCCCCAAAGATTAATTAAGACCAGATGAAAAAAGTCGTCTGCCATTCCACTCCGTTTCCCGCCAATTGAGAGTGACGGGGCCGCAGAACACAAGCCGTGGAACACGCAGGTTCTGCTGTTTTAATCTCCATATGCCAGGCACTGCATTTCCACCATAGTTCGCCGGAATTCTAACCTGTTTGACATCCGAGTGGTCATTCTTGAGATCAGTGTAAATCCGAGGAGAGGAGATAATGGTGGATAAAAACAGGCCATGTTCATTCCCAGGTGAGGTCAGGAACACACAAGAATAACTTGCTATATCAATGGCCAATCCTTCTCATACCATGTCTATGTGGTGTGATGTGTAGGCACCTTTCTCCTTCATCCCCAGCAGTGGTAGATTTCCTGCTATATCAAAGGCCAGTCCTTCTCACATCATGTCTATGTGGTGTGATGTGTAGCCACCTTTCTCCTTCATCCCCAGCAGTGGTAGATTTACTGCTATATCAAAGGCCAGTCCTTCTCATACCATGTCTATGCGGTGTATACAGTCACCTTTCTCCATCCCCAGCAGTGGTAGACTTACTGCTATATCAAAGACCTGTCCTTCTCATACCATGTGCATGTGGTGTGGGAAGTAAAAGAACTCTCACCTTGGTAAATGTGTAGGGGTGAGATTTCTACCTAACTTCGTCTCATAGATTCAGTCAAACCCAAAGTAAGTCTAATTAAACAAATTGGACGCTAAACTACCAAACAAACAAACAATGCAGGCCCGCAAAGCCCAGGCACTTTTTCGTGAATTTTCTATTATTGCTAAACCCTTTATACAGTTTAATTTCAGTTGTTTATTTAACACCAAGAAGCCATGAAGTTTCATGAGGAAGTCTGGTGGGGATCTGCAATGGTTCACCGGACGTAAAATCATTCAAACAAACAGACAAACAAACCATGAAGTTTCATATCTGATTTCATCCAGAAGTCCCCTGCATTTTACCGCACAATTATTGCCAAACAAAAACAAAGAAGAAGACATCATTTCGTTTCACGAATCAAGATTTCCGTGTGTGGCTGTGTGTGAGAGAGGGGTGTTTGTGGTGTGTGAGTGTGGTGTAGTGTGTGCCTGTGATGTTTAAGTGGAGTGTATGGTGTGTGAGAGGGGTGTGTGAGAGGGGTGTGTGGTGTATGAGTGAGGTGTGTGAGGTGTGTATTGTGGTCGTGATGTGTCGTGTGTGTGAGGTGTGGTGTATTTGAGGGGTGTGAATCAGATACCTCTATCTATGTGGTGGTGAGGTGTGAGAGGGGTGTGAGAGTGGGGTGTATGTGGTGTGGTGTGTGAGAGAGGTGTGTGTGTGTAAGAGGGGTGTGTGATTGGGTTGTGAAGTGTGGAAGAGGGGTGTGTGGTGTGTAGGAGTTGTGGGAGGGGGGAGGTGGTGTGTGTGAGGGGTGTGTGGCGTGTGTGAGTGTGGTATGTGAGGTGTGGTGTGTGTGTGGTGTGGTGACTGTGAGAGGAGTGTGAGGTGTGGTATAAGGTGTGTGAGTGTGGTGGTGGGGTGGTGACTGTGAGAGGTGTGTGAGGTGTGGTATAAGGTGTGTGAGTGTGGTGTGGTGTGTGTGGTGTGGTGACTGTGAGAGGTGTGTGAGGTGTGGTATAAGGTGTGTGTGAGAGGTGTGCTGGTGGGGTGTGGTGACTGTGAGAGGTGTGTGGGCTGGTAGTGGTTGTCTCATATGTCAGTATGGTGATGTCTAGTGGAGCCTCACTCTACCCGCACCCTTGCCGCCTCGTCTCCTGCCTGCTCCGTAAAACAGAGACGAGTGACAGCTGTCTGCTGACTAGACTCAGCCTCTTACCTCCCCCTGACTCCCTGCAGACTGAAAACCCCGCAAGATCCGTCAGTTGCAGTGATACAGCTCTAAAACCCCGCCAGACCCGTCAGCCGAAGTGATACAGCTCTAAGACCCCACAAGACCAGTCAGCCGAAGTGATACAGCTCTAAAACCCCGCCAGACCCGTCAGCCGCAGTGATACAGCTCTAAAACCCCACAAGACCTGTCAGCCGCAGTGAGACAGCTCTAAAACCCCACCAGACCCGTCAGCCCCAGTGATACAGCTCTAAAACCCCACCAGACCCGTCAGCCGCAGTGATTCAGCTCTAAACACCACAAGACCCGTCAGCCACAGTGATACAGCTCTAAAACCCCACAAGACCCGTCAGCCACAGTGAGACAGCTCTAAGACCCCACAAGACCCGTCAGCCGCAGTGAGACAGCTCTAAAACCCCACAAGACCCGTCAGCCGAAGTGATACAGCTCTAAAACCCCGCCAGACCCGTCAGCCGCAGTGATACAGCCAGACCCGTCAGCCGCAGTGATACAGCTCTAAAACCCCACCAGACCCGTCAGCCGCAGTGATACAGCTCTAAAACCCCGCCAGACCCGTCAGCCGCAGTGAGACAGCTCTAAATCCCCACCAGACCCGTCGGATGCAGTGCTACAGATCTAAAACCCCGCCAGACCCGTCAGCAGCAGTGATACAGCTCTAAAACCCCACAAGACCCGTCAGCCGCAGTGATACAGCTCTAAAATCCCGCCAGACCCGTCAGCCGCAGTGAGACAGCTCTAAAACCCCGCCAGACCCGTCAGCCGCAGTGAGACAGCTCTAAAACCCCGCCAGACCCGTCAGCCGCAGTGAGACAGCTCTAAAACCCCCCCAAACCCGTCAGCCGCAGTGAGACAGCTCTAAAACCCCACTAGACCCGTCAGCCGCAGTGATACAGCTCTAAAACCCCACAAGACCCGTCAGCCGCAGTGATACAGCTCTAAACACCACAAGACCCGTCAGCCGCAGTGATACAGCTCTAAAACCCCACAAGACCCGTCAGCCACAGTGAGACAGCTCTAAAACCCCACAAGACCCGTCAGCCGCAGTGAGACAGCTCTAAAACCCCACAAGACCCGTCAGCCGAAGTGATACAGCTCTAAAACCCCGCCAGACCTGTCAGCCGCAGTGATACAGCTCTAAAACCCCACAAGACCCGTTAGCCGCAGTGATACAGCTCTAAAACCCCACAAGACCTATCAGCTGCAGTGATACAGCTCTAAAACCCCACAAGACCCGTCAGCTGCAGTGATACAGCTCTAAAACCCCACAAGACCCGTCAGCCGCAGTGAGACAGCTCTAAAACCCCGCCAGACCCGTCAGCCGCAGCGATACAGCTCTAAAACCCCACAAGACCCGTCAGCTGCAGTGATACAGCTCTTAGACCCTACAAGACCCGTCAGCCGCAGTGATACAGCTCTAAAACCCGCCAGACCCGTCAGCCGCAGTGAGACAGCTCTAAGACCCCGCCATACCTGTCAGCCGCAGTGATACAGCTCTAAAACCCCACAAGACCCTTCAGCCGCAGTGATACAGCTCTAAAACCCGCCAGACCCGTCAGCCGCTGTGATACAGATCTAAAACCCCACAAGACCCGTCAGCCGCAGCGATACAGCTCTAAAACCCCACAAGACCCGTCAGCCGCAGTGATACAGCTCTAAAACCCCACCAGACCCGTCAGCCGCAGCGATACAGCTCTAAAACTCAGCAAGACCCGTCAGCCGCAGTGAGACAGCTCTATCAACCTGTCTCAGATGAAGTCTATTGTTGAATGTTACATGCTTCTATAGCTCAGTGGTTAAGGCACTGGACTTCCCAATCCCAAACTTGCAATCCCAAGGGTGTGCGTTGAAGTATCACTGCAACCACCTTTCTCCTTCACCCCCAGCAGTGGTAGATTTACTGCTATATCAAAGCCCAGTCCTTCTCATACCATGTCTCTGTGGTGTGGTGTACAGCCACCTTTCTCCTTCACCCCCAGCAGTGGTAGATTTACTGCTATATCAAAGGCCAGTCCTTCTCATACCATGTCTGTGTGGTGTGGTGTACAGCCACCTTTATCCTTCACCCCCAGCAGTGGTAGATTTACTGCTATATCAAAGGCCAGTCCTTCTCATACCATGTCTGTGTGGTGTGGTGTACAGCCACCTTTATCCTTCACCCCCAGCAGTGGTAGATTTACTGCTATATCAAAGGCCAGTCCTTCTCATACCATGTCTGTGTGGTGTGGTGTACAGCCACCTTTATCCTTCACCCCCAGCAGTGGTAGATTTACTGCTATATCAAAGGCCAGTCCTTCTCATACCATGTCTGTGTGGTGTGGTGTACAGCCACCTTTATCCTTCACCCCCAGCAGTGGTAGATTTACTGCTATATCAAAGGCCAGTCCATCTCATACCATGTCTGTGTGGTGTGGTGTACAGCCACCTTTATCCTTCACCCCCAGCAGTGGTAGATTTACTGCTATATCAAAGGCCAGTCCTTCTCATACCATGTCTGTGTGGTGTGGTGTACAGCCACCTTTATCCTTCACCCCCAGCAGTGGTAGATTTACTGCTATATCAAAGCCCAGTCCTTCTCATACCATGTCTATGTGTGTGGTGTACAGCCACCTCTCTCCTTCATCCCCAGCAGTTGTAGATTTACTGCTATATCAAAGGCTAATCCTTCTCATATCATGTCCATGTGGTGTGGGAAGTAAAAGAACTCTTACCTCGGTAAATGTGTAGGGGTGAGGTTTCTGCCTAAATTCATTTCATAGATTCCATCACCACCCTTGTGGTGTAAAAGAACCTTGAGAAAGTCTGGTGAGAACCTGCAATGGTTAACTGGACGTTAAATCAAACCAACAAAGCAAAAACAACTAGCTTCATGTTAATTTTATTCCAGTAACATTAACACATGCTTTTTCCATGATGTTTTCTCACTGCTTGTGGACATGCGAGAACATTAACCCATTCCCAACACACCCACATCTCCAGCAGGGTAAACATAAAGTGTTTGGTGTCTTGGTCAGTCTTCTACCTCTACCTCGTCACCTACACCCTGCCCCCTACATTCCAGTCCTCTACACCTCACCACTTTCCATCTCCAAATAAATAAGAAGAAACCAACAAGTTTTGGTCAAAGTCGGTTATATGAACAAGGTGAAGCCAAGTGAATATCGTATAGCATTCCAACGAGTTGGAGAATGACCAAAACGAGTTACTTTCTGTATTTATCTCACCCCTGTGCACACTAAAAGAATGGACAACACATTTAATATATGACATCATAGACAATGGAGAACGGACTGTAATACTCGTAGGGGCATGGAGAACGAGATACCAATATTAAAAATACCAGGGGTGGGACAAAGCAATATAAACCTGCCCTCAACAAATATCATGCTCCCTTTCTGAACAATTTCTAGTGATTCTAAACCGATTCTTGTGAGATTCAGGGTGGTTTTTTTAATGGATTTTTAACATATTATCGTAAAACTGGATTAGTTTTAATCTTGGCCACCGTATTCCACGACTGGAGTTTGGCAAAGTGACTTCATGAGGCGAAGCCGAGTGAAGTCCGGAGCCAAAACTTCAGGAATGCGGTGGCCAAGATTAAAACGAATCAGGTTTTGATTTTATCCTACCCTATCTCCTCGATTTTGAAATATTACGTGATAATAATGCTGTAGTGGCATATAAAACTCCGTATGCCAGTTAGTGTGGCATACGGAAACCCAATGTTAAGCCTATGGGATTTTATATTAGGGGTAGGATAATATGAGATAGTCGTCACCTGACGTGAGATATTCTCTCAGTGGTTTGTACTTGAGATAGTTTGGTGAGAGTACGTGTTGGAGTACAGAGGCTGTAGGCATGTAAACACGGTGAGATGTTGACAGAGCATGTCGTGTTTACACCGTGTGTGTGTTCTGTGTAAATACGTGTCACTGACAACCCCTCACCTCCCACATTCCTCTCTAACATCTCATAGCTACACTTATAAGAGAAAACGTGGTTACTGAGCCCGAAGGGATGGCCGTTCGAGGTCTTTTTATGCCATAAATACGTCCCGACGCTGCAGGCAGAGGGACGTATTTATGGCATCAAAAGGCCGAGAATGGCATCTGTACAGGCTCAGTCACTACGTTTTCTTTTTATTACATACCTAAATATTAAAAAAAAACGCCATTTTATATACTTATTAGATGTACCAATTGATCCGATGGTCACAGTGCGCCTGAATATTCACTACGGGCTCAGTGCGCCCGAACGTTATTTATACTGCACCCCTAGGAGCGGATAGTATTTCATAGACGTTCGGCCATGGGTATGTAATAATAGACAATTCTTCTAGTTCATTAAAGGCACATTGGACAATTTGGCTTGAAAATTAAAACCCATTTCAATTTCCTGAAAATTCAATATGATGATCTCAAGTGATGTCGAACACATATCTAATATAAAAATCGGGGGTCACCGTGCTTGTTTTTGATTTAGAGATCAATATTATGATTATATTACAATAGAATAAGTTGATTTTCACATAGTAAAACCAATGTCATTTTCTCTAGACATTCACAGAATATAGTACTATATACAGATATGAATTTAATAATTCATAGGTCATCGTCTCACATCTTTATCCTACCCCTAATAAAAAACGCCATAGGCTTAACATGGGATTTGTTTATGTCACGGTAGTGACATAAAGTGTTGTTTATGCCACTACTTAAAAATATGGAAACGGGTAGGATAAAATCTAGACGCCACTCGTTTGAGTCTGAGTTTATTTATGCCACTCATTTTGGGGGCTCCGTAATGTCACTCGTCTTCGACTCGTGAAATTATGGAGCCAACAAAATGCGTGGCATAAATAAACTCAGACTCAATCTCGTGATGTCTTTTGATAGTATGTGACTGGCACAAAATGAACGTTAAACATGAAAAAAGAAAAGAAAAGAAGTTCCACTGGAAAATGATTCCACAAAATTATAGGAGATACACTCCCCAACGGGTCGAAACAACTCCAACCGGGAAGAATTTTACAACAAAATGAATATCACTTACGGGAAAAAGTGAAAAGAAGATGATGGGGTGGAAACCGAGCCATTGTTCAAACCTCTTGAGTCTTACAGTAAAAACAGCCGGGAGAAGACAAACACTGCCGGCAGAGCGGAGCAGGGTGCTGTCAGCTACAGACATCTACTGATGAGATGAAGCTGGGTGGTGTTTTCAGGTTGTTGCTGACGCTCCTAATATTATCTACAAACATGACCAGACCTTCAGGCTGAATGCTGGAACTGTCTGCAGGCTCTCTGTCTCTGCCTCTATCTGTCCCACTCTCTGTCTCTCTCCTCTCTCTCTCCTCTCTCTCTCCCCCTCTCTACTCTCTCTCCATCTCCCACTCCCTCTCTCTCCCTCTTGCTTTCTGCCTGTCTGTCTCTCTCTACCTCTCATTTTTTCTCTCTGTCTCTCTGTCTGTCTCCCTGTCTGTCTGTCTGTCTCTTTCTCTCTCTCCCTCTCTCTCCCTCCTTCTCTCCCTCCCTCTCTCTCTCCCTCTCCCTCCCTCTCTCCCTCCCTCTCTCCCTCCCTCTCTCTCCCCCTCTTTATCCCTCCCTCCCTCCCTCCCTCTCTCCCTCCCCCCCTCTCTCCCTCCCTCCCTCTCTCTCTCTCTCCCTCCCTCTCTCCCTCTCTCACTCCCTCCCTCCCTCCCTCCGACCGTTGATCAGACCGTTCAAACTGAATGCAGGGTCCTTTGATATAAGAAGTAATGAAGTAGGGTAAGAATCAGTAGGGAATCAAAGGTTTTCTGAAAGACGAGTGTGTGTGGTGTGTATCACGTGATACTCTTAAGTCTCGTGTGTATCACGTGATACTCATACAAGTCACGTGTATATCACGTGATTCACTTGTGTATCACGTGATTCACGTGTGTATCACGTGATATTCGGGCAAGTCACGTGTATATAACGTGATTCACGCGTGTGTCACGTGATACACATGCAAGTCACGTGTATATCACGTGAGTCACGTGTACATCACGTGATTCACGTGTGTATCACGTGATACTCGTGTAAGTCACGTGTATATCACGTGATTCACGCGTGTGTCACGTGATACTCTTGACTGTCACGTGTCCACCATACCTTGATGGCTGTAAATCCTCGCCTAATGAAGTCAGGCTTCTCCCGTTCTAATCCCACGTGACCTATTCACCGCGCTGCCGCCCCGCGCCCCCCTTCACTGCGCCTGCGCAACGCCAAACCACTTCCGGCCATTCCGTCCCCGAGCGGGAGAGCAGGCGCTGCGCTGAATTGGGACGGCCTTTTGTTTTTATCACAGGATATAGTTCACCCGAGAGCGGTATACTAGCATTGATATTTCCCAATGGTGAGAAATAGCATTGATGTTTCCCTAATGGTAATAAATGGCATTGATGTTTCCCTAATGGTAATAAATGGCATTAATGTTTCCCTAATGGTAATAAATGGCATTGAAATTTCCCTTATGGTTATAAATGGCATTGATATTGCCCTAATGGTAATAAATGGCATTGAAATTTCCCTTATGGTAATAAATGGCATTGATATTTCCCTTATGGTAATAAATGGCATTGATATTGCCCTAATGGTAATAAATGGAATTGATATTTCTCTTATGGTAAGAAATGACATTGATATTACCCTAATGGTGAGAAATAGAATTGATATTTCCTAATGGTAAGAAATAGCATTGATATTACCCTGATGGTGAGAAATAGAATTGATATTTCCTTATGGTAAGAAATAGCATTGATATTGCCCTAAGGGTAAGAAATGGCATCGATTTTTGCTTTATTGGTGAATAATTGAGAGAGTATCATGTGACTGGTGTCCACTCTGTGCACCTCGTTATTGAGGGCGTTAGAGACATTGCGGGCGTGGCAGATGTTAGGAGACACTCAAGACATAGGCGTGGCAGACGTTAGGTAGGAGGCGTTAGGGACATTACGGGCATGGTAGATGTTAGGTACGAGGCGTTAGGGACATTATGAGCGTGGTAGACGTGAGGAGACTTTCAAGACATTATAGGCGTGGCAGATGTTCTGTCATTACGGGCATGACAGACATTGGGAGGCATGGTAGCCGTTAGTTAGGAGGCGTTAGGAGGTTAGGAGATATTACAGGCATAGTAGACATTAGGTAGGAGGCGTTATTAAGGGCGTGGTAGATGTTAGGTCAAAGGCATTATAGACATCACAGGCATAGCAGATGTTAGGAGGCGTTAGAGATATTACGGGCGTGGTAGACATTAGGTAGGAGGCGTTATGGATATTACAGGCATGGTAGACGTTAGGTAGGAGGCGTTAGAGATATTACAGGCGTGGTAGACGTTAGGTAGGAGGCGTTAGAGATATTACAGGCGTGGTAGACGTTAGGTAGGAGGCGTTAGAGATATTATAGGCGTGGTAGACACTAGGTAGGAGGCGTTAGGGATATTATTGATGAAGACGTTACGTAGGAGGCGTTAGGGACATTACAGGCATGGTAGATTCTAGGTAGGAGGCGTTAGAGATATTACGGGCGTGGTAGACGTTAAGGAGGAGGCGGTAGGGACATCATGGGCGTGACAGACGTTATTAAAAACATTACGGGTGTGGCAGACGTTACGGGCGTTAGGGACATTACGGGCGTGACAGACTTTAGGTCGGAGACGTTGGAGATGGCAGTAACAAAATGGCGACGACCATGCACGGAAAACCCGACACAGAAAATGATCCACGCTTCGTTTGACGCCGTCTCCGCTTGGAGAGCTAACACCAGGCGGCGGTCTCACACTGCATTTCTCGCCATTTCCCGTCCGTACGAGAAGGCACGAGATCGATACGAGACGCTGCTCACGTGCGCTCCATTAGGACGCCGAGTAGACGCCGACTGAACGCTGAGGAGACGCTGACTGAACGCGGGTGGCGTCTCTCCCGCGTCCTATTGACGCAGCAGACGCCGTGACGTCACCGGAGGTAGACTGCGCATGCCCACAAATCAGGGCTTCCGCTTTCAGCGTGATGACAGACGCTCTGCGGCGTCATGTGACGAGGAGGCGTCTGTGTGTGACGTCATCAGTCGTGACGTCATGGCGCGTGGTGTGAGGTCAAACTATCGCCGTTATGTTACCCTGTGTTTCCCGCCTGTCTGTCAGCCTCATCTGTGATTCTGTCTCTTCGTCATGTTACCCTGTGTTTCCTGCCTGTCTGTCAGCCTCATCTTTGATTCCATCTCTCCGTGGTATGACCCTGGCTGTTACTATGGCTAACGAGTATAGAGCGCATAGGTATTGTGCTATGGAGGCGGCCATCTTGCCCCCCGACGCCATCCAAAACACCAGGTGACGGAACAAATTCTCAATGGATTTTATTAAAAACATTTTGTTGGGCTTGCCATGGAGGAATTCTAGCTTCGTCTCAATATCATCTATAAATAATAACAGTAGAAAATAGTGGTTGCCCCCCGACTACAGTGGCACTATCTTCCAATTTCCTGGCAGATGATGGCAGAACTAGCAATCACTCTGTGCCCCACAGAGAAGGGGAGGTGTAGCTCAGCCTGGCCGGACATCTGAGAGTTTCTCTCAGCCTTATTCCCATCCATGTGGCTCAGTTGGCCTGATGGCGTGTCACTGTGTTTCCTCCTTGTCTGTCATTCTCATCTCATTTCCGAACATGGCCCAACTGTTGCCGACCACCCTCACTGGTGCAGCTGTCATGTGTGGGTCGTTCCCTACGGTTGACAGATCATTGATTATTTCCCCAGGTGTCGAGAATACACAGAGGCAATGTCCCCCAGCAGGTAGCTACCTTTTAGCATTGATTACCAGTAGTCGTAGGACGGCTACCTTTTAGCATTAAATACCAGTAGGCGTAGGACGGCTACCTTTTAGCATTAAATACCAGTAGGCGTAGGACGGCTACCTTTTAGCATTGATTACCAGTAGTCGTAGGACGGCTACCTTTTAGCATTAAATACCAGTAGGCGTAGGACGGCTACCTTTTAGTTTTAAATACCAGAAGTCATAGGATGGCTAGCATTTAGATTTAAATACCAGTAGTCGTAGGACGGCTACCTTTTAGAGTTAAATGCCAGCAGTCGTTAGACGGCTACCTTTTAGCATTAAATACCAGTAGGCGTAGGACGGCTAGCTTTCAGTGTTAAATGCCAGCAGTCGTAGGACGGCTACCTTTTAGTGTAAGATACCAGAAGTCGTTGGACGGCTACCTGTTAAAGTTAAATACCAGTAGTCGTTGGACGGCTACCTTTTAGAGTTAAATACCAGTAGGTGTAGGACGGCTAGCTTTCAGTGTTAAATGCCAGCAGTCGTAGGACGGCTACCGTTTAGATTTAAATACCAGTAGTCGTTGGACGGCTACCTTTTAGTATTAAATACTAGTAGTCGTTGGATGGCTAGCTTTCAGTGTTAAATGCCAGCAGTCGTAGGACGGCTAGCTTTCAGTGTTAAATACTAGTAGTTGTAGGACGGCTACTTTTTAGAGTTAAATGCCAGTAGTCGCAGGTGGCTACCTTTTAGTGTTAATTACAAGTAGTCGTAGGATGGCTACCTTTTAGTGTTAAATACCAGTAGTCAAAGGATGGCTACCTTTTAGTGTTAATTACAAGTAGTCGTAGGATGGCTACCTTTTAGTGTTAAATACCAGTAGTCGTAGGATGGCTACCTTTTAGTGTTAAATACCAGTAGTCGTAGGAAGGCTACCTTTCTTATAGTCATAGGAGAGCTAACCTTTAGCATTTATTACCATACGCACATCTACAACTTACATATAAACTCAAGAACATATAGTGGTTAAGGTACGGGATTCCCAATGTCGTGAGTCCCACTGCAGGCACCTTTCTCCTTCATCCTATCAACATATATTTGTTTACAAGTGGACATAAATCTTTTTATGTCAGGTTAGGTCAGGTTCGACATCAGCAGTAGTCACGTTCTTCTACTCCTACTCGGTAGAGATCCATTTCAGCATTCTACATTTTCTTTGTATAGTATAACAACGATTTAAGGAAGATAATATAATGAAACTGTGTTCCTGTGGGGGGAATTATTACTTAACTACACCCGTGCCCGGACGTTTAAAAGGAGGTCCGAGGACCGAGTTTTAAACTAGATATGAATACCATATACACAGTGAAAGGATACGTGAGACAGAAAGTCATGTTAGGAAACGTCTTTACTGTGGACGAAGAGGTTTCTGTTCAAGGTCAGTCTTCGATTTCATACTGCCTGACGCCATAAGCGGAGGGCGGTATAAAATCGAAGACTGACCGAGAATAAGAACCATTAGATCTACATTGAGGACGTTTGCTTATTTTTGTTATATAACTCAAATCGGTGAAAAAACGCCATTTAATGACTTATAAAGTCACACTCACAGTGGGCATGAACATTATCATTACTGAACCCCTAGCAGCGGGCATTGTTTCATATTCTTATATACCCATTTCCGCACACTCTATAAATACATAACACTGCTGGGGGTGCAGTAATTATGAGTTAGGTAGTGAGGGTGATGTTTTCGTCCCGGGCTGACCACGTGATATAAAGAGCACCGGGACAAAAACATAGCTCAAGCAGTTACTCGATAAGGGTGGCCATTTTTCTTGGGGCTATCATAGGTAAAGAAATAACCATTTCTATCGATATTTGAAGGTATATAGGAATAGGGAAACCAAGTACCGCTAAGCAAAAGTCAAAGTTACGGGGTGAAGACCGGAAAATTTGTCCGGTCCTCACCAAGTAACTTTGAACTTTTGCTCACCGGAACATAGTTTCCCTCTATTCATTCACACACAGGTATATAGTAACTAGGAGCAAATAGTATGTTCATCCTAGATGAATGAGCGTGCTATTATAAATGAATTAGAATTAAAACCTATAAGTAAGATTTAGCCTATGGATTGTTTTCTGTAACCCAATTGCACCCAATCAAATTGCAATTTCTGCAACTGCCTATCTAGGATCCAAACAAATCAAGCACCAGTGGGTCTTGAAGTATTTTGGTATTGAGTAATTGGCCATGGTCAGCTGGGCACGCCTCTAAGAGACTGTGACTCTGGCTCCCTGCTCTGTTTTCACTATCACAGTGAATAGCACACAGATAGTGAAGGGATAATTTGTATGCAGTACCCTGAAAGTCTATATGCACCTCTCTAAACTCTAGATGATGTATTTAGCGCGTGCAAGCACGCTCTAATAAAAGGAAAACCAACGAGACGTTTATATATCTGTTCATGTTTACTTTCTCCCGCCCTCCGTACCTCGGGCAGGTATTGACAGTACTGGAGTGCGTACATACTAACAGATACAATGCCCCGTCTGTTTTCCTATGGTACAAACTGTCATTGAATGCCTGAAGTAATAGCCACATGATCGATCCTATAAGCTGATGCCTGATCCCTATCGCTACTCGTTACGAGGGATAACCATCACGATCAATATCCTCTTAAATATTTATTTCAGTTTTTTAGTTTTTTAATTTGTGATGTGAGCATGGAGGAGTGGGTACTTTTGACGGGGTCTTGGGTTCAATGCCACTGTGGTTCCTGTTTGTTTGTTATGTGGGGTACACATGTCGGTCTGTGGATCTCGGGGTCTGGGGTTCGATGCCGCTGTTTTTCCTGTTTGTTTGTTATGTGGGGTACACATGTCGGCCTGTGGATCCCGGAGTGTGGGGTTCGATGCCGCTGTATTTCCTGTTTGTTTGTTATGTGGGGTACACATGACGGTCTTTGGATCTCGGGGTCTGGGGTTCGATGCCGCTGTATTTCCTGTTTGTTTGTTATGTGGGGTACACATATTGGTCTCTGGATCCCGGGGTCTGGGGTTCGATGCCGCTGTATTTCCTGTTTGTTTGTTATGTGGGGTACACATGGCGGTCTGTAGATCTCGGGGTCTGGGGTTCAATGCCGCTGTATTTCCTGTTTGTTTGTTATGTGGGGTACACATGACGGTCTGTGAATCCCGGGGTCTGGGGTTCAATGCCGCTGTGGTTCCTGTTTGTTTGTTATGTGGGCTACACATGACGGTCTTCGGATCCCGGGGTCTGGGGTCCGATGCCGCTGTATTTCCTGTTTGTTTGTTATGTGGGGTACACATGTCGGTCTGTGGATCCCGTGGTCTGGGGTTCAATGCCACTGTATTTCCTGTTTGTCTGTTATGTGGGGTACACATGTCCGTCTCTGGATCCCGGAGGTCTGGGGTTCGATGCCGCTGTGGTTCCTGTTTGTTTGTTATGTGGCGTACACATGTCGGTCTGTGAATCCTGGGGTCTGGACAATCCTTCTCATACCATGTCTATGTGGTGTGGGAAGTAAAAGAAATTTCACCTCGGTAAATGTGTAGGGGTGAGGTTTCTACCTATATTCATTTCATAGATTCGATCACCACCCTAGTGGTGTAAAAGAACCTTGAGAAAGTCTGGTGAGAACCTGCAATGGTTAACTGGACGTTAAATCAAACCAACCAACCAACCAACCCGGGGTCTGGGGTTCGATGCCACTGTGGTTCCTGTTTGGTTGTCTCAGCTGACCTGGGTATAATGACGCTGAGTGGGTAAGGTTAGGCGATATACATATTTAACCTATCAAATTGGAGCTGGAATACCATGCAATCACTGTTATTTCTTTGGGGATTAAGGGGTGGTATTTTTTTCATTTTTCTGACTTTGTGGGTTCGAGTCCCACCCCCAACAGGGGTAGATTTTCTGCTATACCAAAAGCCAATCCTTCTCATACCATGTCTATGTGGTGTGGGAAGTAAAAGAACTCTCACCTCGGTAAATGTGTAGGGGTGAGATTTCTACCTGAATTCATCACATAGTTTCGATCACCACCCTCGTGGTGTAAAAGAACCTTGAGAAAGTCTGGAAAGGACCGATAATGGTTGACTGGACGTTAAAACAAACCAAACAACCAAACAAACCCAGCAGTTTAAAGTGTATTAAATTATGTAGGTCAGTTCGTCTTCAGGACAGTTCAGCAAGCCAATGTTCTTATTCACAAACTGACTGAATCTGTGGCTTAAATAATGAGAATTTCATCGAGATCCATAGATACTGAATATATGACATGAATTTTGTTTGCAGAGTAATCGCACGATATTAGTCATGATATTAGTCATAATTCTGGGGTTGTTTCTTATCAGTAATTGAGTGGTTTGCTTTGAAAAACGTAGATTTCTATCACTTCATTAAGAATATGAAGGATTATAGTTACTGATATTAATTTATTTATTGTTCTGTGTAGTTTTAAAAACGTGTTGTCCGACACCCCTCATGTTGTCCGACACCCCTGTGTGGCCCATACCCAAATATGGATCAGAGCTTTTGTTTCAAATCTAATATGTGATAAAAGTCTTTAGGGTCAAATATAACATATGTCACCATATAATAATAGTTTTTCTCAAATCATAAGCTTTTATAACGTTTCATGAAATTTAAAATATTTTAGGGGGGGTGGACAACATGCAGTATTAAGATAAAATGTATATACCTTACTGGTACATACTCACATACCGCGTTTCTTTTGATAAAAATATTCCACGAGCTCGCAGAGCGAGTGGAATATTTTTATCAAAAGAAACAAGGTATGTGAGTATATACCAGTAAGGTAATACATTTTTATTTTATTATCTACCTTCAAGTATAAGTATTTGATGAATTACAGAAGGAAATCTGCTGTCCAAGCTGGATTCAAAGTGTGCTGGTATATCTGTTGACATCTTAGTGAAAGTCAAGCACAGAATATGCTCTAAGCACATTTTTTACTCTTTTTTTCCCTTCAACGCCTGTGATCCTTTGCACACATAAATAAGCGGAGTGCTGCAAGTCACTGCCAGCATTTCATAAGTAGGTCAATGCAATTTTTTTCAGCCAATCAGAATTTGTATTCAAAGTAGGGTGGTACGTCATTTTATACCACATACTGTGCCGGTATATATTTAATACCAATACCCTAGCAGAGGTTGGTATTTGTGTAACATACTGGCACAGGTATATAATAATATACACAATTTCAAAAGGCTCTCAAATCTAAACCATTTGTTTGATTTTGTTGGAATAAACTTTTTCTGGAAGGTACTTAGTGGGAGACTAATATAATATATAAAAAGAAGTATTATTCTAAAATAATTTTTTGGGTATCTCATCCCAAGACGAAAGCGCAATTTAGCAGGTTTTAAAAATCCGACCCACAGGGAACTGAACCTTAGAGGTAATAACAGGTGCAGGATGGAGGGCGATCGTCAGTGTGTTGGAGGTTACTTGATATTATAGAGGGAAGCCATAACAGCCTGTTGGTGGGATATCAGTTGACACTTGTGTCACAGGTGGTATTGGGTAATGGTAAAATGAACCTGGAGATGTCTGGAAGTATGTGTAATCGTTGACCGCACATAAAACCAAACACACATCTGTTTGGTGAAGGTGAAGGTCGATGCTTCATTATACGGAAACTGGCTTACTGTCTTTGTACGTCCAAAATACGCGGTGAAATTATTTGTCACCTACAATCGTAAAACTGGATGAGTTTTAATCTTGGCCACCATATGCCACATCTGGAGTTTGGCATAGTGACTTCATGAGGCGAAGCCGAGTGAAGTCCGGAGCCAAAACTCTGGACCAAGACTTACATACCTGCAAACTCTTAACAGGCTCCATATTGCAATCACTTACACGCCTGCTAAATCTACGCAGGCTCCATATTGCAAACACTTACATGCCTGCAAACTCTACCCGGCTCCATATTGCAAACACTTACATGCCTGCAAACTCTACCCAGGCTCCATATTGCAAACACTTACAAGCCTGCAAACTCTACCCAGGCTCCATATTGCAAACACTTACATGCCTGCAAACTCTACCCAGGCTCCATATTGCAAACACTTACAAGCCTGCAAACTCTACCCAGGCTCCATATTGCAAACACTTACAAGCCTGCAAACTCTACGCAGGCTCCATATTGCAAACACTTACATGCCTGCAAACTCTACCCAGGCTCCATATTGCAAACACTTACATGCCTGCAAACTCTACACAGGCTCCATATTGCAAACACTTACATGCCTGCAAACTCTACACAGGCTCCATATTGCAAACACTTACATACTTGCAAACTCTACACAGGCTTCATATTGCAAACACTTACATGCCTGCAAACTCTACACAGGCTCCATATTGCAAACATAACACAGACTTACATACCTGCAAACTCTACACAGGCTCCATATTGCAAACACTTACATACCTGCAAACTCTACCCAGGCTTCATATTGCAAACACTTACATACCTGCAAACTCTACACAGGCTTCATATTGCAAACACTTACATGCCTGCAAACTCTACACAGGCTCCATATTGCAAACATAACACAGACTTACATACCTGCAAACTCTACACAGGCTCCATATTGCAAACACTTACATGCCTGCAAACTCTACCCAGGCTTCATATTGCAAACACTTACATACCTGCAAACTCTACCCAGGCTTCATATTGCAAACACTTACATACCTGCAAACTCTTAACAGGCTCCATATTGCAATCACTTACACGCCTGCTAAATCTACGCAGGCTCCATATTGCAAACACTTACATGCCTGCAAACTCTACCCGGCTCCATATTGCAAACACTTACATGCCTGCAAACTCTACCCAGGCTCCATATTGCAAACACTTACAAGCCTGCAAACTCTACCCAGGCTCCATATTGCAAGCACTTACATGCCTGCAAACTCCACACAGGCTCCATATTGCAAACACCTACATGCCTGCAAACTCTACCCAGGCTTCATATTGCAAACACTTACATGCCTTCAAACTCTACACAGGCTCCATATTGCAAACACCTACATACCTGCAAACTCTACACAGGCTCCATATTGCAAACACTTACATACCTGCAAACTCTACCCAGGCTTCATATTGCAAACACTTACATACCTGCAAACTCTACACAGGCTTCATATTGCAAACACTTACATGCCTGCAAACTCTACACAGGCTCCATATTGCAAACATAACACAGACTTACATACCTGCAAACTCTACACAGGCTCCATATTGCAAACACTTACATGCCTGCAAACTCTACCCAGGCTTCATATTGCAAACACTTACATACCTGAAAACTCTACCCAGGCTTCATATTGCAAACACTTACATACCTGCAAACTCTACACAGGCTCCATATTGCAAACACTTACATGCCTGCAAACTCTACCCAGGCTCCATATTGCAAACACTTACATGCCTGCAAACTCTACCCAGGCTCCATATTGCAAACACTTACATGCCTGCTAACTCTACCCAGGCTCCATATTGCAAACACTTACATGCCTGCTAACTCTACCCAGGCTCCATATTGCAAACATCTCTCCGCTGCCTGCTGAGAAGGAAACCATCGACCCACTCATGTCGGGTCTGATTGCCGGGCAGTGTGTGGCAGCTCAGCAGCAAGAAATACTTCTACGGCTGCTGCCATGATTGCCTCCTGCCATGATTGCTTCGTGGTGGTCTCTCGTTGATTGCTCATGAAATAGTTCATGTAACCTTGTGGGCCTTGATGGAAAATAGTGGTTTGTTGTGGATTGTTTACGGTACAGCTCATGTAACCTTGTGGGCCTTGATAGAAAATAGTATTTTTTTCTGCAATTGATTATGATATGGCTCATGTTCCCTTGTGGGCCTTGATAGAAAATAGTATTTTTTCTGTAATTGATTATGATATGGCTCATGTACCCTTGTGGGCCTTGATAGAAAATAGTGGTATGTTGTTGATTGTTTGTGATACAGTTCCTGTATAGTTCGGCCTCTATAGAAAATAGTGTCTTTTTTTGTCGATTTATTGTGATATTGTTCATGTACCATTGTTGGCTTTGATAGAAAAGTGAGGTTTGTTGTTGTTTGTTTATGATATAGTTTATGTCCCCTTGACCCTTTAAGGACGGCTGCCTGGGGCCTAGCTACTCCCATAATGATGGGTGCTGGTGGCAGTCTGTTTGGCTAGAGGACGGGCACATAATGGTTAAAACTGATATCCAAGTTTGTAATCATGCAATATGATACATAATCATAAATATGTTATTTCTTTTTGATAGAAATACTAAATATGATGTTATATCTACATTTTCTGAAGATTTCATGAATATTGCTCTATTATTTCTTTGTTAAAACATTTTTGTTAATATTGGGACAATGATGCCTCAAGGCATCATGTGTCTTTAGTGCGGTGATGCCTCCAGGCATCATGCATCTTTAGTGAGGTGATGCCTCCAGGCATCATGCGTCCTTAAAGGGTTAAGAGCCTTGTGAGAATATAGTGGCTCGTTGTCAAAATTGTTTATGACACAGTTCAAGTATATTTTCGATTGTTTACAATATAGTTGATGTACCCTGTTGGAACTTATGGGAGAAACATTTGCCAAGTTATTGGTTTATAAATCCCCTTTTTTTTGGTAGAACACAGTTGTGCAGATGGTTTAAAAGGTCTGTGTGACTTGTACCAAATATACCAATATCTAGATATTTACTGTATATACCGGGGATGCACGTTTGCCGATAGATGACGGAATTCCCACATTTCCTAGAGACCACATTGTTATAATGGCATATCCTGTTTAGTTTCCAATTTATCTGTCTTCAGGGTTGAGAGTTAGCTCAGTGGTAAAGAGCACTGGACTTTGTTGAGTTCCACCGCAGCCACGTTTCTCCTTCACCCCCAGCAGTGGTAGATTTACTGCTATATCAAAGGCCAGTCCTTCTCATACCATGTCTATGTGGTGTGGTGTACAGCCACCTTTCTCCTTCACCCCCAGCAGTGGTAGATTTAATGCTATATCAAAGGCCAATCCTTCTCATACCATGTCTATGTGGTGTGGGAAGTAAAAGAACTCTCACCTCGGTAAATGTATAGGGGTGAGATTTCTACCTACATTCATCTCATAGATTCTCAAATCCAAAGTAAGTCTAATTGAACAAATTGGTTAAACTACCCAAACAAACAAACAAATAAAATCAACTCTCTTTAAATACTTAAAGGCAAAATTGAAATCAAAAGAAATTAGAATATGTACATATATAGACATATATATATGTGTATATGTGTGTGTGTATATATATATAAATAAATATATATATAATAATAATAATATAATATACTGTATATATATCGATTCACAACTATCATATATGTTCCAAAATAATGTTAGAAAGCCCGACTCTCATCCCTCTCATACACCTAAACAAATACACATCCGTATGTAACATGATGTGATGCAATGTAATGATGCAATGAGTTGACATCTCCATGTAAATATGGATGATGCAGGCAGAGTATCCATACAAGCTGGTTATTTGTGTGCAGACAGCCTTATTTGTGTTGCTGGGGAGGGCTGTGGAGGGGGTTATGTGTGCATGTGAAATGGTCGGGTAGGAGAGTGATAGCCTGGAGGCTGTGTGCATGTTGAGTGTCGAGGGGTCGGGGAGGAGAGTGATGGATAGTGTGGCTGGTACCTGTTTGCTGATTAAATGTCTGGTACTGCTGGTTCTACATTGACCGTTGTCGCTGAGTGAGGGATGTGTACACGGCTGGCATGTATACGGTTCAGACAGAGCCTGGAAAAGCCTGAAATTATGCTTTTAAGTGGGATTCACACGGTGAGATTCACGTACCTCACAGGCCGTTTGTTTGAGACAAATCCTGTTGAGATTCGGTACGGGAATACAATCTCCTCGTGTGAAAGACAGGGTTCCTTTTTGACGAGACAGTTTTTTCTCTTGCAATTGTTGGCGACAATCACCCCTAACAAGGAACAGAATCTCATGAGATTTTGACTTAAAACAGGTTTAAAATTTCGAAGGGCATTTTGGTGAGACAAATGTATTTCACATGTTTTCCCCCAATCTGTGAGTCTCAGTGGTCTCAAATGAAATCTATTCACACGGGGAAGTACCCTGGGTCGGCGACTGTGTACCCTGTGTAGGGGTGGGACAATGGACCTGTTAAGTCTTTCCATGTGAATTGAATCCGCCATGTTACCCTGAGTTTGTAGAACATCCCAATCTGTGAAACTTTGTACCCAGCTGGAAATAGTAGCCGACTGGTGCAAAGGTGTGAAGTACACCAGTCTCATGTCCATTTGTCCCATCGTGTGAATCCCACTTTAGGGTTTCCAGGCCTTGAAAAGCCTGGAATTCACAGATAGAGCCTGGAAAAACTGAAAGAGTCAGGAAAATTTAGTTTTGCATAAATACAATGTTATAGTCTATGAAATTCTGGTCATTATTAGTTTTCCTAAACTACGTTACCTAACTGCCTATGACATTTCAGTGACTTGGATTAAATAGTTCCAGAAATCCTTTATTTGACCATGTATATAGCAAATTGCTAATAATATAGTATGGTTTTCTTTATTTTTCTTTATATTTAAAGGTGCAAAATTTTTTTTTTTTTAAAGATATCTATCCCAAACCACTGAAATTCCACAGGTAGTAAGGAAGATGAAGAAAACTTTCACTAGATTTGGTGATGAATCAGACATAATTTTAAAAACAGTGACCAGATATGATATGCACCCTTCAGAAAACAAATAATGCCTGATGGTATTGATTCACATTGTTATGTGCCTGGAAACAAAATATTAGGGACTGGAAAAGCCTGGAAAAGGCATGGAATTTTATTGGTCTGTCTATGTACGAATCCTGATGTTAACATCTAGCCATCGGGGAGTCTGAGAACTGGAGGTAACAGCTGAGGCAGTTCAATGTAAGAGAATGAAATAACAGTCAAATGGAATTATTGTAAGCAAAATAACAGCCCAAACAATTCAATGGGAGAAACCCAAAGTAAACGCCGAAACGAATGAACATAAAAACCTTAAGTATAAGCCAGAATAGATCTATTTAAGAAATCAAAAATCAGAAGAAAAAAAAAACAAAGTAACAGGTGAAACAATTCAATGGGAGAATTCCAAAGTAAACGCAGAAACAAATGAATGTAAGAACCCAAGGTAACATCTGAAGCAAATCAAGGTAAGAACTGAGAGTAACAGCTGAATGATCCAATTGTAAAGTTTCAGTGTCTACCTATCTTGAACAATTCTATTGGTTTGTATGGAAGAGATTAGTCACTTAAATGGTCTGTACTTATTCGCAACACAGTCACCATTTTGTAGCAGCTCCTCCCTGTCTTGATGTTGACGGTACGACAGCCATGTAGTGAATGGCATGTTAAGCCTCATTATGGTCGCTCTAGTTCCCGGTCTGGCCACAGGGGGGTAGGGCGCTCTGACAAGACATTGACACCTGAGTTGTTCCTGACATGAGAGGCCCTCCTGCCATATGGGACAGACCGGAACGGGACTGGTCTGTCTTCATTGGATGTTGCGTCAACAGCCAATCCCAGCACAGAGTTTACAAGCTTACCCTGTACCAAGATGCCAGCTGCTGTCTTTATGAGCTAATGAACCTATCAGTTAAGTTCTCTGGTCTGCTGGGATGGACAGCAATTTACCAGTCTGTTCACCCTCTTGGTCGCCTGGCCTCCTCATGGTGCAGACCGGATATGCTTGCACGCAAGCATAACAGAAGCGACCGGGGTGGGGAGTTACCTCAGTGGTAAAGAGCACTGGACTTGTAATCCCAAAGTTGTCGGAATTTGTTGATTAGTCCCACTGCAGCCACTTTTCTCCTTCACCCCTAGCAGTGGTAGATTTACTGCTATATCAAAGGCCAAGCCTCCTCATACCATGTCTATGTGGTGTGGGAAGTAAAAGAACTCTCACCTCGGTAAATGTGTAGGGGTGAGATTTCTATCTGACTTCATCACATAGATTTGATCACCACCCTCATGGTGTAAAAGAACGTTGAGAAAGTCTGGTAAGGACCAATAATGGTTGACTGGACGTTAAATCAAACCAAACGAAGTTAAGTTCTTGACTCATAGTAGTACATAATACATCTGTGTTTGGGTTCTTACTCCCTTGCTCTTAAGGTCTACACCTCACTAGTGTAGGCCTCTAGACTTAAGACAATGTCAGTCCTTTACGTCACAAGCAGAAGATCCAATGACAATTCTCCATAAATCAGCCAAACTGGTTCACTTTACTCTCCCTTATCGTCAGACCTAACAGGACAGTGAGACAGTAACCCTGCAGCCCTGGGGCCTCTTAAATAATCCAGTCACCACATGAAGACCCCTTCTGTACCTTGTACAGAGGTTAACCTTTAATAATAGAACTCAGACATAGACAATAATCAATGGATTTGTGGATAGGCGGCCGTAAACCACGAGAGGTTGATATGTAGTAACGTTCCGAGCGCTAGCGAGTGTGTTGCGACGTCAACCTCGAGTGGTTTACAGAGCTGTCTGTTCATGTAACCGTCGTTTGTTGCATTTATTATCCATCTTTTCGAATAAATTAAACCCAGTATTTGCTATATTAAAAGGGTATAGCAATAGGGATTATTTCTTTGCTCTATAGCAAAAGGTACTATTTTTCCAGTATACCATGGTTTTGAGGCCGTATACCACAGATATGAATCCGTATACCACAGTTATGGTATCTGACAGGTTCTATATAATGGGTCGTGGTTTACTGAGCCCCATACATTCTAAATGGGGACTTTGTTTTTTGTTGATGGTTTTTTTTAAAGCTTTATTGTATTCGACACATACAGGGCGCTGTTCTAGCAACAGCAGGTTCCAAATAAAAAAAACCAATGAGTTTATATAATGATGATTTCTTGGTCATATGTTAATTATATAATACATGTTATATACCATACTAGCGACTTCGTCGATTCATATTTAGCTACCACCTACCACCTACCCCTTCCCCACTTCCCATTACGTTGGGCCCTCTAGCGGGTGAACGGGAAACCATCGAAACTTGTGGTTATCATTTCGTATGACACAGGTGCTTGAGCTGATCATCGGCGATCAGAATACTATGGATATGTCTCTATGTGCGGGAGAGTCTCCAAGCGGATATTACCGGAATCTACACGTTTTATATGTGGTAGGTAATCAAAACCTTGATTCTCTCCCTAGTTGACAGAGAGTAAATCGAGCACTTACAACTCTTATTTGATTACAATCAGTTGTATACGATGGATAATAAAGTCTTAGTTAAAGTCGTCCATGGATGTTAGTTAAGGTAATTAGTAGAAACCAAACGAGAGTTAGACTTGTCAATGTTTATACCACGACGGGAAGGTCGTGTATTACTACACGAGGCATAGCCGAGTGTAGTGAGTAACAGACCTGACCAGAGTGGCATAAACATTGAGAAGTCTAACTCGAGTTCAGTTTCGTATTTATCCTACATCGTCTATGCTTATATTACTGTTAAAAAGATAAATATTGAGTCAACGACCAACAGAACTTTATTCATAGTAGCTGACATCCTGCTCTCTGATTGGTCAATATTGTTATGACTCTAGTGGCATAAAAAACACTTTATGTCACGGCCTGCCACATAAAATTTCCCTATGTTAAGTCTATGGCGGTTTTTTATTAGGGGTAGGATAAAGCAAGGTTCCTCTGTCCTATATATACATATTTATATATATTTATATATATATATAAATATAGATGGATAGATGGATGGATGGATAGATGGATAGATGGATGGATAGATGGATAGATGAAAAATAAGAAAACAATGAAATGGCAGTGAACTGAGCATGCATCTAGAATGTTGGTCACACTCCATGTGTAACATAACCTTTAAATCCCCGACCTCCTGCATTTATCTGAATCGTGAGCAGTAGTTCATGTTTTAATGTAATTCTGTTAGGGAGTCATAGAATTATATACCTGTGGCCGTATCTCCTACGTATACCACCCACTACCACCCATGTCATATTTATCATTATATACCTGTGGCTGTATCTCCTACGTATACCGCCCGCTCCTACCCATGTCACATTTATCATTGTATACCTGTAGCCGCATCTCCTATGTATACCGCCCTCTCCCACCCATGTCATATTTATCATTATATACCTGTGGCTGTATCTCCTATGTATACCGCCCGCTCCTACCCATGTCATATTTATCATTATATACCTTTGGCCGTATCTCCTACGTATACCACCCGCTCCTACCCATGTCACATTTATCATTGTATACCTGTAGCCGCATCTCCTATGTATACCGCCCTCTCCCACCCATGTCATATTTATCATTATATACCTGTGGCTGTATCTCCTATGTATACCGCCCGCTCCTACCCATGTCATACTCGTCACTATATACCTGTCGCCGTATCTCTTATGTATACCACCCACTACCACCCATGTCATATTTATCATTATATACCTGTGGCTGTATCTCCTACGCATACTGCCTGCTCCTACCCATGTCGTATTTATCATCATATACCTGTGGCCATATCTCCTACGTATACAACCCATTCCTACCCA
Source organism: Alentia gelatinosa (assembly GCA_950022655.1). NCBI lineage: Eukaryota > Metazoa > Annelida > Polychaeta > Phyllodocida > Polynoidae > Alentia > Alentia gelatinosa. The sequence goes on along the minus strand of OX465580.1, from coordinate 137,972,755 downwards.
TGTTATATTTATCATTATATACCTGTGGCCGTATCTCCTACGTATACCCTGTCATATTTATCATTATATACCTGTGGCCGTATCTCCTACGTATACCCTGTCATATTTATCATTATATACCTGTGGCTGATCTCCTACGTATACCACCCACTCCTAGCCATGTCATATTTATCATTATATACCTGTGGCCGTATCTCCTACGTATACCCTGTCATATTTATCATTATATACCTGTGGCCGTATCTCCTACTTATACCCTGTCATATTTATCATTATATACCTGTGGCCGTATCTCCTACGTATACAACCCATTCCTACCCATATCGTATTTATCATTATATACCTGTGACTGTATGTCTTACGTATACCACCCGCTGCTATCTCCATGCCTCTACTGATATTGTAGTCCTTTCTCCATGGTATATATCCTGTGTGTCATCTATTCTTTTAGTGTGTACAGGGATGTGATAAATAGAGTAAGCAACTCGTTTTCGTCAAAGTTGTTGTTCTCCAACTCATTTGAATACCACATAATATTCACTCAGCTGTCACCTCACTCATATCACTCCACATCAATCTCGTGGAGAATGACGACTTTGACCAAAACTTGTTGGTTTCTTCTTTAATCCTCCTTGTAGTTGATTCAACACAACATCCTCGCTCACGCTCAGATATTACTACGCCCACTCTTATCAGAAGCAGGTATTCATTCTTACGGACAGACTCATCCTCTCTATGCTGTGAGAGTTCTGTCTGCATATGGTTCATGGAGCCTGTGAGAAAGGTCTGCTGGGGTGGACAGCAATTACCAATCTGTTCACCCTCTTGGTCACCTCCCCTCCTTGTGGTGCAGACTGGATATGTTTGCATGCAAGCATAACAAAAGCGACCGGGGTGGGGAGTTAGCTCAGTGGTAAAGAGGTTGTCAGACTTTGATGATTCGGGTCCCACTGCAACCACTTTTCTCCTTCACTCCTAGCAGTGGTAGATTTACTGCTATATCAAAGGCCAATCCTTCTCATACCATGTCTATGTGGTGTGGGAAGTAAAGGAACTCTCGCCTCGGTGAATGTGTAGGGGTGAGATTTCTACCTGAACTCATCTCATAGATTCGATCACCACCCTCATGGTGTAAAAGAACCTTGAGAAAGTCTGGTGAGAACCTGCAATGGTTAACTGGACGTTAAACCAAACCAACAAACCAAGCCTGTGAGAAAAATGAATGGCCCCTCGTGGCAAACTATCACCTCACTGCACACGTTGTCAATTCTCCTCCGAGCAAAGAGTCCTGGAAAAGTGTTCTGCTTGGCTTGGTGTCTCACAACCACACCCAGCATGTACCAGGGTGTGTGAGCTCTGTGGTAAAAAGCACTGGACTTTTTTGAGTCAAGTCCCACTGCAGCCACTTTTCTCCTTCAGCCCCTTAGTAGACTTACATCCCCAGCAGTGGTAGATTTACTGCTATATCAAAGGCCAGTCCTTCTCATACCATGTCTATGTGGTGTGGTGTACAGCCACCTTTCTCCTTTATCCCCAACAGTGGTAGATTTACTGTTATATCAAAAGCCAGTCCTTCTCATACCATGTCTGTGTGGTGTGGTATACAGCCACCTTTCTCCTTCATCCCCAGCAGTGGTAGATTTACTGCTATATCAAAGACCAATCCTTCTCATACCATGTCTATGTGGTATGGTGTACAGCCACATTTCTCCTTCATCCCCAGCAGTGGTAGATTTACTGCTATATCAAAGGCCAGTCCTTCTAATACCATATCTATGTGGTGTGGTGTACAGCCACCCTACACCTTCATCCCCAGCAGTGGTAGATTTACTGCTATATCAAAGGACAGTCCTTCTCATACCATGTCTGTGTGGTGTGGGAAGTAAACGTTAATCTACCCAAACAAACAAACAAACAACCACACCCTTGGTGCTCGTGTGCTGCCGGGTTTGTTTTTTTTTTGTTTTTTTATTTCACATATAATTCACCTGAATGTAGGTGGTCTTCCATTATAAGAATACAGTCTGGGCTGTTTACAAAAGTCAATGTAGTCAACAACCAATTCACATATAGGTTACATGAGTTGATAATAAGTAGAGCTAATTAGCTAACACACCAAGTGGGATATAGAGAATTAATGAGAATAGTACAAAGCATGTAAAAAGGAAATGGTAATGGTTATGAGGAATGATGAGTAGACTAAACTACATTGCGCAACAACATAGGCCAACCAAATTTTTAACATAGTTCAGTTTAGCTCGGGCAGGCTAGCAATAGCTTTTTTGAAGCTGGCTTTACAAGGCAACTTTTGGATTTCTTCTGGAAGGGAGTTCCATAGCTTTTCTCCCCTATACCTAGGCGACTTCTTAATAAATTAAGTATAAGGTCTTATTAATTTAAATTGCAACTTGGATTTTGAGCGAAGAGTTCGATTACATTGATTAGTGTCGCTGGCTACCCTGTTAGAGATGGGTTCATTTTCATTTAAATTTAAACTTAAATTTAAATTCAAATTTAAATCCAAATTTGAATCTTCATTCACATTTAAATCATTAAGATGCATTCCGATTTGACCTTTTTTTTTTTTTTTTTAGGGAATTTCTTTATTGGCATGAAGGAAATACAATTTTCTGTATGTTAACATTTCCGTAATAGTTTCTGTGCCATGTCTCTTAGTATACTCTTTGCTCATGTACATCAAGATGAGCTCTGCCCTTCTGCGCTCCAGAGGTTTAGTTCTAGTGTTATGGTTTTCAGCCAAATCCCGTATCGCTTATTGACAGCACTTGATGTCAGTCAGCACCTGCTGTTTACCCATCATAAAGGGGGGAATTCACCTGGTCATGCATCTTTTATAGGGTCATTTACACGAGGCGTTTTCCCTGTATTGTCCCGTTTAACGCTGCATTACCGTAGGACAATGATTCATCTAAATGCCTTTCTGCGGTTCAGGTCGATGATACTAGGCGTGTATCTGTTTGAAGGCATATCGGACAATTTGCCTTCAAAATCAAAAGCCATGTCAATCTCCTGGAAATTGATTCTGATGATCTCCAAGTGCTATAGAAGACATATCTGACTTACAAATGGGGGGTCATCATGCTTGTTTTTGTTTTAGAGACCAATAGTATGACTATTTTACTATAGAATATATGGAAATTCTAAAACGTTGTTTTTCACATAGTAAAACCCATATCATATTCCCCAAACTGTCTTAGAATATAGTTTAAATACCCACCTAATACGGAGTCTCCATACGAAACCTATGTAGCCTACAGATTGCTACTGAGTAGGATACGGACCTCCGGAATCTCCTAGGAGGATACATATTTTGAGATGAAAGTAGTCCCCAAACATCGGTACAAAATGTAAACATAACTTCTTAACTACGTTGAAAAGTTTTCTGACGATCATATTTATTGCTTAAATGTGGGTAATAAATACAATATAACCATGATTTGGATCTGCGGGGTCGTATTCTCCTCGTAGTTGACGCTACGCATTACACATCGCTCGGAGTATTACTACGTGTCAACTACTCAGAGAATACGACCACGCAGATCCAAATCATGGTAATATTGTGTATGTATCTATAGAGATACTCATTTAAGTTTTAAAATCCAAAGGTCACCGAGGCCATTTTTGAAGGAATTGCAGAAAACTATTTTTACAGGACATTTTCTAAGTAGATCAAGCAAATGTAAATCAGCCTATTTTACCCATACATTCTCAATGGGTACTTCGTATACCATGGATAATAAACAGTTGGTCGTGGTTTACTGTGTCCCCAAACATTTTCAATGGGGTCTTTGTATATGATAGATAAATGCACAATATTACCATGATTTCGAGCTGAGTGGCCGTATTCTCTGCATAGTTGACACGTATTACGTATTGTCAACTACAAGGAGAATACGTCCACAGAGATCAAAATTATAGTAATGTTGTATTCATTACTCCACCCTTCGACTAATTATTATAACTTTTTATTGTAAATAATTAGAAATTCGACATAAGCGCCGTGCATTGTTTACATAAAGTAGTTCTATAATGCCCGTCAGGTGGCCGAAAAAGGCTCCATAGGCTGAGTATGGGTGGGTAATGATAAAGGGTGCCTACATACACAATATTGACTGGTTTCAGATACAAGCGGCCGTATGCTCCTAGGAGTTGACGCGTAGTAATATACGAGCGTATGCGAGGATATTGCACAGAGTCAACTCCGAGGAGCATACAACCGCTTTTATCTGAAACTAGTCTATATTGTATTTATTATCCACCTTTTCTCGACAAGTGGCATGTCGATATCAGTTTGTTTTAGTTATGCACTATTTTTCCAAACGCACTATTTTTCCGTATGCGCCACCCGGAGCATACAACATATCTGTATGCGCCGGGTATGTCCATACAAACTCCCTATGTGTTTTCTATGGACACTTTGTATTATTTGGATATATCTGCATGCGCCGGGTATGTCCATACAAACTCCCTATGTGTTTTCTATGGACACTTTGTATTAGGTGGATATATCTGTATGCTCCGGGTATGGTGATACACCTTCCCTATGTGTTTTCTATGGACACTTTTTAATAGGTGGATATATCTGTATGCTCTAGCTATGGTGATACACACTTCCTATGTGTTTTCTATGGACACTTTGTATAAGGTGGATATATCTGTATGCTCTGGGTATGGTGATACACACTCCCTATGTGTTTTCTATGGACACTTTGTATTAGGTGGATATATCTGTATGCACCGGGTATGGTGATGCACACTCCCTATGTGTTTTCTATGGACACTTTGTATTAGGTGGATATATCTGTATACTCCGGGTATGGTGATGCACACTCCCTATGTGTTTTCTATGGACACTTTGTATTAGGTGGATAATAAAGGTGTGTATTATACTACCACGGAATGTGCGCTCTGCCTGTCTGTGAATACGCATGAGGTGCGTCCTCCCCGGGTCTGGTGCACCGCGCTGATTGGTGCGTGTGGCGAGGTGCGTGCGCAGCCCCCGGTCTGCTCGGGGCGCCCTCTACTGGGTGAAGTATTATTTATTCATTGAAGCACGGTGAGAGGGTGATTAGTGGGTACAGGAGGCTGGCGGGCCGCCAAGCCGCACCGCCACCTACCGGTCATCACGGCAACATGCAGACACCGCCATAACCATAGGTACAATAGTCTCTGCCAGTGTAATACTGTAACTAGAACCATAGGTAAAATAGTCCCTGCCAGTGTAATACTGGCTGCCATAACCATAGGTAAAATAGTCCCTGCCAGTGTTATACTGGCTGCCATAACCATAGGTAAAATAGTCCCTGCCAGTGTAATACTGGCTGCCATAACCATAGGTAAAATAGTCCCTGCCAGTGTAATACTGGCTGTGATAACCATAGGTAAAATAGTCCCTGCCAGTGTAATACTGGCTGCGATAACCATAGGTAAAATAGTTCCTGCCAGTGTAATATTGGCTGCCATAACCGTAGGTAAAATAGTCCTTCATTCGACTGTGTAATAACAGCTCTCATAACCCTAGGTAAAATAGTCCCTGCCAGTGTAATACTGGCTGCCATAACAATGGGTAAAATAGTCCCTGCCAGTGTAATGCTGACTGCCATAACCATAAGTAAAATAATTCCTGCCAGTCTATTACTGGCTGTGATAACCATAGGTAAAATAGTCCCTGCCAGTGTTATACTGGCTGCGATAACCATAGGTAAAATAGTTCCTGCCAGTGTAATATTGGCTGCCATAACCCTAGGTAAAATAGTCCCTGTCAGTGAGTGTAATACAGAGAGTGTAATACCGGTTACCATTACTATAGGTAAAATAGTACCTTATACGAGAGTGTAATATCGGTAACCATTACTATAGGTAAAATAGTCCCTCATCCGAGAGTGTAATATTAGCTGCCATAACCATAGGTAAAATAGTCCCTATCAGTGTAATACTGTGACCATAACCATAGGTAAAATAGTCCCTGCAAGTGTAATACTGTGACCATAACCATAGGTAAAATAGTCCCTATCAGTGTAATACTGTGACCATAACCATAGGTAAAATAGTCCCTGCAAGTGTATTACTGTGACCATAACCATAGGTAAAATAGTCCCTGCCAGTGTAATAATGTGACCATAACCATAGGTAAAATAGTCCCTGCCAGTGTAATACTGTAACTAGAACCATAGGTAAAATAGTCCCTGCCAATGTAATGCTGGCTGCGATAACAATAAGTCAGGTAAAATAGTCCCTATCAGTGTAATACTGTGACCGTAACCATAGGTAAAATAGTCCCTATCAGTGTAATACTGTGACCATAACCATAGGTAAAATAGTCCCTGCAAGTGTATTACTGTGACCATAACCATAGGTAAAATAGTCCCTGCCAGTGTAATAATGTGACCATAACCATAGGTAAAATAGTCCCTGCCAGTGTAATACTGTAACTAGAACCATAGGTAAAATAGTCCCTGCCAATGTAATGCTGGCTGCGATAACAATAAGTCAGGTAAAATAGTCCCTATCAGTGTAATACTGTGACCGTAACCATAGGTAAAATAGTCCCTCATCATCATCACAGTAATACTGTGGGTGTGGCCCACCTCGTCCTTGTTTCTGCCCTATCCTGTCATTGCTATTAAGTGTATTGGTGAACGCATGGGAGCCGATTGAGACCAGGGACCTGTTTCAGTAGTTTCATGACATGTCTAGATGGCGTCTGTGACACCACACGGACAGATCACAAGATTGCAGTCAATGACACACGGAGTTTCACTCACTTCTCGTAGGAATTAAGCAATGACACTTTAACATGAGTAGGGGATACATATAATCTATAATCGTTCCAAATATGAAGAAGATCGGCCACTTCGATCTTCTGATATTTGCTAGTCTTTTTCCGCTGTTGCTTGCACTGTTGGTGCCGCTGTTGATGTCTGTCTGGGCCTAATGTCACGAGACTACTGAAACAGGTCCCAGGACGCACCTGAGAGCTGTTGTCATAAAAACAGGAGCTGCACTGAATGAGGAAGTGTAACAAATACAATGACCAATACAAGAAGGTGAACAAAATATTTGAACACGGATTTTCCATTTGGAGAACTAGATTTAATTCAGAAATGTAAAGTATACTCAAATATAAGAATAGCTCCCCCTCCCTCCCCCCCCCCCCCCCCACACACACACGCAACTAAGTAATTATATAGAACGTCCTGACCATGCTGTACAAGTCACAGAACGAGATGCTAATTTACCGTTTGTACGGACTGAGGCGTTTAAACGTACTGAGGCGTACAAACGGTAAATTACCATCGAGTTCTGTGACTTGTACAAGCATGGTTGGACGTTATATATTTACTATATACCCGAAATTTAATAAAAAATCAATTTCATTTTTCATGACAACCAAAATTTTAGTAAATGTGTATGGCTAGGTGGTCCGTATTTTAGTGTACGGACCAGTGGTCCGTACAGTATTTTTACGTCGTATGCCAAAACGGTGCGTATTTACAGTAAATGGGTATATAGTAAACACCAGTACACTGATTGGATTCGGAGATAGAGAGTGGAGTGACAAAGTTTGGGTGGCTAGGCTTCAGCCGCTACTTTATGCACCCTTCCCCCACACCTGTGGTGTTGAGGCGGACGGTGTCAATAAAAGTGGAGGGTTTTTTTCATGAGGCTATGGTTTCTGATTGTTGTATGAAGCTGTGATAGGAGTGTGATCGGTATCTATTCAGGTCACGTTGTAAAGTTCAGGGCTTTACCATATACCCATGCCATATACATATACTGTAATTATGCACCGTTTTGCCATATAAAATAAAAATACTGTACGGATCAGTGGTCCGTACAGGAGAATACGGAGTACCTTCCCATATAGGTTTATTAAAATATTGGTTGTTAAGCCAAATGAAATTAATGATTTTTAAAATTTCGGGTATTTAGTAAATATATAATGTCCAACCATGCTTGTACAAGACACAGAACTCGATGATAATTTACGGTTTGTACGGAACTTGACTTAAACGCCTCGTTCCGTACAAACCATAAATTACCATTGAGTTCTGTGACTTGTACAGCATGGTCAGGACATCCCTATTGGCCAAGAAATGTTGGTTTTTATGAGAAGAAAGTAATTTTCTAAATTACCGCTATTTATTGTGGAACAAATTGACTGAATTGGAACAGTCACCGTTTTGGTTAGTTACCTCCTCCCTGATGTTTACAGTATGGCTGCCATGCTTTGAATGGCATATAATACCCCTATTGTCGCTCAGCTCTAGTTCCCACTATGTCCAGATGGGGGCAGGTTGCTCTACCAATGACACTTTATGTTGTTCAGTGTCATGAGCGGCCTCCTAACATGTGCGTCAGACCGGAACGGGCGCTCAACCAGAATGGATTCGGTCATCCCCTAATGACTGTTGGAGACAACAGCCAATGAGAGCGCAGAGCTCACAGATGCCAAGCCTATCATGTCATCCCTCTGCTGAGGGTATAAAACAAGGACCCTCTCTTGTCAATAAACAGTTAAGTTCTTGACTCATAGTAGTACATAGTACCTCTGTGTTGTGAGTTCTTACTCTCTTCTCTTAAGGTCTACTCCTTACTCAAGTAGGGCTCAAGGCTTTACAACATGATTTGAATACTGTTGTTGCGAGAACTGTGTTTCTCAACCAGGTCTTCAATCTGTTCACCCTCTTGGTCGCCTCACCTCTGCATGGTGCAGGCTGGATATACTTGCTTGCAAAGCGACCAGGGTGGGGAGTTAGCTCAGTGGTAAAGAGCACTGGACTATATATGTATATACACACACACGCGCAGACACGCATGCGGAACAAAATTTATTATCCATCGTATTCCATCGTCCCCATTGAAAATATATGGGGACTCAGTAAACCACGACCCATTGTATAAAAGCTGTCAGATAACATAACTGTGGTATACGGATTTCACAACTGTGGTATACGGCTTTAAAACCATGGTATACGGGAAAAATAGTCCCTTTGTGCTATAGAGCCAAGAAATAGTCCCTATTGTTATACCCTTTAATATGGCAATTACTGGGTTTAATTTATTCGAAATAATGGATAATAAATACAACAAACGATAGTTATGTAGACAGGCGGCTCTGTAAACTACTCGAGGTTGACGCTAGCGCTCGTGTATTACTACGCGCCAACCTCTCGTGGTTTACGGCCGCCTGTCCACAAAACCATCGATTATTGTTATTTGCCAACCCCTAAATCGGAGCTTAGCGTAGACAGGGGTTGGTTGCCAATCTATTTTACCACAGAATGCACGACGCATAAAAACAAGAGAATACCCATAATGCAAAAGGAGTGCTGTTGTTCCCTGTGGTGTCTGGACCAACTTGTCAAAATCATTGAGTATAGCGCACAGAGTGATTGTTAGTTCCACCATCATCTGCCAGGACAGTGTGAGATCGTGGTGACTCCGTTGTTATTGACGTTTATAATCAATTAATAATTGAGAGATGGGGATAAAACCCCTCTATGGCAAACCTAAAAACTATGTATCAAAGAAAGCCAATTGGTCATGTATAGACTATAGCTCCAACCTTTTGTGTATAGACTATAGGGCCAACTGGTTGTGTATAGACTATAGAGCCAATTGGTTGTGTATAGATTATAGAGCCAACTAGTTGTGTATAGACTATAGAGCCAACTAGTTGTGTATAGAGTATAGGGCCAACTAGTTGTGTATAGAGTATAGGGCCAACTGGTTGTGCATAGAATATAGAGCCAACCGGTTGTGTATAGACTATAGAACCAACTGGTCATGTATAGACTATAGAGCCAACAAGTTGTGTATATAGTATAGGGCCAACTGGTTGTGCATAGAATATAGAGCCAACCGGTTGTGTATAGGCTATAGAGCCAACTAGTCATGTATAGACTATAGAGCCAACTGTTTGTGTATAGGCTATAGAGCCAACTGTTTGTGTATAGACTATAAGGCTAACTGATTGTGTATACATTATAAGGCCAACTGGTCGTGTATAGATTATAGGAACAGCTGGTCGTTTATAGATTATAGTGTTAATGTCTTGTCATTGATCCAGCGGGTGGCGGTGTGGTGCCAAAAACGGATACCCTGCCAAAAATGTTAATTATCGCCCACTAGTATCTTGTGCGCATGCGCGAACATGCGCAGTGATGAAGTCCACGATTGGAGAGTGAAAAATTTGCCGAAATTAAGCATATTACGACATATCACGACATGTAATTCTCATGTCTAAATACTATTCTTTTTATTTATTACCTACCTATTATAAAACGTGTAAATTCCGATAACATCCGCTAGGAGATGTTCCCGCACATAGAGACAGAGTGAACCAGACATAGGGATGGAGACTGAAGGGCCACGAGAGTGAGATTCTCGTGCAGTACTTAACTGAATCCTGCTAATTTTGTTGTGTTTCTTTACACAGATGTACTTCTATCCTTAAGATTTGTTTCTAGCTGTACTGAAAACATAATTTAGAACTATAGTTTTCCAATCTCATTGGCGTGAGATCGGTCTGTGAGACTATTGCGCTGGTTGCCAGTAAAAGTACCGGTGTCACATGAAATAATACACACATACACATAGCCTGTAGTGCGGCCGACCTTCACCAGGCGGCGTCAGCAGTTACTTTCTTTATGTTACACTCACAGAGAAGCGCACAGGGCAACGACGAAGTCGCTAGTTTACATTAAAATCACATTAAAATAGTAATACGTCCAATAGTCCGTGATATCTGAACGGAAGAGCGTGGCCAGACGCATGCGTATATAGAGTGGGCGATAATTACCATTTTTGGTAGGGTAACTGTTTTTGGCACCACAGCGGCGTATGCCGGATGCGTGGCGGCGTAGGCCGGGCGCGTAGGCACCGGGTCCCTCTGCCTAGCGGTCTGCTGGGGTGGACAGAAATTACCAATCTGTTCACCCTCTTGGTCGCCTCGCCTCCTCGTGGTGCAGACCAGATATGCTTGCACGCAAGCATAACTAAAGTGACCCGGGTGGGTGGGAAGTTAGCTCAGTGGTAAAGAGCACGGGACTTTGTTGAATTGGGTCCCACTGCAGCCACTTTTCTCCTTCAACCCCCAGCAGTGGTAGATTTACTGCTATATCAAGGGCCAATCCTTCTCATACCAGTTCTATGTGGTGTGGGAAGTAAAAGAACTCTCACCTCAGTAAATGTGTAGGGGTGAGATTTCTACCGTAATTCATCTTATAGATTCTATCAAACCCAAAGTAAGTGTAATGGAACATATTGGACGTTAAACTACACAAACAAACAAACTCCTTTTCCAGTCATCACCACCGAAAGTCCCGCTACAATCAATCCTGATACTTCACAATAAACTGACTTATTGAAAGTTTACTGCCTCACCACACTCTCCAGACAGAGGCTTAGCAGAGTAAAGCCTCCAAGTAGATTGTAGGCCACTCTCCAAACATTCTAATACAATAAATGAAAAACATTCTAGAGGGCATTATATTTCTGTTTGTTTGAGAATAGATTTCATGTTTCTCTTAATAATTCATCAGTCCTCCTCTCGCATATTGAACGTATTTGTTGAATAACACTGCTGTAATAGAATGGTCCCTGGTGGTACATTGCCCACGCTCAGAACAGAGTGGAGACTGCTGGACCTAAAATACTCATATTACCTTTGATCCACCCCCCACCCTCTCCCACCATCTTTTCTTTGGCGAGGGGAGGATCTTTCTTTTTTTTACACTTTTTATTTATACTGGAAAAGCTCAGTTTTATACAAAACTGTTATCCTTGCTCGGCCAGTTTTTTTTATATCTAAACCGCATTTGATTGTCTCACTTGTACCATTTGCAGTCAGTTGTGAAGCTTTCTCTATGTAAGGTACTGCATATTGAACGTGTATGTTGAATAACACTGCGGTAATAGCCTCGTTCCCTGGTGGTACATTGCTAGTCTATACGCCGGAGTCGGTCTCTGGGCCTCACTCTCACGGGCCGCATACACTGGCCACCAGAGCTATATACGTAAGCTCTGGTTGGGTTCATTCCGCGGCCACCTTGAACTAGATAGCTGGGAGTGTTTGTCACTCTCCCTGCAGATGTCTTGTATGACCTGTGCTTGATGAGTTGTCATTTCTTACTCATGAAGTCTTATCGATGCGTTCTCATTTCATTTTGTGTGTATTTTAAATAAGATTCTTTGTTTAAGTATTTCCTTTATTGGAGTCAAATAGGTTTTACATTTCCATGAACATACATGTTCCTTCGTATCATCTATATAACTCTTTTTCCAGATAGATCATTCAAGCAGATTAACATACAAAGTTCCAATAAAGAAGGCATTGACAACAGTCTATATATTGACTGGTATTCTTTTTAAGATGACCATAAAGCTAGATTTACCTATAAATTCTATGAGCTGTGAATATTTCCCAGATGGTATTCCGGTTCTCAGAACCCACATAGAACATAATTACTCGGTCCGAGATAAAGAATTCATGGACAAGGTCTGGATTGAACCACACCAACCTCTTAGTGGGAACATAGTGGGCACAGAGGTGGTGGCTAATCTAAATCAGAATAGAGTGGAGACAGAGGTGGCGGCCAATCTAAGTCAGAACATAGTTGAGACAGAGGTGGTGGCCAAACTAAGTCAGAACATAGTGGAGACAGAGGTGGTGGCCAATCTAAGTCAGAACAGAGTGGAGACAGAGGTGGTGACCAATCTAAGTCAGAACAGAGTGGAGACAGAGGTGGTGGCCAATCTTAATCAGAACAGAGTGGAGACAGAGGTGGCGGCCAATCTAAGTCAAAACAGAGTGGAGACAGAGGTGGTGGCCAATCTAAGTCAGAACAGAGTGGAGACAAAGATGGTGACCAATCTAAGTCAGAACAGATTGGAGACAAAGATGGTGACCAATCTAAGTCAGAACAGAGTTGAGACAGAGGTGGTGACCAATCTAAGTCAGAACAGAGTGGAGACAGAGGTGGTGGCCAATCTAAGTCAGAACAGAGTGGAGACAGAGGTGGTGGCCAATCTAAGTCAGAACAGAATGGAGACAAAGATGGTGACCAATCTAAGTCAGAACAGAGTTGAGACAGAGGTGGTGACCAATCTAAGTCAGAACAGAGTGGAGACAGAGGTGGTGGCCAATCTAAGTCAGAACAGAGTGGAGACAGAGGTGGTGGCCAATCTAAGTCAGAACAGAATGGAGACAGAGGTGGTGACCAATCTAAGTCAGAACAGAGTGGAGACAGAGGTGGCTGCTAATCTAAGTCAGAACATAGTGGAGACAGAGGTGGTGACCAATCTAAGTCAGAACAGAGTGGAGACAGAGGTGGTGGCCAATCTAAGTCAGAACAGAGTGAAGACAAAGATGGTAACCAATCTAAGTCAGAACAGAGTGGAGACAAAGATGGTGACCAATCTAAGTCAGAACAGAGTGGAGACAAAGATGGTGACCAATCTAAGTCAGAACAGAGTAGAGACAGAGGTGGTGACCAATCTAAATTAGAACAGAGTGGAGACGGAGGTGGTGGCCAATCTAAATCAGAACAGAGTGGAGACAAAGATGGTGACCAATCTAAGTCAGAACAGAAAGGAGACAGAGGGTATAGAACATAGTGGAGACGGAGGTGGCGGCCAATTTAACGGATCGCACTGAACTTGTTGATCCACACAGACTGTCTGACTGTATCGGACGTAGACTTCAGTGCTTGGCTGTGGGTGAACCTAGGCGGCTCTAGACTGCCTCTGTTCTGACAAAGAACGCACTTAAAGAGACATTTATCAGAGTGAGACAGGCTGCAGAGCGACAGAAGGTAATCACCCTGTGTATTGATTCACGGCCACTGTGTGGGCAGGTCCGCGCAACCCACCACCAGGCGGCGTAGAGGGTGGGGGTCACAGCCACAGCCAGGGGTCTGTTACATACATTTTGAACGATCCTAGGGCTGATATCGTTACATAAGGCCTACACCGATCAATGGGTGTGGAATATCTTGAAACAAGAAGGCATGTACAATTGGCAAGACTAATGTTCAAAATGTCGAAAGTGCCCGCAATGGTCGAGAAACCTTCTCGGTCGACGCGTAGTGCGCAAAACATAAAGCTTAAAATACATAGACCACGGACCGCATGATATATGAAGTCGCCAATGTATCAGGAACCAAGATCTGGGACCAGCTAAGTCCTGATCTCCAGAGCTTGGACGTATTTACCTGCCTTCAAGCGAGCTATAAAGGAACGAGTATCCATGTTTAGTATGAACGGCTGAGGTAGAATAATGCTTACTGTAATGTAATTTTTTTTTTTTTTTTTTGTCTTGCATGACGCAAACGAAGCCTCTCGACTGTACAGGCTGCTACCATGTATAACCGACGGAAGAACTGGTTATCCAGAGTTCGGTAAATAAACACTTCAAATAAAAAAAACAAACATAAGTTTTATGGTCCTACAGCTACGATTTTCATACGATACGATCAAATGGGAAGCCTCAGGGGTTGGTTTAGTATCGATAAACGATAATCAGGCTGGACGATACATACACAATATTGACTGGTTTCAGATACAAGCGGCTGTATGCTCCGAGGAGTTGATGCGTAGTAATATCCGAGCGTAGCGTCCACTGCTTGTACGTTCAAAACCCATGTAACGGACCTCTGGGTCGTAAAACGGGAATGCACGAATGTCTGTGAGTTACATGAAGTACGTAAAGATAAAATACGTCCTTGTGTGACAAACATGGCCATGTGTGAGAAATACCGAAGTCATTAATGTGTATACAGGAGGGAGGGTGGATGGTGGGTGTGCCAGGACAACCGTCAGGGTCGTAATACAGCTATAATGAGCTATTATGAAATACCTTTTATATGCATGAATGTGGGTTATACACGTGCGAACAGATACAAGCCTGTTGTGTACGACTTCCTCATGTTAGGGCCTATGGACGGTTATACCAGGCTAAGATGATATTATATACCCACATAGTTCTCAGAAAAAGATACTTGGAGATCAAGCTAGAAGATAATCAAGAGAAGAAAAGCCCACAACAGAAAATGCACTGTTGATGTCGACTCTCTGGTGCAGCTGTTGATGCCTGTTATAATTCATCATCATCGCGATACTCATTATATATATATATATATATATATATATATATATATATATATATATATATATATATATATATATATATATATATATATATATATAAATATATACATACATATTACACCTATATAGTATCCTGCTTGTAACTGACCAAGAAATTCCTGTATGTATATATTTATGCATTTTGATCAACGTCTGTTGGAAGAACAAGGTTAACTCATTGATATCTTTAGAAAAAACTACCAAGATGCAAGCTCCCTGCTTCAGCCGTTGAGGCTCGGTGCATGGCGGAGGAGGAGGAGGAGGAGGAGGAGGAGGAGGAGGAGGAGGAGGAGGAGGAGGAGGAGGAGGAGGGTGGTGGGGCGAGGTGCGGGGCGGGGTGATTGAACACGACAGCTCTCTGAAGGCGACACGAGGCCGACCTGCTCGGAGCGGCTCGGAGCTGCTCGGAGCGGCTCGGAGCTGCTCGCCGGTAATTGAATCTCGAGGCGGAGAGAGAGCGGTAACTTTGTCCATTAGAGCGTGGTGCATTAGCCCCATGCCCTGCCTGTACTTGCCCGGTCTGCCTCCAGTACGCGGCAGAATCTGCTAGGAGAGTGGGGAGTCAGCTCAGTGGTAAGAGGCACTGAGTTAGTAGTCACAAGGTTATGGGTTTAGGTCCCACTGCAGCCACCTTTCTCCTTCACCCCCAGCAGGGGTAGATTTACTGCTATATCAAAGGCCAGCCCTTCTCATACCATATCTATATGGTGTGGAGTGCAGCCTACTTTCTCCTTCACCCCCAGCAGTGGTAGATTTACTGCTATATCAAAGACCAGTCCTTCTCATACCATGTCTATGTTGTGTGGTATACAGCCACCTTTCTCCTTCATCCCCAGCAGTGGTAGATTTACTGTTATATCAAAGGCCAGTCCTTCTCATACCATGTCTATGTGGTGTGGTGTTTAGCCACATTTCTCCTTCACCCCCAGCAGTGGTAGATTTACTGTTATATCAAAGGCCAGTCCTTCTCATACCATGTCTATGTGGTGTGGTGTTTAGCCACATTTCTCCATCACCCCCAGCAGTGGTAGATTTACTGTTATATCAAAGACCAGTCCTTCTCATACCATGTCTATGGGGCGTGGTGTACAGCCACCTTTCTCCTTCATCCCAGCAGTGGTAGATTTACTGCTATATCAAAGGCCAGTCCTTCTCATACCATGTCTATGTGGTGTGGTGTACAGCCACATTTCTCCTTCATCCCAAGCAGTGGTAGATTTACTGCTATATCAAAGACCAGTCCTTCTCATACCATGTCTATGTGGTGTGGTGTACAGCCACATTTCTCCTTCACTCCCAGCAGGGGTAGATTTACTGCTATATCAAAGACCAGTCCTTCTCATACCATGTCTATGTGGTGTGGTGTACAGCCACATTTCTCCTTCATCCCAAGCAGTGGTAGATTTACTGCTATATCAAAGACCAGTCCTTCTCATACCATGTCTATGTGGTGTGGTGTACAGCCACCTTTCTCCTTCACTCCCAGCAGGGGTAGATTTACTGCTATATCAAAGACCAGTCCTTCTCATACCATGTCTATGTGGTGTGGTGTACAGCCACATTTCTCCTTCATCCCAAGCAGTGGTAGATTTACTGCTATATCAAAGACCAGTCTTTCTCATACCATGTCTATGTGGTGTGGTGTACAGCCACATTTCTCCTTCATCCCCAGCAGTGGTAGATTTACTGCTATATCAAAGGCCAGCCCTTCTCATACCATGTCTATGTGGTGTGGTGTGCAGCCACATGTCTCCTTCACCCCCAGCAGTGGTAGATTTACTGCTATATCAAAGGCCAGCCCTTCTCATACCATGTCTATGTGGTGTGGTGTGTAGCCACATTTCTCCTTCAACCCAGCAGTGGTAGATTTACTGCTATATCAAAGGCCAGTCCCTCTCATACCATGTCTATGTGGTGTGGTGTACAGCCACCTTTCTCCTTCACCCCCAGCAGGGGTAGATTTACTGCTATATCAAAGGCCAGTCCTTCTCATACCATGTCTATGTTGTGTGGTATACAGCCACCGTTCTCCTTCATCCCCAGCAGTGGTAGATTTACTGTTATATCAAAGGCCAGTCCTTCTCATACCATGTCTATGTGGTGTGGTGTTTAGCCACATTTCTCCTTCACCCCCAGCAGTGGTAGATTTACTGCTATATCTAAAAGAACTCTCACCTTGGTAAATGTGTAGGTGTGAGATTTCTACCTAAATTCCACATGAAAAATATTTCTTCTTTTGTCCACTACCCAAACTGGCATCTATGCAGACAGAAATATAGATAGAGAGATAGGTAGGTTGGCAGACGGCAGACAGACAGTCAGACAGACTAGCAGGCAGGTAGGTAGAGACAGACAGTCAGGCAGACAGAGACAGGCAGGAAGATAGACAGGTGACAGGCAGGCAGATAGACAGAGAGGTAGACAGGCAGACAGACATATAGACAGACAGACAGACAACCAGACGACAGGCAGACAGAAATAGGCAGACAGACAGAGATAGGCAGACAGACAGACAGGTGAATGGCAGGCAGGCAGATAGACAGAGATATACAGAAATAGACAGACGGACAGAAATATGCCGATAGACAGAAATAGGCAGACAGACAGAGATAGACAGACAGACAGAGATGGGCCGACAGATAGGCAGAGATAGACAGATATAGGCAGACAGACATATAGCAGACAGACGGACAGAGATAGGCAGACAGAGATAGACAGACAGACAGGCAGATAGACAGACAGGTAGACAGACAGACAGGCAGACAGACACAGACAGACGGCAAGGCAGACAGGCAGGGAGCCAGACAGGCAGGCAGTCAGTGAGACCGACTATCGTAAAACTGGATTAGTTTTAATCTTGGCCACTGGATGCCGCCACTACGTAAAGGCGGGTGAGAATCCTTATGATAAAGAAAGAAAACGACATGGAGCCTGTGAGAAGTTGCGAGCTGCCTGCCTGGTGACACGACATGCAGGGTGCGTGCAGGGTGAGGGGGTACATCTAGACTTACTCAAGTCTTTGATTATGAACATTCATTAAATGATTAATCACAATCAGAATAATATCAAGAGACGTCACGAGTTTGAGGCTTAGTTTATTTATGCCACGCATTTTGTTGGCTCCGTAATTTCACGAGTCGAAGACGAGTGACATTACGGAGCCAACAAAATGAGTGGCATAAATAAGCTCAAACTCAAACGAGTGGCGTCTAGATTTATCCTACCTACCCCGTTTCCATATTTTATAGTAGTGGCATAAACAACACTTTATGTCACACCCGTGAAATAAACAAATCCCATGTTAAGCCTATGGCCTTTTTTTATTAGGGGTAGGATAAAGTTCATTATATAGTATGTATCCTTCTCTGACTGGCCCACGAATCAAAGACTTGTCCAGTATGAACAGAATCTCCTGTTTATGGCTCCAAGCCGCTCCCTGTAACCCTATACCTCCTCCTACCCCTACCCCCTCCGCTCCTCCAGTTCTCTGGCCGCCTGTGTTGTCATCACATTACATTTCGCCTACTCCTGACTGTGACCCGATTGAGATTAAAGTGAGAGGGTATCAATCTAATTAACAATCTGTCTGCCCTCTTGGTCGCCTTGCCTCCTCATGGTGCAGACCGGATATGCTTGCACGCAAGCATAACAAAAGCGACCAGGGTGGGGAGTTATCTCAGTGGTAAAGAGCACTGGACTTGTAATATCAAGGTTGTCAGACTTTGTTGATTCGGGTCCCACTGCAGCCGCTTTTCTCCTTCACCCCCAGCAGTAGTAGATTTACTGCCATATCAAAGGCCAATCCTTCTCACACCATGTCTATGTGGTGTGGGAAGTAAAACAACTCACCTCGGTAAATGTGTAGGGGTGAGGTTTCCACCTAAATTCATTACATAGATTCGATCACCACCCTTGTGGTGTAAAAGAACCTTGAGAAAGTCTGGTGAGAACCTGTAATGGTTAACTGGACGTCAAATCAAACCAACCACCATCCTCCAGGGTCCTAGACAGGTGTGATGGATGGTGAGGCTGACAACAGGCGAGGGCCTGTAAACGGTGTTTTATACCGCGGACGGCGCTAACAGCGTGACCGAGGGGGTTCTGACCGCCAGCGTTTACCGCCCTCCACCTCTCCCTCTGCTCCACCCTCCCTATTCTTCTCTCTCCTTCCCTCTCTCTCTCCCAACTTGTCCATCCTTCTTTCCCTCCCTCCCTGCCTCCCCTCCTCCCTTGCCTTCCCTCCTCCCTACATTCCTTTGTCATTCCCTCTTCCTCCTCCTCCCATCCCTACCTCCCTTCCCCCCTTCCTCTATGCCTCCCTCTCTCCCCCTCCCCTTATCTCCCTCCCTCCCTCCCTCCTTCTGTCTTTCCCTCCCTCTCTCCTTCCCTTTCTCCCTCCCTCCCTTTGTCTGTCTCTCCCTCCCTCCCTCGCTCCCTCCCTCTCTCTGCCCCTCCCTCCCTCCTTCTTCCCCCCTCCCTCCCTCCATCCCTCCATCCCTCCCTCCATTTCTATCTCCCTCCTCCCTCCCTCCCTCCCTCCCTCCCTCCCTCCCTCCCTCCCTCCCTCCCTCCCTCCCTCCCTCCCTCCCTCCCTCCCACCCTCCCTCTCTCCCTCTCTCTCTCCCTCCCTCCCTCTATCCCTCCCACCCTCCCTCCCTCCCTCTCTCCCTCCCTCATTCCCTCCCTCTCTCCCTCCCTCTATCCCTTCCACCCTCCCTCCCTCCCTCCCTCCCTCCGTCCCTCCCTCCCTCTCTCTCTCTCTCCCTCTCTCCCTCTCCACCCTCCCTCTCTCTCTCCCTCCCTCCCTCTATCCCTCCCACCCTCCCTCTCTCCCTCCCTCCCTCCCTCCCTCCCTCCCTCCCTCCCTCCCTCCCTCTCTCCCTCCCTCTATCCCTTCCACCCTCCCTCCCTCCCTCCCTCCCTCTCTCTCTCCCTCCCTCCCTCCCTCCCTCTCCACCCTCCCACCCTCCCTCCCTCCCACCCTCCCTCCTCCCCTCCCTTTGCGTTGTACCGTTTTAGTGTATGATTGATTCCCGTTGGCGCCTGTTCTGTCAGACTGAGTTGAATCCATGTATATTTTATGGCTCATTTAAAAGCTCATATATGGATGGAGGAGCCTCGATTCCTCCCGCCGGACGCGTCACCTCGGGACGGTCTCCCATCCCCAGGAGGCACGTATTCTGAAACCCGCCCCAGCTTTATAACAATACATCACACCCCGGATACATTACAGTCAGCTGTCATTAGCATAGGGCTCTTTACTATCCACCGAATACAAAGTGCCCATAGAAATCACATAGGCAGCGTGTATGGACATACCCGGCGCATACAAATATATCTACCTAATACAAAGTGCCCATAGAAAACACATAGGCAGCGTGAATGGACATACCCGGCGCATACGGATATATCTACCTAATACAAAGTGCCCATAGAAAACACATAGGCAGCGTGTATGGACATATCCGGAACATACAGATATATCCACCTAATACAAAGTGTCCATAGAAAACACATAGGCAGCGTGTATGGACATACCCGGCGCATACAAATATATCTACCTAATACAAAGTGCCCATAGAAAACACATAGGCAGCGTGAATGGACATACCCGGCGCATACGGATATATCTACCTAATACAAAGTGCCCATAGAAAACACATAGGCAGCGTGTATGGACATATCCGGAACATACAGATATATCCACCTAATACGAAGTGCCCATAGAAAACACATAGGCAGCGTGTATGGACATACCCGGCGCATACAGATATATCTACCTAATACAAAGTGTCCATAGAAAACACATAGGCAGCGTGTATGGATATGTTGTATGCTCCGGGTGGCGCATACGGAAAAATAGTGCGTATGGAAAAATAGTGCATAACTAAAATGAACTGATATTGATGTCACTTGTGCAGAAAAGGTGGATAATAAATACAATATAGACGGGTTTCAGATAAAAACGCTTATATGCTCCTCGGAATTGACTCTATGCAATATCCTCGCATACGCTCGGATATTACTATGCGTCAACTCCTCGGAGCATACGGCCGCTTGTATCTGAAACCAGTCAATATTGTGTATGTATGAGTGTGTGTAGACGAGGCGTTAGGTCCAATGTACGACTGCACAACTGATCAGGTAAGTCAAATTTCGCACGATATTCGCGCTGGAAAACATACTTCCGTTTCCAGATCGATATTTCATTGGTTAATCTGTGTGGTTGCCTTTGGTAACATGTCCACAACATTGATTTAGGCCTGTGATTGGTTGGGTGTACAGGAAATGACCTGATCTGATCTCTGTTGACCTCTGACATGTGTCATGGCGGTTCTGTTTACATTTATATGATGTGGAGAGCCTAAATCTGAGTGAATTGTGTGCAGTTTCGACATCTTCTTGTCTTCAGGTACGGGTTTTTAGTGTATGTCTGCCAGGCCATGTCCCTGGGCATTTACCTATAGGGCACAGAGTGATTGCTAGTTCTACCATCATCTGCCAGGCCACATCCTCAGGCATTAACCTATAGGGCACAGAGTGATTGCTAGTTCTACCATCATCTGCCAGGCCACATCCTCAGGCATTAGCATATAGGGCACAGAGTGGTTGCTAGTTCCACCATCATCTGCCAGGCCACATCCTCAGGCATTAACCTATAGGGCACAGAGTGATTGTGAGTTCAGCGGTCATCCGCCAGGCCACTTCCTCAGGCATTAGCATATAGGGCACAGAGTGTTTGTCAGTTTGGCAAACATCCGCCAGGCTACATCCTCAGGCATTAACATATAGGGCACAGTCAGTACAATCAATACCCTTGTAAATTGACCTTCGATGACCTTCACTAGACCTTCACTGTACAATTTTTTCGCTCCCGTTATTATTACAAATAGGTATTGGAATAATATATGTTGGAAAAAAAGATTTTTCACTTGACCTTCAGCTGACATTATGACCAGGAGAGGGACGGGAGAATCTATGACCTTCACTTGACCTTCAGCTGACATTATGACCAGGAGAGGGACGGGACAATCTATGACCTTCACTTGACCTTCAGCTGACATTATGACCAGGAGAGGGACGGGAGAATCTATGACCTTCACTTGACCTTCAGCTGACATTATGACCAGGAGAGGGACGGGAGAATCTATGACCTTCACTTGACCTTCAGCTGACATTATGACCAGGAGAGGGACGGGAGAATATGACCTTCACTTGACCTTCAGCTGACATTATGACCAGGAGAGGGACGGGAGAATCTATGACCTTCACTTGACCTTCAGCTGAAATTATGACCAGGAGAGGGATGGGAGAATCTATGACCTTCACTTGACCTTCAGCTGACATTATGACCAGGAGAGGGACGGGAGAATCTATGACCTTCACTTGACCTTCAGCTGACATTATGACTAGGAGAGGGACGGGAGAATCTATGACCTTCACTTGACCTTCAGCTGACATTATGACCAGGAGAGGGACGGGAGAATCTATGACCTTCACTTGACCTTCAGCTGAAATTATGACCATTTTCACAGACATAGAGATGACTGGCCGCTGCTGGGCATGACGTATGAATAATGTTCGGGCTTACTGTCAGACTGCATAAAATGGCGTCTTTTTCATGATTTTCATGTAAATGTCAACAATAAGGAAACCTAAATACTGAGCCCGAAGTGGTGCCTGTTCTTTGTCTTTCGTCCTGTAACTACGGCCCGCTGCCATTACAGAATGAAAGACCTCGAACGGACATAAATATGGGCTCAGTAATTGTGTTTCCTCATAGTAAACCTTCTCTCTGAAGAAAATGTAAATCTCATATTTCTTTACTTACGTATAGGGCACAGAGTGATTGTAAGTTCCGCGATCATCCCCCTGGAAATTGTAAGATAGCGCCACTGTAGTCGGGGGGGGGGGGGGAACCATTGTTGCCAGTTGTTATAATATATGGATAATATTGAGGCTAGAATTCCTCCATTGTAAGCCCCAAAAACATAGATTTGATAAAATCCATTTATAATGGGTCCCGCTACCTGGTGTTTTGAATGGCGTCGGGGGCAAGATGGCCGTCTCCATCACACAATGGACACAGTGTCCTACATAAATGCGGTTAGCATTGCACATGACGATATGTGGTATTTTGGGAGTGGGGGGGTTAACAATTTTTATTAGCGGAATATTGTGTCACACAATCACCGAATTTGGCTATTCAGCCGTTCTTCCACTCGGGCCCTAGACCCCTACTCCTCATTCTTATGGCGGGTGTTAAGCCGAATGGGCAGTGGGTACCATTTTTGTGTAAGTCTTTGGTATGACCCGGCCGGGTTTTGAACCCACGACCTCCCATGCTTGAGGAGAACACCCGTAACACTTAGCCACCGACCTTGGTGTTAGTTACATATAAAACCCGTTCGGTTTCCATACCGCGGGTAGTCCGTTCAATAGTCCGTTATGTGAAGGTCTACCAGAACATGGCTCTGACTAGCCAGCCAACCTTTGATGAGAGGAATATCGGGGTTGGCTAATCTATTTATAGCATTAGTAGAAATACGCGAGGCTGTCTCGGATTAGTTATTCTATTATAGGAACCATTATAACTCTCCAAGCTGATTTTTTTGGTACATGCCCAGTAAAAGTTACCCTAGGACCTCTATTTGAAGAGTAATATTCTGGTTACTGGCAAATCAATCAGGACAGGTTAGTACCAGCGGAGGCAGGAATTCCTGACTCAAAATGGCAGTGCATAACAGTCTTAATTTGAGCCTGTGCGCACTGGCCCTGGCGACAACGGACTGTACTAGAGTCTAGACCGCGGGGAAGCTGTGGTGGACGGAGACTGTATTGGACTGTGTTGTGTATTGTGACGGATATATCGTCCATTCACTCCTTATATGGCTCGACCACTGCGGAGTCAGCATATGTCGCGTTACATTCAATCATACCCACCAATAGACTGAGTTCTGCCCACTGCAAGCTGCCAACCAATTACCGCAACTCATACATCCACAATATTGACTGGTTTCACATACAAGCGACCAATTTCTCTGAGTTGATGCGTAGTAATATCCGAGCACATGCAAGGATACTGTGTATAGTCAACTCCAAGGAGCATTTGATCGCCTTTATCTGAAACCAGTCTATATCGTATTTATTATTTGGCTGGTTCCCCCTGCTGCTAAGAGCTAGTTTCGCCGAGACCCCTAGCGGATGACCGGGCAACCAGCGTAATTTATTATCCACCTTTTCTCGACAAGTAGCATGTCAATTTTTTCCTATGCGCCGCTCAAAGCATACAACATTTCTGTATGCTCTGGGTATGGTAATACTCACTCCCTATGTGTTTTCTATGGACATTTTGTACTCGGTGGATAATAAATGAAGATGTGTTTGTTAGAGTATGTCACTCTCTGAGTAAAATCCGTTCAGTTTCCATACCGCGGGGAAGCTGTGGTGGACGGAGACTGTATTGGACTGTGTTATGTATTGTGACGGATATATCGTCCATTCACTCCTTATATGGCTCGACCACTGTGGAGTCCGCATATGTCGCGTTACATTCAATCATACCCACCAATAGACTGGAGTTCTGCCCACTGCAAGCTGCCAACCAATTACCGCAACTCATACATCCACAATATTGACTGGTTTCACATACAAGCGGCAGTATGCTTCCTGGAATTGATGCTAGTAATATCCGAGCGCATACAAGGATATTGCGCAGTCAACTCCAAGGAGCATAGAACCGTTTTTATCTTTAAATCTCTAGTATTAACCCCACTTAAAGGTGTGAAGTACACCCGTCTCAGGTACATCAGTCTCTACGTGTGAACCCCACTTAAAGATGTGAAGTACACCCGTCTCAGGTACATTAGTCTCTAGTGTGAATCCCACTTAAAGATGTGAAGTACACCCGTCTCAGGTACATTAGTCTCTAGTGTGAATCCCACTTAAAGATGTGAAGTACACCCGTCTCAGGTACATTCGTCTCTAGTGTGAATCCCACTTAAAGATGTGAAGTACACCCGTCTCAGGTACATTAGTCTCTAGTGTGAATCCCACTTAAAGATGTGAAGTACACCCGTCTCAGGTACATTAGTCTCTAGTGTAAACCCCACATAAAGGTGTGAAGTACACCTGTCTCAGGTACATTGAATTGAAAAAATCTTTCGTTTGCTCTCCCCAACGGGTATCAGCTTTGGAAAAAAAAGTACACCTGTCTCAGGTACACTAGTCTCTATGTGTGAAGTACACCCCTCTCAGGTACACTAGTCTCTACGTGTGAAGTACACCCGTCTCACATACACCAGTCTCTATGTGTGAAGTACACACGTTTCAGATACACCAGTCTCTACGTGTGAAGTACACCCGTCGCAGGTACACTAGTCTCTATGCGTGAAGTACACCCGTCTCAGGTACACCAGTCTCTACGTGTAAACCCCACATAAAGGTGTGAAGTACACCCGTCTCAGATACACCAGTCTCTATGTGTGAAGTATACCCGTCTCAGGTACACCAGTCTCTACGTGTGAAGTACACCCGTCTCAGGTACACCAGTCTCTACGTGTGAAGTACACCCGTCTCAGGTACACTAGTCTCTACGTGTGAAGTACACCCGTCTCAGGTACACCAGTCTCTCCGCCTAACCCCCACTGACCGGCACACTACGGGACCGCGGGCCGTGCGGCTGAATGTAGCCGGGCTCTGCTCGTGTGGCTTCCGCCGGGCTTTGATCGATCCGTCCCTCAGCACCGACTCGCCCCGCACGACAAATTGGGCCCGCATTTCTCTACGGTTTCAGCTGCAGCCCTCAGGATGGATGGGGCCTCCCAGAGGGGATCGTGTTCTTCGTGTTTTGTTATTTTGAGGTTTAATGGAGTGTTGGTGGCTGCAGGCTGTCCGGCCTGCCCTCTACCGGGCATTCTGTGACTTACTCCATTTGGCCCATTCCATTAAAGTCTGTCAGAAGCATCCATGTCTTTTAAATTCTGTGAATTGTCCAGGCCACTGTAGCCAGATGGATAAAGGCAATTCTCAGAGCCTCCAGTCTAAATTAGAATTACAAAATAATAATCGTCTTGAAATGAAACCCATCTATAAAGTTGTCCCTGGCACCAGCTGTAGAATATATATATATATATATATATATATATATATATATATATATATATATATATATATTTGTGGCCACGCAGGACATTTAAGCCGACAACAGGATGGATAAACGTAGAAATTAAGTGAATAAGCTGCATTGAAAATTGATATGGCCATTGGGAATATATATACATAGAAGGCACACAACAACCTATGGATCGAACTGCCTTGGTTTGAATCTTAATCCTAATTTTCTTGCTACCCAAGGAACTCCCACGCTTCCATGCTGACAGTCAGTGACTCCAGGAACATTTTGGAAATCTTAATCCTAATTTAGAACAACCAATGAGAAAGTCCCACCACCAGCCAATGGGCATCTAGATCTGCCAGACTGGAATAGACTTTGGATGGGCTGAGGAGGGTGCCTCCAAATATTCTGTGCCAGAGGCCAACAACTGAACAGAGCAGCCATATGGAAGAATTGTCTACAGAATATGGAATTATCAACCCTTGCTCTGCCCAGCATCTCGTGCCTTGTAACCTACAGCGGGCTGTCCACAGTATATAACACAGCGGGCTGTCCACAGTATATATCACAGCGGGCTGTCCACAATATAGCACAGCGGGCTGACCACAATATAGCATAGTGGGCTGTCCACAATATAGCACAGCGGGCTGTCCATAATATAGCACAGCAGGCTGTCCACAGTATATGTCACATTGGGCTAGCCACAATATAGCACAGTGGGCTGTCCACAATATAGCACAGTGGGCTGTCCATAATATAGCACAGCGGGCTAGCCACAATATAGCACAGTGGGCTGACCACAGTATAGCACAGTGGGCTGTCCACAAAATAGCATAGTGGGCTGTCCACAATATATGTCACAGTGGGCTGTCCACAATATAGCACAGTGGGCTGTCCACAATATAGCAGTGGGCTTTCCATAGTATACAGTACTTATAAAGAAATGCATCGAGAATCGTATAAACAGACAATACAACGATTATGGCAGATCTAAACGAGTTGAGTATTGTGTATTTTATGATTCGAGTGTGGTTCTGGATTTATCTCACCCCTTTCTATGACATTAAATAGTATCACAATATCAGAATAATTAGAATATACTTAGAAAATCCATATGACATCATCTCACATTCACTCGGCCACGATCATGGCGTAGTATTCTCACTTTACCAGGGTCTTCGTTGGGTATTTTTTTCTCATGCCATTCCAATGGCTAAGCTTGTACCAGGGGTGAGATAAAGTGGTCTGTCCATAGTATAGCACAGTGGGCTGTCCACACTCTACCCAGGTCAACTAATGGTGACCGCGGCCATCCACGCCGGTAGAGGGCGGGCGAGTTTTTACGTGCCACCAGATGGCGTGTTGGCAGGCTATCTGCCCGCACTTCCGGTTGTCTAGCAGCTTCTCTGATTTATCATGAAGTGAGCCCCCTGACGACTAATACCTAGTTTTTATCCTACCCCACTAATACATACACAATATTACCATGATTTCGATCTGAGTGGCCGTATTCTCCACGTAGTTGACGCGTTGTAAAACTCCGAGCGACAGCGAGGAGAATTGCGTAGCGTCAACTACAAGGAAAATACGGCCACACAGATCGAAATTACTCCAAACTCAATGGTGTACGAGGACACAGACCAAACACTCATCAGTTTCTTTCTCTGTATATCGCCGATGTATGTCAGTGTTCGTGAAGTACAAAGGGCGCGTGTTCAGATTCCCCACCTGGAAAAAGTGAGCAAATATCTTGAACTAACAGAGGTATGAAAAAGTAGTGCGGGCGAGGAACTACAAACGTAGGAGAGCATGTAGAGACTTCAGACAGATCTGGGGCCCGGTACATGTTCTTTATCCTACCCCTAATAAAGAACTCCATAGGCTTAACATTAGCAGACTGTATTTGGTCTACGGTGCAGGAAAATGAAATTTATCGCTGTAGTGGGATACAGTTGTCAAATGACGTCATTTGAAAAGCGACCAATGATTATCACTGATTTTCGGTGAGTTTTATGTTATTTCTTAATTTGCTGAAGTAATTTAGACGGGGTATGATAAATTCTAAACCAAACTCGAGTTAGTTGTGTTGTTTATCGCACTCCGCCAATGTCGCATATCACTGCACTCAGCTTCGCCTCGTGCAGTGAACGTGACATTGCCGTTGTGCAATAAACAACAACACGACTAACTCTCGTTTGGTTTCTCCTAATTATCTCACCCTGTATAACATTATTTATTGATGAAATGAATCACCAAATTAGCCATTGAGTATTGGGTACACGAACCTCAAGGCCATGGAGTACGAGTTCCTAATGTTAAGCCTATGGAGAAAAATACCAGGGGTGAGATAAATGCCCTTTATCTCACCCCTGGTATTCTTCTCCCATAGGCTTAACATTGGACACTCGTTCTCCATGCCCCTACGAGTATTGCAGTCCGTTCTCCATGGACTATATCCTTTGCGGTGTCCATTCTTTTAGTGTGTACAGGGGTGAGATAGATACAGAAAGCAACTTGTTTTGGTCAAAGAAGTCATTCTCCAACTCATTTGAATGCTACGTGATATTCACTCCGCTGTCGCCTCGTTCATATCACACCGCATCAAACTCGTAGAGAATGACGACTTTGACCAACACTTGTTGGTTTCTACTTAAGTCTTTTTTAAAGAATTGAGAAAACCATATTTTTCGAAACATTTCCTATATAAATCAAGCGAATGAAAAGGAGCCGATTTTATCTGTTGGGTTAGGTCAAAATAGACAAAACTCAAATGTTGCTCTTTTGGGTTTAGCAATACCCCAGAAAGTACTGAAAATCGATGAATAAATGTGAATATCTAAAAATCACTGATAAAGTGGCGTCACTGCAAATTGTAGGACATGCAGGCCTCCCAGTGAAACTTTTAAAACCTATAAAACCTACATTTCAACTATGGAGCCTTTTTTTTTAAAGTAACCTATTAAAACCTATATTTTTTCACTGCCTTGCAGATGACAAAAATGCAAATGACACAAACACAGATTTTCAAATAACAAGACACAGAACTGTATTTAACCCTTCAAGAGCCACACATCATTCACCATGTACCCATACTACAGCAGGTACCAGAACCAAATGTGGCCTTTGTAAGGCCCACTTTTGTAGTCAATGTTATTAGATGAAATAACGAATTTAGAAATCCCAGTAAATCTGTATTTTATATCAGAACTTTCCGATATTTTGATGACTTGGTGGCAACACTTAGGCTAGTATGTCATATAATTTTCATAATTCTCCGATAATTTTTCAAAAAGTTACAAAGGAAAAAATACAGCATTGCTGATCCATTCCATACGGGAATGCCATTTGGCATATGGCATATGGCATTGTCTTGCCACGGCTAGGGGAATGCCATATGGCATTGTCCTGCCAGAAAGGGTTAAGAAATTATTAATCAGCAGTGTGTATGCCTTCATGTCAGTCTGGCTATCCTGTTGGAAACTCAGCAGCATGTATTTATATTTTTTTTATTTTTTTTTTTTCTCACAATCTCTGTCCATCAGGGCAGCCTGAGGATTCCCACGGATGAAACCGCTATAGTTGTCATGCCCACACCATGACAACTCATGACATACCTGTTTTGCCCCATGCGAACTATTTGTCAACAACTTGACACCAGGCAAGTCGCCATGATACGCCGCTGTCACCGATGTCGTAATAGAACGAACAGAAATGTGACGTCAGCCGATCCCAAACAATCGGCTCATTCAAGCGGTAGCTGCCATACAATAAACACCTAGCCTCGTACAGAGCATGTATTTATAACCTCATGAGCCAGACATCCTGTCATCCTGCAAATTAGAACTACGTAAATCTTTTAACCCTTTCCCTGCAGCACCCAGTTCCCCTGCTCAGCATTACAAGTCAGGCATTGTCTGCATAAACGACTTGCTACGGCAGGCACCTTTTTGGGGAAATAGCAATATCACATAATGTGTCATGTGATCTGAGAAACTTACATTGGTGACTGATGATATTTTGTTGTGCCAAATCAAAGGTCAATATGGCTCTTATACTTTATCAAAATGTCTTTTAATTCAAGCAGTATTTTTTTCTATCTATTAAATTTGTACATAGGTTTCAATGATGCCTCTAGGATGCCTTGAGGCATCTTCCTTCTGTAGACAGGGGAATGCCTGGAGGCATCATGCTGCCGTTAAAGAGTTAAGAAATCAAGAACTGAATATAAGCGATTCATTATATTTTGACTCCATCATGGTGAATATATTAACCCTAAATATCTATAAAAGCCTATTTTTTGCCTCAAAAACCTGTAAAAACCTTAGGAAGGGTGATACTGGGGGCCTGAATATGCCTTTATCAAGTAGTTTAACTCAAACCTCCTCAAAGTCTCAGGGGTGAGTGGGTGAGGCTGCATTCCTTCCACACCTCGCGCGCAGAGTTTGTCTGAGAGAAAAATACGGTGTGTTTGGTCGTCTTTTGTTGGCGATCTCAGCAAACATATCCGCGGGGAGTGTCGCATTAAATGGCGCAGCTCTGAGGAAAAGAGGATTACAAATAGACATAGAGGCGGAATGTTTGATCATTTACTGAGGGCGTCCACCGGTCGGCCTGTTACCGAGAAACAGCCACACACACCACACTGGTCCACTTTTACATGGGAATCGTACCTTTTTTCATTTCCACTTTATACAATGTATGTAACTATGATGTTATATACTGATTGTGTAGATATTAATGTGTCATATATTTATGAAACTCATTTTTCTATTATATACTGATTTTGTAAATATCAATATGTCATTTATTCACTGATCTTTTAGACATTATTGTTTCGTATATCTATTTATTTATGATACTTATTTTTCTATTATTTGCTGATATTTTTTAGATGTAAATGCGTCATTCATGTATAATACTTATTTTTCCATTATTTGCTGATGTTGTAGATAATAAAGTGTCATTTATTCATTCATTTATGATACTTATTTTTCTATTATTCACTGATTTTGAAGATATTAATGTGCCATTTATTTACTGATTTTGTAGATATTAATGTGTCATATATTAATTATTGTATAATACTTATTGCTCCATTATTCACTGATTTTGTAGATATTAATGTGTCATATATTTACTGACTTTGTAGATATTAATGTGTCATATATTAATTAATGTATGATACTTATTGCTCCATTATTTGCTGATGTTGTAGATATTAATGTGTCATATATTAATTAATGTATGATACTTATTGCTCCATTATTCACAGATGTTGTAGATATTAATGTGTCATATATTAATTAATGTATGATAGTTATTGCTCCATTATTCACTGATTTTGTAGATATTAATGTGTCATATATTTACTGACTTTGTAGATATTAATGTGTCATATATTAATTAATGTATGATACTTATTGCTCCATTATTTGCTGATGTTGTAGATATTAATGTGTCATATATTAATTAATGTATGATACTTATTGCTCCATTATTCAGAGATGTTGTAGATATTAATGTGTCATATATTAATTAATGTATGATACTTATTGCTCCATTACTCACAGATTTTATAGATATTAATGTGTCATATATTAATTATTGCTCCATTATTCACTGACATTGTAGATATTAAGGTGTCATATATTAATTATTGTATGATACTTATTGCTCCATTATTCACAGATGTTGTAGATATTAATGTGTCATATATTAATTATTGTATGATACTTATTGCTCCATTATTTACTGATTTCCTAGATATTAATGTGTCATATATTGATTATTGTATGATACTTATTGCTCCATTACTTACTGATGTTGTAGATATTAATGTGTCATATATTGATTATTGTATGATACTTATTGCTCCATTATTTACTGATGTTGTAGATATTAATGTGTCATATATTAATTAATGTATGATACTTATTGCTTCATTATTTACTGATTTTGTAGATATTAATGTGTCATATATTTACTGATGTTGTAGATATTAATGTGTCATATATTTATTAATGTATAATACTTATTGTTCCATTACTTACTGATGTTGTAGATGGAGAACATCATCTCCGGCATCAAGGACACGAACCTGAAGCTGACGCTGGCGTTCGGCATCGGGCTGCATCACGCCGGGCTGCAGGAGCGGGACAGGAAGGTGGTCGAGGAGCTCTTCGTCAACTCCAAGATCCAGGTCTTTATCCTACCCCTAATATAAAATCCCATAGGCTTAACATTGGGTTTCCGTATGCCACGCTGATTGGCATACGGAGTTTTATATGCCACTAGTGGCATACAGCATTATTATCACGTAATATTCCAAAATAGAGGAGACAGGGTAGGATAAAATCAAAACCTGAAGTTTTGGTTCCGGACTTCATTCGGCTTCGCTTCATGAAGTCACTTTGCCAAACTCCAGTCGTGGAATACGGTGGCCAAGATTAAACCTCATCCAGTTTTACGATAGTACACCACTGTGTGCCTCTGAGCTGTTCTGAGCAATTCACAGCTGTTCTGAGCAGCACTAAACAGTTCTGAGCAGCTCTAAACAGCACAAAGTAATTCTAAACACCTCCGAGCATCTGTAATTCTGGGTAGCACAGAACTTAGCAGCATTTTAAAAAGCTCTAAGGGGCTTTGTACAATGATGAAGTTTTCTACAGCTCTGTGTAGTTCTAAACAGTTTTGAGCAGTTCCGTGCAGCTCTTTACAATTGTGTGCAGCATTGGGCAGCTCTATGTACACTGTGTTCAAACTAAGAGGTTGGTATAACTAAACCAAAGAACCAGAACCCCTGGAAACCCCACTCTCGGCCGTTCAGCGTTGCGCCTATGGGAAGAACTCGTGGCGAGCCTTATTTTCAAGATACAGGGGAGGTGGACTTCCGGTTACCCATTTGACACATGGAAACAGTGGCGTGAGTATATCTCTGCCGAGACCCCTAGCGGATACCCCTGATACCAGGGTACATTATCAGCAGCACTAGTCAGACATGTTAGAAGCGTGTACCGGATGTTTTGCTCCCCTGTAGGACTCAGCGCATGCACGCCACTAGTTCACAGGGTTTGCACAGTGAGTGGGCTTTCCAGGGGTTCTAGTTCTTTTCATTAAACAATGTCCACAGATTCTTATTCTCAAACCAAGTTTCTTTTTTGTATATGTGGGTTCTGAGAGTAAAAATATGTATCAAGAAATATTCACAGCTCACCTAATTGTTGATAAAGTCCACCTGTATGGTTATTTTATTCAAAATACACAAAAAAAGGAAATAAGAATATGTAAGAATGGCTTCAAGAGTGACAAATGTTGCACTCTTCAAGCATAGGTCCAGGTCTCACAAAACATCTGCTGGGAGAGTCACAGACACTTACAACTAGTGGGTCAAGGTGGTCTGGATTTTAACCCAACCAGAACTGACTGTCAGTGTAGTGTAGAATACATGGAAACAGAGTTTGCCATATATGGTCATATGCAAAGTGGTTTGGCACTTGAAAAGGGAGTGTAAACAAACTTTGAAAGTATATCTGTTTAGAAATTGGCAAACCCACTTTGTAGCCATTGCATAACGTTTTATGCCGAGCAGTACGGACTTGCATATTTAAGTCCATGAGCTCTGCATTTGCCTCCCATTTGATGAGTTACAGATGCTGCAGGCTGTGGTGTGGCGTTAGATACAGCGCAGCCTTTGTGTATATTTCTGCACAGATATTCTTCTATAATCAGTTTGTTTACGCTCCCTAAAATGGGACTCTGTTTCCGTGTATTCTCGTAGCCTGTGGTACGGCCAACACTCACCAGACGGCAGTACGCCCTCTAGCGGCCTGTGGAAGAGACTAGCATCGTCAGCACAGTGGCGCCCTCTGGTAGAGACTGTAGACGACAGACTAACTCTAACGTCAGTGTAGATTGGCAGCCAACCCCTGTCTGCGCTGAGCTACGATATAGGGGTTGGTCGGCTTAAATCTCATATGGTATCAGCTGTATGACCCTCAAACCAAATACGTTTGTTCTATGTATACTCTTAAAACAGACATACTTAATATGAAATATTCATAGCTTACAAATTGATAAAGGCACCAAGATTTGTGTTCATTATATTTTGAAATAATACACAGGAAAGAAATAAGAAAACAGAAAATTGGCTTGGAGGTTGTTACATAACACACTCTCCAAGCAGTACGAAAGAGCTGGTTGGAGAGTAACAAACTGATCCCGCTGCTGGGTCAAGGTGGCCGCTTATCTAACCCGACCAGAGCTAATTTTGTGTAGCTCTGGTTGCCAGTGTGCGTTGGCTCTGGCGGCCAGTGTACGATAGGGGTAGCTGCGGGGAGTTCATTATCAACACACCAGGTGGCAGGGGGGTGTTGGCAGTTCCCTGTCTAGTAGAACTGGAATACTTTGCATTAGAATCCATGTGTAAGATTCGTTCCTTTCCAGTTTTCCTATTTTCCAATGAAATATTAGTTTTCATTTTCAGTTAATAAAATTAATCTTTCTTGTAAAAAACAAAGAGAGAATAGATTGGGCCTCATTCACACCTATAAACAGTGGTTCAAACCTCGCCACACACCTCAGCCCCATTCCATGGACAATAAACTATGTGTTGTTCATGTTTTCTCAATGTCTTTGAGGCAGTAAATTCCACATGAAAAATCTCTCCTCTTTATTCCTGACCCCACCTTATATCCCTGCTTTAGATTTACTGCTATATTAAAGGCCAATCCTTCTCATACCATGTCTACGTGGTGTGGGAAGTAAAAGAACTCTCACCTCGGTAAATGTGTAGGGGTGTGATTTCTTCCTAAATTCATTACATAGATTCGATCACCACCCTCGTGGTGTAAAAGAACTTTGAGAAAGTCTGGTGAGAACCTGCAATGGTTAACTGGACGTTAAATCAAACCAACAAACAAACAATCCAAACCCCATGTTTGTATTATCTCCTCATACTTTGCATTAAAATCCTTGGGTACGATTTTCTCTCTTATAGATATGGCAGTTTTTCTATTTCCAAGGAAATCCTTGTTTTCATATTCAGTTAATAAAATAGATTTTTATTTCTTTGTAAAACAAAGAGAGAATAAATTCGGCCTCATTCACACCAAATAAACACTGGTTCAAACCTCACGCACACTCCAGCCTCATTCCATGGACAAAAACAATGTGTTTTCCATGTTTTCTCATTCTCTCTGAGGCAGTAAATTCCACATGAACAGTTGGGCAGTAATTTTTCCAAACCTTACCTCGTAACTTTGACTTATTCCCACCGGAACATAGTTTCCCTCTATTGTTCCTTTTCCTGAATATAAAAAAAAACAACAAAAAACCCTGGTGTTTCAGGTACTGGTGGCCACGAGCACGCTCGCCTGGGGCGTCAACTTCCCCGCCCACCTGGTGGTCATTAAAGGAACTGAGTACTTTGACGGCAAGACGTGTCGCTATGTGGACTTCCCCATAACAGGTAAGAGTTCATATATATCCACCTAATACAAAGTGTCCATAGAAAACACATAGGGAGTGTGTATCTCCACACCCGGAGCATACAGATATATCCACCTAATACAAAGTGTCCATAGAAAACACATGGGCAGCGTGTATCTACATACCCGGAACATACGGACATGTTGTATGCTCCGGGCTACAAAACCCGGCACATATGGAAAAATAGTGTATATGGAAAAATAGTCTGTGTCTAAAATGGACGAATAGAGGGAAACTATGTTCCAGTGAGAGAAAGTCAAAGTTACTTGGTAAGGCTCTGAAAAATTACTGCCCGTGGCCAAGGCCTTGGGCAGTAATTTTTCCAACCCTTACCAACGATAATTAGCGTTATTTGCTCACCATCAAACCCCAAGCCAGATCCAACCTTATCGAGTAACTTAACACTCTATGCTTTCTCCCCACATATGAATTTTGTAAGAGACGATCTGCTTCAGATGATGGTGCTTGTAGTATATATCTGTATGTGATATTAGTGATTGGTTTCGTCTATTTCTAGACGTGCGACAGATGATGGGGCAGGTTTTGTCTGTAGTATATATCTGTGTTTGATGTCAGTGATGGTTTCGTATATTTCTAGACGTGCGACAGATGATGGGACAGGCTTTGTCTGTAGTATATATCTGTGTGTGATATTAGTGATGGTTTCATCTATTTCTAGACGTGCTACCGATGATGGGGCGGGCAGGCCTCATTAGTTGTATATTTCTGACAGTGATATTGGTGCTTGTTTCGTATATTTCTAGACGTTCTACAGATGATGGGGGAGGCCTTGTCTGTAGTATATATCTGTGTTTGATATTAGTGATTAGTTTCGTCTATTTCTAGACGTGCGACAGATGATGGGGCGGGCCTTGTCTGTAGTATATTTCTGTCTGTGATATTAGTGATTGGTTTCGTCTATTTCTAGACATGCTACAGATGATGGGACAGGCAGGCCTCGTTAGTTGTATATATCTGTATGTGATATTAGTGATTGGTTTCGTATATTTCTAGACGTACTACAGATGATGGGGCGTGCCTTGTCTGTAGTTTATATCTGTGTTTGATATTGTTGATTAGGTTCGTCTATTTCTAGATGTGCGACAGATGATGGGGCGGGCCTTGTCTGTAGTATATATCTGTGTTTGATGTCAGTGATGGTTTCGTTTATCTCTAGACGTACTAAAGATGATGGGACAGGTTTTGTCTGTAGTATATATCTGTGTCTGATATTAGTGATGGTTTCGTCTATTTCTAGACATGCTAAAAATGATGGGGCAGGCTGGCCTGTCTGTAGTATATATATGTGTTTGATATTAGTGATTAGTTTCGTATATTTCTAGACATGCAACAGATGATGGGACAGGTTTTGTCTGTAGTATATATCTGTGTTTGATATCAGTGACGGTTTTCATATATTTCTAGACGTGCGACAGATGATGGGGCGCACCTTGTCTGTAGTTTATATCTGCGTGATATTAGTGATGGTTTCGTCTATTTCTAGACATGGTACAGATGATGGGGAGGGCCTTGTCTGTAGTATATATCTGCGTGATAATAGTGATGGTTTTGTATATTTCTAGACGTGCTACAGATGATGGGGCAGGCTTTGTTTGTAGTATATATCTGCGTGATATTAGTGATGGTTTTATATATTTCTAGACGTGCTACAGATGATGGGGCGGGCCTTGTCTGTAGTATATACCTGTGTGCGATGTTAGTGATGGTTTCGTATATTTCTAGACGTGTGACAGATGATGGGGTGCGCCTTGTCTGTAGTATATATCTGCGTGATATTAGTGATTGGTTTCGTATATTTCTAGACGTGCTACAGATGATGGGGCGCGCGGGCCGGCCTCAGTTTGACGACCAGGGTAAAGCTGTCATCCTCGTCCACGATGTCAAGAAACACTTCTACAAGAAGTTCCTCTACGAACCCTTCCCAGTTGAGTCCAAGTAAGTTTTTGAAATTTTCTTTTCTTGTATAAGACAAAGATAGTATAAATTGAGCCTCATTCGCGCTAATACAACAGTGGTTTGAACCTCTTCACAGAACGGCAGCCCCATTTCGTGGCCAACATTGATGTGTCATCCAGTTTTTCTGAGTCTCTCTGTGGCAGCAAATTCCACACACAAAATATTTCATTTTTTCTGACCCCAACTTATATCCCTGTCTAGTTAATAAATGTGTAACAATGGTTTTTGCACTCATAGTGCACTTAGTTTTCTAGTTAATAAGTTACCTAAATTACTGCTAATGCTTTTTATACTGATAGTGCACTTAGTTATTTTTGGGTTAATCAATTCTTTTGGTTAATCAATGGCTGGCTTTTTTAGTACCGCAGTATACTTAATTTTCAGGTTGATAGACGTTTGACTATTCTTTTAACTTGAGCAGTCCACTTCGTATTCTGGTTGTTAGATAGTTTAGGATCCTTTTCATACCCACAGTCCACTTATTTTTCATAGAAATGACTGTTTTTCGCTACCGCAGTCTAAATAGTTTTCTGATTAACAAATGCCTGACAATGCTTTTCATACCCACGGTCCACTTAGTTTTCTAATAAATGGTTGATGATGCCTTTTGTACCTGCAGTCCACTTAGTTTTCTGGTTATTAGATAGTTGACGATCCTTTTCATACCCACAGTCCACTTAGTTTTCTGGTTATTAGATAATTCATGATCCTTTTCATACCCACAGTCCACTTAGTTTTCTGGTTATTAGATAGTTGACGATCCTTTTCATACCCACAGTCCACTTAGTTTTCTGGTTATTAGATAATTGACGATCCTTTTCATACCCACAGTCCACTTAGTTTTCTGGTTATTAGATAATTGACGATTCTTTTCATACCCACCGTCCACTTAGTTTTCTGGTTGTTAGATAGTTGACGATCCTTTTCATACCCACAGTCCACTTAGTTTTCTGGTTATTAGATAGTTGACGATCCTTTTCATACCCGCAGTCCACTTAGTTTTCTAATAAATGGTTGATGATGCCTTTCGTACCCGCAGTCCACTTAGTTTTCTGGTTATTAGATAGTTGACGATCCTTTTCATACCCGCAGTCCACTTAGTTTTCTAATAAATGGTTGATGATGCCTTTCGTACCCGCAGTGCACTTAGTTTTCTGGTTATTAGATAATTGACGATTCTTTTCATACCCACAGTCCACTTAGTTTTCTGGTTATTAGATAATTGACTATCCTTTTCATACCCACAGTCCACTTAGTTTTCTGGTTATTAGATAGTTGACGATCCTGTTCATACCCACAGTCCACTTAGTTTTCTGGTTATTAGATAGTTGATGGTCCTTTTCATACCCACAGTCCAATTAGTTTTCTGGTTATTAGATAGTTGATGGTCCTTTTCATACCCACAGTCCAATTAGTTTTCTGGTTATTAGATAGTCGACGATCCTTTTCATACCCACAGTCCACTTAGTTTTCTGGTTGTTAGATAATTGACGATCCTTTTCATACCCACAGTCCACTTAGTTTTCTGGTTGTTAGATAGTTGACGATCCTTTTCATACCCACAGTCCACTTAGTTTTCTAATAAATGGCTGATGATGCCTTTTATACCTGCAGTCCACTTAGTTTTCTGGTTATTAGATTATTGACGATCCTTTTCATACCCACAGTCCACTTAGTTTTCTAATAAATGGCTTATGATGGTTTTCATACCCGCAGTCCACTTAGTTTTCTAATAAATGGCTGACGATGCTTTTTATACCTGCAGTCCAATTAGTTTTCTGGTTATTAGATAGTTGACGATCCTTTTCATACCCACAGTCCACTTAGTTTTCTAATAAATGGCTGACGATGCTTTTCGTCCCCGCAGTCTCCTGGCCGTGCTGGCGGAACATCTGAACGCGGAAATCGTGGCTGGCACCATCAACTCCAAACAAGACGCCATGGACTACATCACGTGGACGTACTTCTTCCGCCGCCTCGTTATGAACCCAAGGTCAGTGTCAAGGTCATGTACTCACTACTACCCACAGCCATTAGTAAGCAGCAAGGTTTTCAGCAAGGTTTCAAAGAGAGAGTTTTGTGAGATTGACTTTCTTTGGCAAAATAGAGAGATGGTAGCTTTCAATTTTTCCACGGAGATACACTTTTTGATTTTCAGGTATAAAATTCTTTTTCGTTGTGTAAGTCAAAGTTGATTTTAATTTTCTAAATGAATAAAAGCACGGTTTGACCAGAGTGCTGGTAGATTTAATACACAGTAAGCGAAAAACAAATTAGGGCATTGTTTGAGCATGAATATCTGATTATCGTGTCGTCCCTACATAGCAGACATAGTCACATCACAATTTGTGTCAGGTATGATTGCAATTTGAGATACATCTGATTACAGTAGCGTCCATACATAACAAGCATTGTCACTTCGCAAGTTTTGTCAGATATAATTGCAATTTGAGATACACTTTATCATTGTATCGCCCATACAGACATTGTCACATCACAAACTCAATATAATATCATCACTATTGACAAACATTTGAGCATGAATGTCTGATTATCGTATCATTGTTTCTCCACTCTCTCTTTTTGTATATTAAGTACCTTTACTGGTTT
Organism: Alentia gelatinosa; assembly: GCA_950022655.1. NCBI lineage: Eukaryota > Metazoa > Annelida > Polychaeta > Phyllodocida > Polynoidae > Alentia > Alentia gelatinosa. The sequence continues at coordinate 137,932,395 of OX465580.1, read as the reverse complement.
AGGTATTAACCTATTATTACCGACATCAACGTTTAATTTACCAAAATAATGTTCAATGTGGGTGTCCCTTTTCCATAGGTGTCTCTATTGGGTGTCCCATTCAGGACATGATGTCCCATCTAAGGCATGGTGTCCCATTCAGGATATGGTGTCCCATTCCAGGCATTGTGTCCCATTCAGGACAAGGTGTCCCTTTCAATACATGGTGTTACATTCATGAAACCATGAAAATCGATGCTCTTAATATCTGACTAGCCTATCTACTTTACATAACAGACATAGGCACACCAAAAGTTCAAACATAACAAAGTCGCATCGCAAGTTTTGTAAAATAGCATTGTGATTTGAGATACCATTTGGAATAGGTCTGATTGCTCTAGCATTCATACATAACCGACAAAGTCACATCGCAAGTTCCATAAAATCTGCTTGTGTTTTTCCGATACCATTTTGAGCATTAATGTCTGATTATTGTATCAGTTTGTAATAACAAAATCACATCACATGTTCCGTAAGATATCATCCATTGAAACATCATACTTACATTGAAATAAATACAGTCAGGTCATAACCTGATCCACAATATTTACAATCAATATTTCAGGTACAATTTTTTATATCAAAGCTGTATAGATTTTGGATATTGAGAAGATATTGATGAGGGAGATCAAGTAAATTTACTAAAAAAAAGGTTTTATCCATGGCATGTCTCACAGTTTAGTTGTAATAGACTCAGATCTTAGGAAACCATGAGGAAATCACCATAAATTATAGAAGCCACCATCAACTATTTGTGAAATATGATTTTCCTTGAATTACTTAAAGCTCATGGAATTGAGCTACATTATGAGAAAATGTAGGTAGATCTAAACCTTGCAATTTCAATGTAAGCTCTATCCCCACTTAGAAGCCATGTGGTTTAATGCTCTGAGAAGCCCAGCAATGTATTGTCTCCTCAAACCAGCACATCTGACTCACTGTTAAAGTGCCCCGTCAAAGTAAATATATCTGAACTATGCCATCTCAGCATAACCTCTATCCCCACGTAGAGGATCATGGAGTTGAGTGATCTCAGAAGCCAGGTGATGTGTCGTGTCCTGAACCTGTTAAACCTGGATATCAATTCGATCTTTATCCCTCTTTAGAGGCCATGCTCCGGCTGGACTTTATTGTTGATGAAGTAGCATTTCTACAATGTAGATATATCTAAACCTTGCAATGTCATCTTTAGCTGTGTGCTCTTGTACAGTTCATGGGGTTAAATGATCTGAGAAGCCAGACAATTTATTGCCTCCTCAAGCTGTCGCACCTAAACAGGCACCTCTACGATGTAGATATAGCGAAACCTTTCAATGTCAACATAACCTTTAACCCGCGTAGAGGTCATGAGGTTAAATGATCTGAGAAGCCCCACAATGTATCGACCCTTCAAACCTGAACGGGCTCACTACTGAAGCGCCTCTTGGAGAAGATCCTGCGCAGCTCCGGCTGGACTTTTATTTTTGAAGAGGAAGCACCTCTACAATGTAGATATATCTAAACCTGGCAATGTCAGCACATCCTTTATCCCCACATAGGGGCCACGGGGTAGAGTTATCCAAGAAACCTGGCCATGTATCATCCCCTCAAGGCGTCACACCTGAACTTACTACCGAAGCACCACTACAATGTGGATATATCTAAACCTTGCAATTTCAATGTAATCTTTATCCACGCATACAGATCATGGGGTTCAATGATCTGAGAAGCTCGTCACACTTGAACGGGCTCACTACCGAAGCGCCTCTTGGAGAGGATCCTTCGCAGCTCCGGCTGGACCTGATTGTTGAAGAAGAAGGCCTGTTTGGGGACGAGCCCCTTGAGCTTCTCCTTGTCCATGGCGGGCTCCGAGTCGCCTCGCTTCATGTTCCGCTCTACCGTCTCGTCTTTCGCGTCCTGCGCAGACTTTCCGCGAGCCAGCAGAGGACTGAGGGTCTTCCCGGGGTCCTCACAACCCACAGGGAGGGTGCGTACTGTGTCCATACTCCTCCCTGATAACCGGGTTGTGAGGGGTGGCGGGTTGGGAGGCAGCGGAGGAGGAGGAGGAGGCGGGAACATGGGCGGCCTGCCTCTGGCGGTGTTGGAGTCTCTTTGTATTGAGGAAGTAGGGCTCAGGTTTGCATACGTCGGCGCATCTGTGAATAGAAAGGAATTTTTTGAAATTTTATGTCTATTTTTTTTTGTGTGTTGTAGCTTGTAACTTGTAAATCCTGGAAGTAGAAAGGAGGATTTTTTTAGCAGCTCTGGCAAAATTCATCTCAGTGTAAAAATAGCTTCGTACTTTACAAGAATGATACTTTGAGTATTTTATACAATTTAAATCCTAAAATTAAAAAATAGAAAGGGGATCTGGACGATACATTAGTGAGTTTTGTGATCCTTTATTAATCAAGCTCCGAAACCTCGGAGCCTAGACTCAGAGCAACAAATAGGTATTTCAGGAATGACATGATTTTTTTGTACGAGAGTTAGTTTATAAATCTTTATTCAGGAAGCTCCGAAACCTCTGAGCCTACACGCAAAATAACAAGCTTGTCATAGAGGTGTTTCTGCCGCGTTCTATTATTCAAAACAACAAGTAGGTAAATCAGGAATATAATGATATTTGTTTTACGATTGTAATATAAGTTAAGTTTTGAAAGTTTCATTAAGGGAACCTCGAATCCTCTGGTTGCGGTACCCCTTAATAAAAAAAACCCCCTTATTTTGAGACTTGTAAAAATGTTATCATATTGGTATATATGACTGTGTATTTCAGACATGTGACACTACAAATAGTTGTATAATTTGAGTAACTCACCTTGCCCGCCCCTGGGGCACGTATTGAGTTTCTTCGAGCTGGCGTGGTTGCTGTATGAGGTGTTGCTGCTGGCTGTAGACTTGAGGCTGTTTGAGTTGATCTGCCAGTAGTCAGAATTGTCCAACATCTGACTGCTGATGGAGGGCGCGCGGGGTCTGCGGCGTGGCTTCACTGTAGAGTACAGAGAATCACTCTGCGTGGATTTCCTCGACTTGAGTGAGGCTGACGGAGACGGCTGCGGTAAACATTCGGGTGGTGGCGGTGGTAAATATGGGTCACGGATATGAACTGCTTTTGATTTCAGTCTGTTTTGCTGTTCAACGCTGGGTGAGGTGGCGTAGGAATGAGTGCCATGCACTCTGCTGGTTTTAGACCGCGAGGGCCGAGGTGGCACGGTACAATAGTCACCCCCGCCGGAACTCAGAGAGCCACCCGAAGGAAAGGTCATCTGTCTGGTCGCCCAGTTGCTGATGTTGTCCATGTTTAAGTCATTCTTGGTCATATCGGTCATGGCTTCAGCATAAGGCGGCCTATTGAGACTACCACCTGGCATGTTTCGCAGTATTGTGTGCACGTAATGGATCGGTTGGACAGGTTGGAGTCCATTTGGACCGTTGACCCATTCCATGGGGACCGGTGGGAGCGGGGCGTTTCGTCGTGACTTGTGACCTGTCCGGTGCGATTTTACCTTGATGCTCCCCGAGAGGTCAGTTTGGACGCTGCTTGTCTTGCGGCGGTTCGAGGTCCCTTGCGTCTGGGTCGATGCCGTGCAGTTTATTGTTGATTCATTGGAGGTGGCAGGGGTTATGCTCGGGACTGCGCGGTGGACTTGTGCCTCTCTTGGCAAAGACCATGGTGACGCGTGTCCCTGGTATGCACTCTGCACTCCGCTTACCGTAGACCGTCGAGCTGGGGTATTCGTTGCAGCATTGAGACTGTTCGCGCTTGTCCAACTCAGCACCGAACTGAGGCGGCTTTGCCCTGTTTGAGTGCCCGTCTCAGCCTGGTTGGTTTTCCTGTTACTGTACTGAGTTGCTGGAGTCATCGGGGCGGATAGCGGTGGATGCATCATGTTCTTGGGGTACGGAGACCTGGATTCGTGATGAGCTACGTCCTCTCCCCGAAAACATGTGAGACGACGTCTACAAAATAACCACAGATATATAGAGATCCTGCAAGACTCAACTAATTACAATTTTATGAATTGAAATGATTAATTTACCTCAAAAAGAGTGCGGCTGATCCAGAATTTACATCAACATCCTTGTCACCAAAAATATGTTACGCTTTATTAGGGTTGTCTTGACATTGTTGAAATTATTTGAATTTTTATTTAGTTCTTTACAGAATCATCAAAGTAAAATATTTGAAAATGAACATATCACAGAATAGAAAGATCTTTTCTTTACAAGGGAAGTCAGTCATTGATGGATATATTGGAGTAATTACTTAAAAGTCGTCAATCATGCTTATGTGATTAAAATGATAGCAATAGTAACAATTATTTTGATAATAACAATAAGTATGATGAATGATAATATAAATTGCAATAATAATGATATAATGGAGTAGGTGCCACGAGTTTGTCTTACCTGCGATGGTAGATTAGTAAAGCAAGGAGAGCAACAAACACGACCCACAGCACGATAGCAATAACGATCAGTACTGTAAGAAAACAGCAGGGAATAAAGTTACCGTCAAGTAGTGCATGGGTCTTAGTACTTGTACAACACGATAGCAATGACGATCAGCACTGTGAGAAAACAGCGGGGAATAAAGTTACCGTCAAATAGTGCATGGATCCTAGTACTTGCACAACACGATAGCAATGACGATCAGCACTGTAAGAAAACAGCGGGGAATAAAGTTACCGTCAAATAGTGCATGGATCTTAGTACTTGTACAACACGATAGCAATGACGATCAGCACTGTGAGAAAACAGCGGGGAATAAAGTTACCGTCAAATAGTGCATGGATCCTAGTACTTGCACAACACGATAGCAATGACAATCAGCACTGTAAGAAAACAGCGGGGAATAAAGTTACCGTCAAATAGTGCATGGATCTTAGTACTTGTACAACACGATAGCAATGACGATCAGCACTGTGAGAAAACAGCGGGGAATAAAGTTACCGTCAAGTAGTGCATGGATCTTAGTACTTGTACAACATGATAGCAATGACGATCAGCACTTAGAAAACAGCGGGGAATAAAGTTACCGTCAAATAGTACATGGATCTTAGTACTTGTACAACACGATAGCAATGACGATCAGCACTAAGAAAACAGCGGGGAATAAAGTTACCGTACATGGATCTTAGTACTTGTACAACACGATAGCAGTGACGATCAGCACTGTAAGAAAACAGCGGGGAATAAAGTTACCATCAAGTAGTACATGGATCTTAGTACTTGTACAACACAATAGGAATGACGATCAGCACTAAGAAAACAGCGGGGAATAAAGTTACCGTACATGGATCTTAGTACTTGTACAACAAGATAGCAGTGAGGATCAGCACTGTGAGAAAACAGCGGGGAATAAAGTTACCATCAAGTAGTACATGGATCTTAGTACTTGTACAACACGATAGCAATGACGATCAGCACTAAGAAAACAGCGGGGAATAAAGTTACCGTACATGGATCTTAGTACTTGTACAACACGATAGCAGTGACGATCAGCACTGTGAGAAAACAGCAGGGAATAAAGTTACCATCAAGTAGTACATGGATCTTAGTACTTGTACAACACTATAGCAATTACGATCAGCACTAAGAAAACAGCGGGGAATAAAGTTACCGTCAAATAGTACATGGATCTTAGTACTTGTACAACACGATAGCAGTGACGATCAGCACTGTGAGAAAACAGCGGGGAATAAAGTTACCATCAAGTAGTACATGGATCTTAGTACTTGTACAACACGATAGCAATGACGATCAGCACTGTAGGAAAACAGCGGGGAATAAAGTTACCGTCAAGTAGTGCATGGATCTTAGTACTTGTACAACACGATAGCAATGACGATCAGCACTGTAAGAAAAAAGCGGGGAATAAAGTTACCGTCAAGTAGTGCATGGATCTTAGTACTTGTACAACACGATAGCAATGATGATCAGCACTGTAAGAAAACAGCGGGGAATAAAGTTACCGTCAAGTAGTGCATGGATCCTAGTATTTGTACAACACGATAGCAATGACGATCAGCACTGTGTGAAAACAGCGGGGAATAAAGTTACCGTCAAGTAGTGCATGGATCTTAGTACTTGTACAACACGATAGCAATGACGATCAGCACTCTGTGAAAACAGCGGGGAATAAAGTTACCGTCAAGTAGTGCATGGATCTTAGTACTTGTACAACACGATAGCAATGACGATCAGCACTGTAAGAAAACAGCGGGGAATAAAGTTACCGTCAAGTAGTGCATGGATCTTAGTACTTGTACAACACGATAGCAATGACGATCAGCACTGTAAGAAAACAGCGGGGAATAAAGTTACCGTCAAGTAGTGCATGGATCTTAGTACTTGTACAACACGATAGCAATGACGATCAGCACTGTGTGAAAACAGCGGGGAATAAAGTTACCGTCAAGTAGTGCATGGATCTTAGTACTTGTACAACACGATAGCAATGACGATCAGCATTGTGAAAAAACAGCGGGGAATAAAGTTACCGTCAAGTAGTGCATGAATCTTAGTACTTGTACAACACGATAGCAATGACGATTACCACTGTGAGAAGTAGTATAGGAAAATCATGAGATAAACGTGACACAGGCAGCCAGCCAAAAATATCTAGATATATGATATACGTATACATTTTCTTGTACCTTGAGCTTTTTTCTATTGGACTATTGTCATTCAGCAAGTGGAATTCAAAATGTGACGGAATTACAGGGGGTCAATAACATTGGTTTTTTCCCATAGACTTAACAATGGAAACTTGTACCCATATAAAAAAATCCAATAGGTAATGACATTACAAACATTTGCCGATCAGTCAGTGATAGGTGAGATAAATAAACATGAACCGCATTTGATTCGTAGCTGCTGAAAATATGCTATTCATTTTGGTTGTGATATATAATCTCACTCGGCGTTGCCTCATGATATTAATCCCCAACAGAAACTGATTTTGCTGCATTTACACTTTAGTATAAATGTTACGTAAAGTCCACTCACCCCACATGAGGTCCTTGCTGCTGGCGCGGTGCTTAACAGCGACCGGTACAGCGACTTGCGGTGGAGACGTCTCACCACTCACCACCACGTGACGCGGCACCCAGCTGGCGTTTATGACGTCACTCTGCATTTCTTCATACTCCCACAATGCACGGGTGTCCTCTGGGAGCGCCGGATGTGGGGTTGGAAAAAGAAGCGGGCCGAGAGGTGGACCAAACACATTCAAACCTCGTTCTCGCTGGTTCAGCACCCCGCGTAGCGTAACGATCTCCGGTGCCCGGGTTGTCGTCCGCTCAGTCGTCGTTCGCTCAGTCGTTGTCGTTGGTTGCTCGTCTACGAGTGAGATGATGTCCCCTGCGGGATGGAACTCTCCGGTGGCGATACTCGGGCGTCCCTCACTGAAGGCGCCGCCTGACGGCATGTAGTGAAGTAACTCGCTGCTGGTCACGTGGTCAGTGGTCACGTGGTCGTCAGTGGTCACGTGGTAGGGGAAGTTGGCTCGTGATAGGTCGAGGCGCCAGTCGTGAGGCACAGATTCAGTAGTGTCACTGTGCGAGGGCAAAGCGGGGTTCAACTCTACGCTGTCCACCGAGTCCACCTCCCACTGCGCACGCGCCAACTGACCCCATTTGCCACCAGCCTCGTTTTGAGAAAATACACCGGAAGCTGGTTTCGTGTCTTGTTTCGTGTCTTGTTTTGCTCCTGTGTTTGGATGATTGTAGTCTGGGGGTGGTGTGTGTGGTATGGAGGTTTGTGTATCATGTTTAGGGTTCTCTACCAGTGTTGGAGTGTCTGTGGATGTTGTTGTTTGTGTCACAGTGGGTGGTGAGGACTCTTTATCTACTGGAGTTACAGTTGTAACCATGTCAGAGAAGACCTCAGGTGTGTGACTGGCGCTCACAGCCTCCTCACTCCTGTCCAGCTCCTTTATCAGCTTATCTACGTTCTCCAACGTCGCCTCTAACGTGGTCGACTCCAGCTTTACTCCCATTGGCTGGCTATGGACGAAGTGCTTCATGGGGAGGGTGTTGCGTGGCCGGTAGGTGGCAGCAGGTGTGGGGTCAGGGGGTCTACCACCAGGGGGTGCTGTCATCTCTAAGGGGGGCAGGAGCTGGTCGTAGTCATCGTCAAGGTCCACGTAGTCCGGACTCGTCCACAGCACTTCCTCCTCGTCCAGCGGCACCAGGAGGCCCTGCGGTGTGTCATCACGGTCTGCTGAACCGATACGGTCTGCCGAACTGTCCCGATCTGCCAAACCGTCACGGTCTGCTGAACCGATATGGTTTTCCGAACTTTCGCGGTCTGCTGAACCGATATGGTCTGCTGAAATGTGAGGGTCTGTTGAACCGATATGGTCTGCCGAACTGTCACGATCTAATGAACCGATACGGTCTGCCAAACTGTCACGGTCAACTGAACCTACATGGTCTTCGGAATTGTCACGGTCTGCTAAAACGGGTTGGTCGGCTGAACCGATACGGTCTACTGAGGTGTCATGGTCTGATAAGCCAGCATAGTCATGCTCTGCTGAACTGTCAAGGTTTGCTGAATTGTCATGGTCTGCTGAATACGCTTGATCTGCTGAACTTGCTTGATCTGTTGAATGGGCACGGTCTGCTGAATTGTCATGGTCTGCTGAGCTGGCATGCTCTGCGGAACCAATATGGTCTGCTAAACTGACATGGTCTGTTAAACGGTCATGGTCTGCTGGATGATCAGGCCCAACAGAACCGTCATCTTTTGAAATATCACGGTCTGATGAATCAATATACTCTGCTGAACGATCACGCTCTCCTGGACTGTCTTGGTTTGATAAACCGTTGTGCTTTGCTGCATGATCGGAATCCGTCAGACCATCTTGCTCTTCTGAACGGTCATGGTCTCTTGAACTGTCATGAATTGCTGAACCATCATGGTCTACCAGACCATCTCGTGCTTCTGAACCGTCACGCTCTGCTGAACTATCATGGTCTGGTGAACTCTCAGGATATGTTGAACCCTCATGATCTGCTGAATTGTCATGCAGTGAAGGGCTGTTCTCTGCCAAACCGTCATGGTCTGCTGAATTGTCTTTCTGTGCTGAACTGTCATGGTCTGCTGAACTGCTGGCATCTGAATGACTGGCATCTACAACAAGAAATCACATCTGATTAGTACAAAAACAAGGAGGTTCATGCTGGTCAGATAACAGTGAATGGAACAAAGATCTTACTCACAGTGAACAAGTCAGGATGACCTGTTTACGAGTAGGTCACTCCAGCGGGGTTTGGAATTAGCTCAGTCGTTAGGGCACTGGACTTGTAACCCCAAGGTTTTAGGACTTCGTCAGTTTGAGTCCCACCCCCAGCAGTGGTAGATTTACTGCTATATCAAAGGCCAATCCTTCTCATACCATGTCTATGTGGTGTTGGAAGTAAAAGAACTCTCACCTCTGTAAATGTGTAGGGGTGAGATTTCTACCTGCGTTCATTACATAGATTCGATCACCACCCACATGGTGTAAAAAAACCTTGAGAAAGTCTGGTAGGGACCTATAATTTTTGACTGGATGTTAAATCAAACCAAACAAACAAACAAAAGGTCACCTCAGAGTTAGACATGGACACATGGACACCTGATAGGATAGAACCCCTCTCACTCTCAAACATGCAGTGTATTTCTGACTATCAATCTTTGGACTGTCATAGAAGAAAGAAGAAACTTGAAACCTTTTGAAAAATAATTTTCAGACCGATACAATTAATTTTTTTGAAAGAAACTCATCCCTTTGCCATATTGTAAATGATCATTTTAGACCAAATTAGATCTACAATAGTGAAAAGCTAAAACTTCAGATAGTCCTTGTATACCCTCAGGGTAGCTGGGATGTTTAACTTTTTCAGTCCGAGCAATGCCTGGAGGCATTCCCACCCAGGGGACGAGGAATGCCTCCAGGCATTGTTTAAAAATATATTTATGTTTATGTGTCATCATCACAAACGTTATGTTTTATGAGAAATAATGAATAGATTTACACCATTTTTTCACAATTAATAAAAAATACCATGTTCATCATTATACTCTGTGGGTATTCGACAAGTAACTATAGTAACTGGTATCTAAAGGTTGCTAAGTGACGCCCATACAACAAACAGACACTATACGGCGATAGTCTCGTCCCCTTGGGGTTTATAGAGGTATTATGCCTCGTCCTATAGTGCGCACACTCCCCACTCAGGCTCGGACAGAAAGAGTTAATAAACAAACCGTGATCTGAAGCTGGTCTATCCCCGAGGTCTGTGACACGAGGGACGTTGACATTGACAAGCGAAGGTGCGGGAGGTTCGGTCACTTCCTTGAACTCTCGTTCACTCTTGGAGACACCTCGCGTGACGTCACTGATCATTACGACATCATTAATGGGTCCAGGAGTCGCATCTTCTGATTTCCTGGTGGTTGAAGGTCCTCTCTGTGTCGTTGTGTGTGACTCATCGCCAGTCTCTATGACGTCATGTCTCGTCAGAACGACATCACGTGGCGCTGTGACACGCATGTCATGCACAGTCTCATGAGGCAGCAGTCTCGGTGCATTGTGCTGAGCCGTAGTTGACTTCAGTGTGCTCGTGGTGAGCTCCGGTGTCGTACCACCCTCTAGACTTCTCTCTGTCAGTGTCTGTTGTGTGCTGACTCCTGATGATGGACCCTGGACCCCTGTGCCGGTGTCGGTATGTTGTGGGACAGGCGTCGTTCGCCTCTCCTCTCCCTGCTCCGTCTCTGTGGTTGTGGTCGTGTAGTGACCTGGTTGTGTGCTGGTCGTAGGAGAAGTCGTAGGTGTGGGCGTAGAGATAACGGTGGTCGTAGGGATAGTGGTTGTCGTAGGGCGAGCAGTCTTTATTGTCGGTGTCACTGTGTCATCCGTATTGAAGTATCGGCCACAGCGTACCTTGACAGGTCCCCCTCCTGTTCCTGTATGAGGAGAAGGAACAAGAATGTATGAAAAACTAATTTGAGACCAGTAATGATATGAAGAACCCTACCTTTTTTAACATAATGTAAAGAGGGATATGATTACTTTCATGAGAGAAACTTATCCCTTTGCCATATTGTAAATAATAATTTTAGATTGAATTAAATCTTCAATAATCAGGAGCTAAAACTCCAGAGTGTCCTTGTATACCCTCAGGATCCCTTGTGAGGTTTAATCATATAAGTATTAGTGGACTCAAGAATGACTTAGTAATGCACTAGCTAATAGTTGTGTATTACAATGCATCAATGTTCCCCTCTCATAGTTTACAGCCGCCTGTTCACAAAACCATTGATTATTGTCTATATACATTTACAAACTGAGGTCTAAAAGACGGGATAGAGACCTGAGAATTGTCTCTGTGGTCTATGTACATTTACAGACAGAGAAGACTGACCTGAGAACTGCAGCGAGAAGCCCATCTCTGTCTGTGATCGACTCGCTAATGTTTGTGTATTACTACATAAAATACTTAGTAGAAACCGAACGAGAGTTAGACTTGACAATGTTTTTGCCACGACGGGAAGGTCGTGTATTACTACACGAGGCGTAGCCGAGTGTAGTGAGGAGCAGACCTGACCGGAGTGATGAAGCGTTTCTGTTCGGGTAGGTATCCGCAGTGGATTACTATAGGTATTATAAGATACCGGAGACTGACCTGAAAACCGCAGCCAGAAGCCCATCTCGGTGTCGCGCGCGTCCGACACGAAGGTGAGGGTCACGTGGTGTCCGATGAAGCGTTTCTGTTCGGGCAGGTATCCGCAGTGGATTACTATAGGTATAAGATACTGGACACTGACCTGAAAACCGCAGCCAGAAGCCCATCTCGGTGTCGCGCGCGTCCGACACGAAGGTGAGGGTCACGTGGTGTCCGATGAAGCGTTTCTGTTCGGGCAGGTATCCGCAGTGGATTACTATAGGTATAAGATACTGGACACTGACCTGAAAACCGCAGCCAGAAGCCCATCTCGGTGTCGCGCGCGTCCGACACGAAGGTGAGGGTCACGTGGTGTCCGATGAAGCGTTTCTGTTCGGGCAGGTATCCGCAGTGGATTACTATAGGTATAAGATACTGGACACTGACCTGAAAACCGCAGCCAGAAGCCCATCTCGGTGTCGTGCGCGTCCGACACAAAGGTGAGGGTCATGTGGTGTCCGATGAAGCGTCTCTGTTCGGGTAGGTATCCGCAGTGGATTACTATAGGTATAATAAGATACCAGAGACTGACCTGAAAACCGCAGCCAGAAGCCCATCTCGGTGTCGCGCGCGTCTGACACGAAGGTGAGGGTCACGTGGTGTCCGATGAAGCGTTTCTGTTCGGGCAGGTATCCGCAGCGCGAGCTTTCCTCCTCCTCGTCGACGCGCACGCGCAGCCAGTCGCCGCAGGGCCGGCTCGACTTGAGCAGGAAGAAGGCCGTGTCCAGCTGCACGTGGCCGCCCGACGACGCGCTTAGTGCGCAGCTGCAGTTCCGGTCCGGCGGGTACATTTCCGGAAATGACGGCGACCGGATGTAGCCGTCGCGCGCCTCGTAGAGCGCGTCTCCGCAGACGTCGGTCAGGCGCGACACTGTCAGCGGGGGGAGGGGTGGAACGAGCAACATTTATATATCAATTATCATACCGATTTACACTTCAAATTCTAGTTATACATTTACAAGTTTTTTTTGGGTTTTTTTGAGAGGACTTTATTTATTTCAAAATATACAATTGGTTGGATCTAAACTTATTGTTTTGGCTGATTCACAGTATTACATTTCTCTTACACTTTCTACCCTTTCTTTTCTGGCCCTTCTCCAGATTTTTGTTTTGTTGTTATATGGATATGAATAGAATAGCTGCAACCTGACTGCCTATACCTGATACTCTAGTTTGATTGCCACCTCCTTACAAGCCTATGTTCAATTTTTTAACATGAAGGACATTTACAAGTATTAAGTATTTCGCGACAGCTGTTAGCTTGCGTTGCAACTAACTGACTCAGAAAAGTGATTTTATTTGATTCAATTTTCTTAATTTTTATCAATTATCTGAAAGGTAAGCTTACGTTGCAACCACCTACCTCTCCCATTTTGCGGTCTGAACAACAATCCTCTGGTATAATGTGAATATCTTCTTGTTATGATCCCTCGCGAGTATTAATTACGCGGGGTGGAATGGGTAGCATTTATATATCAATTTTCATACTATACATAAATCACGAGATGAGAAGACCAGCTGAATTTAGAACTACTAAAAAGAATAGACGGTCTGAGTTTTTCTCTCCACTTTTGTAGCACTTCATTCTTCATACATAGTTCTGGTATTTCTGTCACTAAATGGGGGTGTAAATCAAAGCAGATCCGACAGAATTTACACGTTTTATATGTGGTAGGTCACTGGGAACTTTGTGGCTAGATCCTATGGACACACAATCTGGTGGATGTTGGGTGTACGACAGGCCTCACTCTACAGAAACAGCCGACCGAGAGCGATTATATACTCAGATTCCGACAGATCACTCTGAAATCTACATTTTGTAACTAGGGAGAACAGGTGTTTGTTAATGCGATATGTTTGATATTAAAATGTGGCCGTAATTCTTAAGGATGTAGTATGTGTCTATAATAGAATATTAATCATGTTAATCTAAAACTTGTTTAGCACACCCTAGACCTCGATGCAGACATTTATTGAACTCAATTTTGATATAATTTTAAGTTACTAACTGTAGTATACTAATTGTAATTCACTAAATATGATATACTGATTGTAATTTACTACTATACTAATTAGGTGAATACTCACTGGGCACACACTGGTACTCGACCCGCAGACAGTTGGTAAACTCAGAGTATAATTACAATTTACTAATTGTAATTTACTAATTGTAATTTACTAATTAGATGAATACTCACTGGGCAGACACTGGTACTCTACCCGCAGACAGTTGGTAAACTCAGAGTATAATTACAATTTACTAATTTAATTTACTAATTGTAATTTACTAATTAGGTGAATACTCACTGGGCACACACTGGTACTCGACCCGCAGACCGTTGGTTAACTCAGATTATAAGTGTTATATACTAATTGTAATCTACTAATTGTAATTTACTAATTTAATTTACTAATTGTAATTTACTAATTAGGTGAATACTCACTGGGCACACACTGGTACTCTACCCGCAGACAGTTGGTAAACTCAGATTATAAGTGTTATATACTAATTGTAATCTACTAATTGTAATTTACTAATTGTAATCTACTAATTGTAATTTACTAAATAGGAGAATACTCACTAGGCACACACTGGTACTCTACCCGCAGACAGTTGGTGAACTCAGATTATAAGTGTTATATACTAATTGTAATCTACTAATTGTAATTTACTAATTAGGAGAATACTCACTGGGCACACACTGGTACTCGACCCGCAGACAGTTGGTAAACTCAGACTATAAGTATAATATACTAATTGTAATTTACTAATTGTAATTTACTAATTAGGAGAATACTCACTGGGCACACACTGGTACTCGACCCGCAGACAGTTGGTAAACTCAGACTATAAGTGTAATATACTAATTGTAATCTACTAATTGTAATTTACTAATTAGGAGAATACTCACTGGGCACACACTGGTACTCGACCCGCAGACAGTTGGTGAACTCAGACTATAAGTGTAATCTACTAATTGTAATTTACTAATTTGGTGAATACTCACTGGGCACACACTGGTACTCGACCCGCAGACAGTTGGTGAACTCAGACTATAAGTGTCATATACTAACTGTAATCTACTAATTGTAATCTACTAATTGTAATTTACTAATAACGTGAATACTCACTGGGCACACACTGGTACTCGACCCGCAGACTGTTGGTGAGCTCAGACTATAAGTGTTATATACTAATTGTAATCTACTAATTGTAATTTACTAATTACGTGAATACTCACTGGGCACACACTGGTACTCGACCCGCAGACAGTTGGTGAACTCCGACCCGCACGTACGTTTGTGCAGTGGTCGTCGCTCGACCTGCATACCGCCGCACGTGCTCTTGCCGCGGCAGTACCACTTGGCGAGCGTGTAGGGCACGGCGCACTGCGGGCGGGGCGCGCACCCGCGGTTCGTCGAGTAGCCGAGCACCTCGGACTCCATGAGGATGAGCTCGTCCCGCTGACACGTCAGACTCAGACCCCCGAAGTGTCCGTAGTGCATGACCGCCACCTCACTGCCCGCCCCGCCGCCAGGGGACAGGGCGGTCAGCACGGCCAGCACGGCCAGCAGCACACGGCACCAGCTCCACCTGACCTTCAGCTGACCTTGAGTGACCTTAGGGTGACCTTGACCATCCTGGATGACATATTCCTTTAGGTGGGTTTCATTGTCCGATTCGAAAGATTTAGTGACCTTGGAATGACCTTCAATGTCATCTGGGTAACATTCTTTGACCTTGGAGTATCCGTAACAGTCCTCTTGGAAACATTGAGTGACCTTGATTTGACCTTCAACATCCTCTGGGTAACACTCATTGACATTGGAGTGTTCTTTATTGTCCCCTTTGAAATATTGAGTGACCTTGAAGTGATCTTCACAGTCTTCTGAGTAGCACTGAGTGACCTTGGGATGACCTTCATTGTCTATTTTGAAGCATTGAATGACCTTGATGTGACCTTCATGGTCCTCTGGGGAATATTGTATGACTTCTGGACAAGGAAGTGTGTTTTTTGACGAACACAGACTTTCATTGGAGTATTGTTTGAAGATTTCTGTCCAGACATCACACTTTTCTTCTTTATTGTGCTGGGCGTATCCTCTGTGGCATGGTAAGTGATCCCTGTAGTGTGGTGAGTTCTTTCCGCAGCTGCTGATAGATGCACAGTATGCCGCATGCTCGAGACACCGCCGGACGTTGTGCACACAGCGCGTCAGAACATCAGGGAGTATCTTCACACCATCCATGCAGCGTGGAGCATGAGGGGGATTCTGATGAGTGCCGTGCAAACAGCATACCAGGTCATCAGGGAAAGCCTCCACCGCAGCCAAGCAGGATGGAGGATGAGCAAGACGCTGCAGAGCATCGCCAACACAGCATCGCAGGTCATCAGGGAATGCTTCCATATCATCCACAATGTCTGGATTATGCATGGCACCCTGCCCGTGGACACATAGTGCCAGGTTATTACGGAACATCGTTATGTTATCCATACAGTACTGCCAGGCATTATCCACAATGCATACAAGGTCATTATGGCAGGACTCTTCGTCTTCCACACAGATCGAAGCATTGCTAAAATGCTGCAGAGCGTCATCCGCAAAGCATGTCACGTCATCAGCGAATGCCTTTATGTTATCCCCACAGTGTTGAGCATTGCCAAAACACTGCGGAGCGCTATGCACACAGCACATAACATCATCAGGGAGTGCCTTCACACCATCCACACAGTAACGAGCATGCTTTCGACGATGCCAAGCTTCATGCACACAGCATGGCAAATTTTCGGGGAACGCAACCACGTCACTACACAGAGCATGCATGAGATGCTCCCAAGTATCCTCCAGGCAGCATTTCCTCGAGAAGACACTGTTACATTGTGCATGTACCATGGCGTCACTGCGGCATCCTTCTGGTTCTATGCTAATTCTGTCTCTCCTTGTGCATCTCCTCAACAGGACACTAATTACACTTTTACAACATCAAACCTTCATTCTTGTCAAGTCTCCCATTCTAATTCTAGTCAAATCTTGTTCCCTCATTGTAAATGTTATCATTTCACATTTCCTCATTGAAATTCTCATCATTTCTTGCTCCCTTATTGTAGTTCTTGTCATTTCTCATTCCCTCATTGTATTTCTTGTCAAATTTCGTTCCCTCATTGTAAATCTTGTCATTTCTCGCCCCTCATTGTATTTCTTGTCATTTCTCATCCCCTCAGGGTGAATCTCATTTCTTGCTCCCTCATTGTAATTCTTGTCATTTTTCATTTCCTTATTGTAATTCTCGTCATTCTTGTTCCCTCATTGTCAAGTATTGTACATTCATTGTAAATCTCTTCATTTCTCACCCCCTGATCGTAAATTTCTCGTTCCCTCATCGTAGATCTCGTCATTTCTCGTTCCCTCATTGTAAATCTCGTCATTTCTCGTTCCCTCATCGTAAATCTCGTCAGGTGCGTGCGCAGATAGATCGCCGTTACTGTTCAGGTCAATCAGCAGCAGGGAAATGATCAAGGCTATCGAGAATGAGTCCGGTGTGTGTTTTTAGTCCCATCCTCACAGCATGTCTCCTTATGGTGCATCTCCCTTAGTGATAATTTATGATGCTTATGGCGTTGACAGGCAAGCAGGAAATACAGTGGCAGGGCTGGTTGGGCAGTTGACTGAGTGATGTCGTTTTACGCCTGCGCGTAGTCAGGGTCATATCACCATGAGATCCAGACTATATGTTTAATGAGACAGACAGGCAGGAACCATAGCGGCACGGCTAAGCCTCGAACTCCAGATCCCAGTGTCCACAGGTGCCTTCATGTCCTTAATTCTCTATCAGATGAGGATGACAGGTAGGCAGGAATCACAGTGACACGGCTGATGGTTCAACCCCAGATCTCAGGCATACCTCACATCCTTTATTCTCTACGAGATGAAGATGACAGGTAGGCAGGAACCGCAGTGACACGGCTGATAGTTCAACCCCAGATCCCAGTGTCCACAGGGAGTATGTGCAGTCATACTCCCACGTCCTCAATTCTCTACGAGATGAGGATGACAAGTAGGCAAGAACCACAGCGGCACAGTTAAGCCTTGAACCCCGTATCCAATGGTCAGCAAGGAATATTCTCAGCCATACCTCACATCCTTTATTCTCTACGAGATGAGGATGACAAGTAGGCAAGAACCACAGCGGCACGGCGAGTCCTCGGCCCCCAGATATCAGGAAGTATTCTAGTTCTTCACGTGGGTAATTCTCGGCGGCAGTAACTACAGGAAGCAGCCGACATCTCGGCGCCGGACGCTACAGGAAACTCGTCCGCGGGAGAACGCCACACAGACGCCGGAAGCGCTCTGACGTCACGGAGCGCCGCCTGGCGGGACGCCCACCGCCTGTCACGTGACGCCCGCGCCACCTGGTGGGCTCAGGTCACGTGGTCAGCAATGTGCGCGCGCACAGCTGGCCGGTGGGGGGGTCAGGTTTAAGTTGTAAATAGCCACAGGCGTATAGATGAGATTTATCTGGTTCTGAGATGTATCAGTTTGGATATATAAATAAGTATATCTCAACAGATGTCGGAGGTATGTGAGGAAAGCAACGTCAGTCGGTCCGTGAAGGGGATGAATCAGATGTGTTTTTAAACTGATAAGTGGAATTCTGTCAGAGATGCCAATTTTCTATTTTTGTGTGGAAATCCACTTTTTCATCTGGATATATGTGTAAGTGTAGAGAAGGCAGGATTTTTTTCTTTTTTAAAAGGAAATCCTTGTTTTCTTTTTCAGGTCATAAAATTATTTTTTCATTTTTAAAACAATGAGAATAAATCTGGCCTCATTCACAACAATTAACAGCAGTTTTCAACCTCCCCAAACACCTCAGTCCCATTTCATGGACAACAACAATGTGTTTTTCATATTTTCTCAAGTCTCTCAGAGAATGGAACAGATGGCAGTTTTCCTTTTTTCCGAGGAAATCTTTGTTTCCATTTCCAGATAGTAATGAATTAAGCCTAATTCTCACACAACATATAAAAGAATAACACAGGAATATAAGAAGTTCTGCTAGTAGAAATAACTTACATTCTATGAGAGTATTTTCCCATTGGCCTGAGGTTAAATAGAGACTAAAGACATAGACAATAATCGATGGTTTTATGAACAGGCAGCTGTAAACCACGAGAGGTTGACGCGTAGTAATACACGAGCGCTAGCATTTATTATCCATCTTTTCAAATAAATTAAACCCAGTAATTGCCATATTAAAGGGTATAACAATGGGGACTATTTCTTTGCTCTATAGCACAAAGGGACTATTTCCCCGTACACCATGGTTTTTTAGGCCGTATACCACAGGTTTGAATCCGTATCCCACAGTTATGGTATCTGACAGTTTTTATACAATTGATCGTGGTTTACTGAGTCCCCATACATTTTCAATGGGGGCTTTGTATACGATGGATAACATATTTTACATATCTTGTGCGATTTCCCAGTCCGATGCCTGTGTATTGTGCTGAGTATTGTGTCATGAATTTGACGATAGCAAAAGAAAAAAAAAATGAAACATACAAATGTCTGTCAGTAAAAATCACGACAGTTTTCCACAAAGATAGCAATAAATTAAGCCTAATTCATTCCTGACCTCCCTAAAAAATAACTTACATTCTATGAGACTATTTTCCCATTGGCCTGAGGTTAAAAAGAGACTAAAAGGCCATGTTATATGTGGGAAAGTGCTAAGATTCACGTATAATTCTGCCAGTAGAAATAACTTACATTCTATGAGACTATTTTCCCATTCCCATGAGGTTAAAAAGAGACTTAAAGACCATGTTATATGTGGGAAAGTGCTAAGATTCATTCACTCAGCTGACGATCACAGCTCCCAGCTGTGTTTGGCGCCATTTTGACGTCCAGATGGTGGCAGCCGACATTTGGCGACGAGCAGACGACATTTTTCAAACAGAAAGCGCGGGAAAACTCCAGCTGCGGCGAATTACGCTGTTTTTGTAATTGTTGACCTTGTGTGAGATCATGGAGAACAGACTGTTGCCACAGATTACATGATGAGCGTGTGAGAGATGATTAATTAAAATAAACATTAATGTCTGTCTTTCTTCCAATGTACTATAAACATCAATCTTTTGCACTGTTTTACATACAATGTTCTCTCCCTATATTCTTACTAGATTGGCTTCCAAAATACTCTTTTGCACTGTTTTACATACTACCGTAAAACCCCGGTTATAAGCCAATTTCCTTTTTGAACTTTTGAAAAAAAAAATCGGCTTATAAAAAACTCGGGGGTAGGCTTATAACCGGGGGTTTTCGAGGAAACAAAACCCAAATCAGTACAAATCTATGATAAAATACCCGAAACAGAGATATACAAATATGAATCATTTACTTGTAGTAATATCTCAGATAGCATGTACTCTCCAATATTGCTACAAAATATAATTGAAACGTTCATATTCAATACCGAAAATTCTAAAAAAAAAAAGAAGAAAAAAGATGTGAGTGGGAGGGGGGGAGGGTGATTGGGGGTGGGGGGGCAGGACCCAAAAGTGTGTGGGTGTGGGTGTGGGGGGGGGGGGGGTGGCTTATAATCGGGGCTTTCCTAAAGTTGAAATGGTCCCAGAATAGGCTTATAGCAATTTGCTTAAGTAGAGGGTCGGCTTATAACTGGGGTTGGGGTTTTATGTTAAGAAAGTTTAGGAAACCAGGTAAAAACACTTCTGTACCCTCCCCCCTCCCCCCCCCCCCTCAAAAAGAAAGAAAGAAAAATTAATTAATGAATGATATAGATTATATTAAACCAGAGATTATGGGCTTTATTGTCATATATATTGTGGATTAATTAAGGTGATTTATCTGTTTTCATTTTTGACATATTTTCTCTGAAATCATGCTAAAAGGTAGGCAAAATGTTTGACTTGTAGAATATGAGTGAAAATTCCATAGAATTCCATATGGAAGCAAAATCAAAGCCCAGTTTAATCAAGTAGATATCTGATTGAGGATCATTGTGAAATCTTAACTTTTATTGTACCCATAGAAGAAGTCAAAATGGACTGTTTTGTTATCAAAATAGAAAAGTAGCAAAAAAACCCTTTTTGTGATATGTGCCATATATTAAAGCATTGTAGTGGTAGGCAGAAAATGGAGAAGTAAGGCTTTGTTGGAAATAATACAGTATTTTCACATTATAATTTCAGACAATGTTTATCCTTTAGTTATTGATTACAAACAAATGCTTACTTAAACTAATTAGATAAACAGCACAAGTTAATCTATAATAATTTTTAGGGAAAAACTATTTGAATCTGAATCCCACCTTAGTCCCTAATATGCCTTCCTGACCTATAGAGTCTATGATATAATTCACTCTCCTAGCAGAGACTCTGATTGTGGTAGTGGGAATATCAGCAGGGAGAGTGGCAGTCAAGGTGGCGGGTGGACTCCACCAGAGCTAGCATGAGTCTGCTCTGGTGGCCAGTGTATATCCTTATCATAGACTACAGTGTAGTTACATTCTAGCTCCCGAGGTGGCAGCACAGACCTTCCCACAATGCACCTATAACACCCCATAATAATCACTAGGCTGCTTGGTCTGTAGCCTGGCAGCCTGGCTTAGTTAGACTATAGGCCAGGCAATGGGTTGCAGTTTCGTGGTGCATTATTGGTAACGCCTCCATTTTTCTGTTGCATTGTGGGATTGGCAGACAACCAGATACACTGGTTCTAGGGGTATCCACTAGGGGGCTCGGCGGAGATATATGCGGAACCAAGCCAAACCACAAGTCCACTAGTGCCCTGGCCCTAGTGACAATGGGACGTACTACAGTCTAGTTGAAGGTCGTAGGAACCCGTTACCTGTCCCTTATTTCATTAGGGCAGGGAATCAGTCCACTTAGTCCGTTCACGCACCGCGCCACCTTTGGGTTACGGTACGTGAAGGTCTCACAGAGCATGGCCCGGATTGGCCAGTCCCGTGTAGACGCCTGGTAGAGGAAGAAATATTGTGACTGGCTGTTCTAATTATAGCGCCAATTGAAGCCTGAGAATACCCCACTACACATGCAGGAGATTTCTACAGTTGTCAAACTGACTGATGAAGTCCCGCACACAATACATTCCCCCACCTTTGCCTTCACTGGGGTGTTGGGGTTCTCTTCCCCAAGCTTCTGGGGGACCTTTTTGGGAGCGAACACAGCACAACATTCAGTTCTGTTTTGACCACGATTCTGGCGCTATTCTAGGAACCATTATAACTCTCCAAGCTGATTAATTCGGTACATGGCCAGTAAAAGCTACTCTAGAACCTGTGCTTGAAGAGTAACACACTGGTCGCTGGCAAATCAGTTACAGCAGCTTAGTACCAGCGGCCTGCCATTTTTCAGCTGCATGCTGGGAAGGGCAGGAATTCCTGCCTCAAAATGGCAGAGCACAACAGTCTGAATTTGAGCCTGTGTGCCCTGGCCCTGGCGACAACAGACTGTACTAGAGTCTATAAGATGCTTGAAGATTGCAGTGATGTGTACGCCTTTCATATCACTCTCCCAGCAGATTCTACTGTCGCAGGGGTTTCGAAAAGTACTCTAAAAGATGGGTTGCATTGTAATTTGTTGCACAACTACATGTGGTCCCTGTATATCCTCAGGGTCCCTTGGGATATTAAACCACAAACAAACAAACAAAGCTCAACTGCATGAGACATTTGCTATGATTATATATAATATCATTGGTGTTTTTCCTGTTTAAATTTCCCTTTGTTTTTATCAACAAGAAAAGTTATTGGCTTTGTTGATTTATATGATTGTCTTGCTATTTCATAATTTGATGAATGAAACAACTTTTATATTTATAAGCGATTTTTATTGTATTTTATACATAAATTGATTATACACTTTTTGGCCACAGTTAAGTACAACAATAGAAGAAAATGAAGGATCCATGGTATTAAAACCCAATAAATGTTGGTCTCTGTCACTCGGAAGCGACTATGTGTAATAATTTACACATTTCCCGGACACCTAATTTGATATATAGCATTATATATCAAACTTGTGTATATCTTGTACATCAAAATGTCTGTGATACTGGGAATATGGCGCTAAATTAGATCTTATTATTCTTATACATATACATTGATGTACAACAAACTATATCCAATCTGTCACGCTACTTCTTATACATACATTGTATATTTAAACATGTTTATGTCTCATACCTCAAATTTGATGTGTGACAGCTTATGTCAAACTGGTACAAATCTTTTTGAAGATCTCTCTGGATATATATGATTGTGTATAAAATATCAAACCTTTCAATATACATTTCTTACATCTAAAGGGATATGTAACAGCTTATATCAAACCTTTCATTATATATCTTGTACATCTTAATGATCATATAATTGTGTATAAGATATCAAACTTTCCAATATAAATCCTGTACATCTAAAGGGATATATAACAGCTTATATCAAACCTTTTATTATATTTTTTTACATCTAAAGGATTGTATAATTGTGTATAAGATATGAAACCTTTCAACATACATTTTGTACATCTAAAAGGATATATAACAGCTTATATCAAACCTTTTATTATATTTTTTTACATCTAAAGGATTGTATAATTGTGTATAAGATATAAAACCTTTCAACATACATTTCGTACATCTAAAGGGATATATAACAGCTTATAGCATTATTATATTTCTTGTACATCTAAATGATATGTAATTATGAAAAAGATATCAAACTTTTCAATATACATCCTTTACATCTAAAGGGATACATAACAACTTATATCAGACCTTTCATTATATTTCTTGTACATCAAAATGGTTATAAAATTATTAATCCTACCCCTAATAAAAAACTCCATAAGCTTAACATTAGCGGACTGTATTTGGTCTACGGTGCAGGAAAATGAAATTTATCGCTCTAGTGGGATACAGTTGTCAAATGACATCATTTGATTATGATTATCACTGATTATCGGTGAGTTTTAAGTTATTTCCTAATTTGCTGAAGTAATCTAGATGGGGTAGGATAAATCCTAAACCAAACTCGAGTTAGTCATGTTGTTGTTTATCACACTCCTGCAATGTCGCGTATCATTGCACTCGGCTTCGCCTCGCGCAGTAATATGCGACATTGCTGTCATGTGATAAACAACACACAACTAACTCTCGTTTGGTTTCTCCTAAGTATA
This sequence comes from Alentia gelatinosa, assembly GCA_950022655.1. Lineage (NCBI taxonomy): Eukaryota > Metazoa > Annelida > Polychaeta > Phyllodocida > Polynoidae > Alentia > Alentia gelatinosa. The sequence goes on along the minus strand of OX465580.1, from coordinate 137,908,439 downwards.
TGGTAAAATCGCTGTCAGTACATATCTTGTAGGGTTGAGATTTCGTGTCGCTATCACAGGTACTTCACTGTAGGAGGAGGCTGCGCATTGGACTGCCCGCGGAATCTCTCTCACCACACAATGCTTTAAGTCATACTGGTTTTCTGCACCATACCAATGTCACAGAGTGGGCACGCAGATATGAGGGATAATCTTTGCAGCTCGCTGAAAGTCTTTAAAACCTCTCCCTAAAATAAGCAGAGTATCTGAGCATGTTCTGCGCTCTATAAAATACACAGAGTAATATACAGGGTTCTACAGAACCTTTTATACTCTGAGCTGAAGGTTTTAAACAGGGTTTACAGTGTTTAAAGTCACAAGCTATTTTGTTATGGAAGCAACCCAATCCAAAACAGACACAAACAAACATTTACATTGGATTGGTATGTTTCAGTGTCTTTTTCTTGTCTTTTTTTTTTAGGTTAGGGGGGGGGGGGGGGGTGGGGTGGGTGTTGCCACATTTTAGTCTTGTCTCATGGTTATCAATGATTATGAGAACAGGTTGTCTCCTGACTACAGTGGCGCCATCTTACAATTGCCTGGTGGATGATGGTAGAACTAGGAATCACTCTGTGCCCCGAACGGATCACGATCGATTCACGAGTGTCTCACGACCGACTCAAGAATGACTCACGAATGACTCACGAGTGACTCACGACCGACTCACGAGTCACTTACGAGTGTCTCACGACCGACTCACGAGTGTCTCACGACCGACTCACGAATGACTCGCGAGCGCATCACGAGGATCTCACGAGGATCTCACGAGGATCTCACGATCGATTCACGAGTCACTCATGAGTGTCTCACGAGTCACTCACGACCGATCACGAGCGGATCACGAGCGGCTGAGCTCCTCCGACTCGTACACCTCGTTATCCACCATCAGCACGCCCGGCGGCAGTCCGGCAGGCGGCGCCACCGTCTCCTTCCGCCCGCGCATGCCCGCGCGTCCCAGCCAGCCCCGCAGCGCCGCGGCGGTCGGCTTCGGCTTCAGCGGCGGCTTCACTGGCGCCGCCTGGCGACTGCTGTGTCGCACGGGCGGCGTGGGCCCCGCGTCCTGCGCGCGCACCTCGCAGTACACGTCCTCTTCCGGTTCCGGTCTCCTCAAAGAGAGGCTGAGACGCTGCGCGGGGACGGGACGCGAGGACACCGGAAGTGGGCTGCCCGCCGGACGCACCTCGTCGTAGATCCCCCGCCAGTCGGCGCCACCGGCGTCCTGCACGTCGGCGTTCTGGTAGACGGACCTGATTTCCGGTTCCGTCACTTCCGGTCGCGCCACTTCCGGTCGCGCGTCGCCCGACATCCGGTCCGGTCTGCGCAGGCGCGCGGCCATGTTGGAGAGGGTACTTCCGGTGAGCGGCACGTTCTCGTAGGCGGCGGGACGCTGCGGGGGCAGGTCGGGGGGCGGCGGGCGGGCTGCCGCTGGGGGGCGCTGCTCGCCGAACATCACCTCGTCGTAGACCTGCGTGCGCACGCTCTTCTTCTTCCGCTTCTCCCACACCATGATGGCGATGATGACCAGAAGCAAGATGGCGGCCACGGTGGCGATGACGCCGCCCACGATGGCCGCTAGAGGGCAGGGTGGTAGAGGTCAGAGTGTTAGAATTCATCTTAACGACACATAGTTATCGTGACACGCGTTTATGGACGCCTTGAGCCCTGGACGATTTGAGCCCTGGACGCCTTGAGCCTTTCTTTGGACGCCTTGAGCCTTTCTGTGGACGACTTGAGCCTTGGTGGCCCTGAGCCTCTTGGTGTAAAAACTTTGAAAAGTGCACTTATACTGGTTTATAGTCATATATATATACAACCCTAACCCTAACCCAACCCAACCCTATTCTAACCCTAACCCGCCAATCGGTACTAAAATGGGGTAGGCTCAAGGCATCCACGGGGTAGGCTCAAGGCGTCCACGTTTTCGCGCTGACAGGCTCAAACGGTAAAAGGCTCAAGGCGTCCAATTCCTGTGACTTGTCTCCAAGCATATATTATGTGCTGCTAGGGTTGAGTACTGGCCCAGGATATCTGCCTGGAGAGTGAGAATATGTAACTCGTTTGTCCCCTGACTGGATAACACTCTTCTGGCTGATCCTTTGTACCGCTTGTCTTCCAAGTAGGACAAAGGATCTGCTTGGAGAGTATAGCTTAGGAAGGAACCAACAGGAGACTAGTATGTAGCACTGACAACCTGAAGAGTTTCGGAAAGCCGAAACGTTATTAGCCAGAACTCAGTACAACCTTAGTAAACTTAGTGAACTCCTGTCTGCTTTGTATTTAAACTTTATAATGCCCGTCAGGTGGCCGAAAAAGCCGTATTCTCCTAGGAGATTCCGGAGGTCCGTATTCTACTCAGTAGCGATCTGTAAGCTCCATAAGCTTAGCACGGAGACTCCGTACCACGCGGATAATAATAAAGGATATCCTCTCCACAGCCTCACAGGAGTCGTGCGACACCAGCTCGCATACCCACACATAATCATATATCGGATCACCTCATATACACGTACATAAGATGACTGGCAAGGTGCAGACTATTTTCCCGTATACCACAGATATTAATCCATATACCATAGTTATTGTATCTGACAGGTTTTATATAATGGGTCGTGGTTTACTGTGTCCCCATACATACGATGGATAGTAATGTAGATACAGTTACACATAGATAAGAGGACTCACCCCAGGGCCCGGCAAGGCGCGCCTTATCGCGGCTCAGCACACTCGTGTTGTGTAGACTCAGACTCTCGTTCACTGCCGTCGACGGCACCGCCGATGTCATTGAGGGCAGCGCAGAGGTCATCGAGGGCAGCGGGGAGGGGTCGCTGCCCGGGACGGACCCCGCTGACTTCCCGCCCCGACCCGCCACGGAAGGCGCCTGACTAGCTCCCGGCTTCTCAGTCGGTGGCTTCTTTTTCGTAGACGTGTCGCTAGCTGGCTTCTTGCCCGCACCAAGTGGCTTCACCACCTTTGGCGCAACTCCCCCCGTTGTGTCACCGTGCGGGGTTTGGACCTCTGGCCTGTTCCCCCGGGAGGAGGTGACATGGGGTCTGCTGCGGCCCGGCCACTGGATGGTTTCCGGTCTGAAGCCCTGCAGTCTGAAGCCATGTGGCTTCGTGCCATTCCCCTTGCTGTTCTGTGCCTTGGAGCCTTGTGGCTTCCCTCCCTGTGGCTTACTACTCTGTGGTATGCCACTCTGTGATTTGCCGCCCTTTGGTTTGCCGCCCGTTGACTTGCCGCTCGTTGTCGTGCCACCCGTTGACGTTCCGCCCGTTCTCGTGCTGCCCTGTAATTTGCCGCCCGTTCTTGTGCCACCCTGTGGCTTGCTGCTTGGCTTGCCGCCCATTGGTTTCCCACTCTGTGGGTTACCACCCTGTAGCTTGTCACCCTGTGACTTGCCGCTCTGTGTCTTGCCACCCGCCGGCCTGTACCCCGCTGGGTGCCGCTGGCTGCCGGGCATTGCGCTGAGCGGCCCCGGACTGCCCGGCCACGCCACCCACGGGTTGATGGTGCGGCCTGGTGACGGCCGGGGAGCGCGCACCGTGCCCATCACTGCTGGCGGCCGGGCTGTGTGCAGCAGGGCGGGGTGTGGCAGGACGGGGATGGTGTGTGGCAGGGCGGGGGTGACTGGCTGATGCCCCGCGGTCGCTGCAGCAGGCAGTCGTACCGGGCTTCTCTGTGTGGTGGCACCCTGAGAGCCGGCACGCTCAAATGGAGGCTTTGTCTGTGTCACTGTGGGCAGAAAAAGGAAATGTGTCATGTAAGAGCGGTGGTAAATCAGAGTGGTGTTATCGGTACCAGTGTAGTAGAGCATTAAGGCATTATCACTGAGGACTAATTGGTATTTTTCACACTGTCATAGCAGAGTATTAGGGCATTATCACTAAGGACTGATGGGCATTATCTATACCGATGTTTTAGAGCATTATTGTATTATCACTAAGGACTGAGTGGCAATTTTCATACCATTGTCGTAGAGCATTAAGACATTAATGACTGAGTGGCGTTATCTATATGTTGTATTAGAGCATTATAATATCATAACTGAGGACTGAGTGGTGTTTTCCATGCTGTTATCAGAGTATTAGGGCACTATCACTAAGGACTGAATTGCATTATCAATATTGCTGTATTAGAGCATTATGGTATCATATCTAAAGACTTAGTAGCAGTATTCATACCACTATAGCAGAATATTAGGGAATCATCACTTAGGACTGATTAGCGTTATCTGTATACCATTGTAATAAAGCATTACAGCATTACATCATCAATAAGGACTGACCTGCTTTATTTTTACCATTGTCATAGAGCATTAAGGCATTGTCACTAAGGATTCAGTGGCATTAACGGTACCATTTTAAGTCAATAAAGCATTAAGTCCAATAGAACATATTGGACATTAAACTACCCAAACAAACAAACAAAGCATTGTCACTAAGGACTGAATGGTAATACTGGTACTTGTAGTTGAGCATAAAGCATTATCACTAAGGACTGAGTGGCACTATCGGTACCGTTGTAGTTGGGTATTGAGGCATTATCACTAAGGACTGAGTGGCACTATCGGTACCGTTGTAGTTGGGTATTGAGGCATTATCACTAAGGACTGAGTGGCACTATCGGTACCGTTGTAGTTGGGTATTGAGGCATTATCACTAAGGACTGAGTGGCACTATCGGTACCGTTGTAGTTGGGTATTGAGGCATTATCACTAAGGACTAAGTGGCACTATCGGTACCGTTGTAGTTGGGTATTGAGGCATTATCACTAAGGACTGAGTGGCACTATCGGTACCGTAGTAGTTGGGTATTGAGGCATTATCACTAAGGATTGAGTGGCACTATCGGTACCGTTGTAGTTGGGTATTGAGGCTTTATCACTAAGGACTGAGTGGCACTATCGGTACCGTTGTAGTTGGGTATTGAGGCATTATCACTAAGGACTGAGTGGCACTATCGGTACCGTTGTAGTTGGGTATTGAGGCATAATCACTAAGGACTGAGTGGCACTATCGGTACCGTTGTAGTTGGGTATTGAGGCATTATCACTAAGGACTGAGTGGCACTATCGGTACCGTTGTAGTTGGGTATTGAGGCATAATCACTAAGGACTGAGTGGCACTATCGGTACCGTTGTAGTTGGGTATTGAGGCATTATCACTAAGGACTGAGTGGCACTATCGGTACCGTTGTAGTTGGGTATTGAGGCATTATCACTAAGGACTCAGTGGCACTATCGGTACCGTTGTAGTTGGGTACTGAGGCATTATCACTAAGGACTAAGTGGCACTATCGGTACCGTTGTAGTTGGGTATTGAGGCATTATCACTAAGGACTGAGTGGCACTATCGGTACGTTGTAGCTGGGTATTGAGGCATTATCACTAAGGACTGAGTGGCACTATCGGTACCGTTGTAGTTGGGTATTGAGGCATTATCACTAAGGACTGAGTGGCACTATCGGTACCGTTGTAGTTGGGTATTGAGGCATTATCACTAAGGACTGAGTGGCCCTTTCTGTACCGTTATAGTAGAGGAGAAAGCCTTTGGTGGTCTTGCCGCCTTCGTTCTGCGTGTAGGAGATGAGCAGGTTCGCAGAGCTGCTTTCGTAGATTGATGAGCCGCTTTTCGCCAACTCCTTCGGGCAGAGCTTCACCCTCACTCCTCTAGCGGACACCCCTCTGGCGGACACCCGGTCGGACACCCTATCAGACACCCTATCAGACACCCGGCCGGACACCCCGCCCGGTTCGGACACCACGAGCTCGCCCTGACAGTCGCCCCGCCCCACGTCCACCACGTACACTCGCACATGCGCGCCACGACCCGCGCGCACGCGCACTGCGCAGTGGGCGCTGGTTTCCGGCTGGTCAGTAGGGTAACGTGGAGACGCGACGTAACCAGCGAGCGCCGTGAGCGGGGCCGAGCTGCGCGCGCAGATGTCCTGAATCTGATTGGCTGAGAGAGAAATGGAACGCGCGTTAGTGATTTCAGTGATGGGAATACAGATTAACTGAAAGGGATTTGAAAATAATCAGTGGGATTAGTGAACAGACAACAGAGTTATTACAATCAGCGTTGATATTTCTTTAAAAAAGAAAAAGACTTTTCATTTTTCTTCTCTCTATGGAGAAGGAGAAAATTGAAATATGTCCTCAATTTGTTGGAATTTTAAGTCTTATTTTGCGTGAAAAAGACGCTTGCTCATTGGTGACTGCTTCATGAACTAACAATGGCTCTGTCCCCTATATGGCACATAGCCATTGAGTTATGGAAGCGGCCATCTTGCCCCCGACGCCAAACAAAACACCAGGTGGTTGGTCCAAAAATCTAATAGATTATATCAAAATGTTTTTTTGCCTTCCATAGTGGTGTTTAAGCCTCGTCTCACAATTATCTATAGATTATAACAGCCGATGATAATGGCCGTCCCTCAACTACAGTGGCAATATCTTATAATTTCCTGGCGGATGATGGCAGTATTAGCAATCACTTTATGCCCTATAGTATACGGCATATAGCCTATGATCCATGGGCGCCGCCATGACGCCCCCCGAGTAGGTGTTCTTTACTAATGGAGGTGAAAAAGAAGTGAGTGATAATTGGGAAGTGTCTCAACTCTAGCCTTGCTGACAGATCTATATAAAGTGTTCTATGTGGAAAATATCATGTCTTGGGTCCAATCATTATGTTATCCTGCTCTGGGAGGGTTGTAGAGAGTCGAAGGAACCATGGTAAACCATTGAAAGGCAGTTGAATTTCGTAAGAACAAAGAGCCAGCACTGCACGAAAACCACCGTTTTAGTCATATATATACGCCATCACGGAAGTGCATGTATTGGCTGAATATTGACATGTTTTCATTTATATATGCCCAGCCCTTATATACGACAGACGCGTCTTGGCTGTATTTCACACCCGGCGTATATGAGAGAAAATACCCTCTGCTCCCGCCCCTTTGTGTTGGTAGAAGTACAGGTGTCCTCAGTAGGAAGCCCTCCCCCCCACCCCCCGCCACCTCCCCCCGCCCGCTCTCAGTGAAGCCCTGTTCACAGGACACATATACGCCCACAGATGAGGTGTATACACATGGGGATTAAGACGACCTTGTAGACGCAAAATACCTACTCCTATACGCTGGGCGCATCCATATGTAAAATGATGGTTTTCGTGCAGTGCAGAATACAGGTTTTGTCCCCTGACCACCTAGTGACTGCTTCATGAACTAACAATGGCTCTGTCCCCTATACACCTAGTACCAAACCTTTTTCTCCTCTGTATCCACCTTATGAACATCTGCAGTACTCCTCTCTAGACTGACACAAATAGATCAACACCAGCTCTCGTCCATGCCTTGTGTTTTCATCTCTACTTCAGATGTATTTATAAAGATGTCCTCGTCACAGTTCAGTGACTCTCATGAAGCTGGCCATCGTCATCTGTCACCCTTCGGCTGACAGTCGTTACATTCCTGTCCCTCGCCATGCTTCAGTTGGCAGTTATTTTGGTGACTTTTGACTTGTGTATTGTCTAGTGTCACGCGATAATTCACAGTAAAGCATGGCCTTGTTACTAGTTATGTGAAGGTGACAGTAAACCCATCATATCCCTGTTAAGTGTCACGCTCCACGCTCTAGTTGACAGTACAGCCTTTAAGTCCCTGTTACTGGTTAAGCTCTAGTTGACAGTGCAGCTGTCAAATCCCTGTGACCAGTCACGCTTCAGTTGACAGTACAGCCACCATAGCCCTGTTACGCTCCAGTTGACAGTAAGGCTGTCATGTCCCTGTTACTAGTCATGCTTCACGTTGACAGTAATTTTGGTGATATTTGACATATGTATTCTCTACTCCCTTTCATCATGCAACCAGGAAGCGAGTTGTCCTGTATAGTTGTCATATCCCTGCTACCTGTCACACTCCAGTTGACAGTATAGTCGCCATGTCTCTGTTACTCGTCACACTTCATTGGACAGTACAGCCATCATGTCCCTGTATCTGTCACGGTCTGGTTGACAGTACAATCGTCATATCTCTGTTAAATGTCACGCACAGTACAGTCGCCAAGTCCCTGCGACCAGTCACGCTCCAGTTGACAGTACAGTCGCCAAGTCCCTGTGACCAGTCACACTCCAGTTGACAGTACAGTCGCCAAGTCCCTGTGACCAGTCACGCTCCAGTTGACAGTACATCCGTTAAGTCCCTGTTACGCTCCAGTTGACAGTAAGGCTGTCATATCCTCGTTACTAGTCACGCTTTAGTTGACAGTACAGCTATGAAGTCCCTGCTATCAGTTGACAGTACATCTGTGACATTCCTGTTACTCGTCATGCTCCAGTTGACAGTACATCTGTCACATTCCTGTTACTCGTCATGCTCCAGTTGACAGTAAAGCTGTCACATTCCTGTTAACAATACCATACAGCTGTCATATCCCTGCTACTTGTTAAGCTCCAGTTGACAGTAAAGCTGTCACATTCCTGTTAACAATACCATACAGCTGTCATATCCCTGCTACTAGTAAAGCTCCAGTTGACAGTAAAGCTGTCACATTCCTGTTAACAATACAATACAGCTGTCATATCCCTGCTACTTGTTAAGCTCCAGTTGACAGTAAAGCTGTCACATTCCTGTATCTGTCACACTATAGTTGACAGTACAGCCATGAAGTCCCTGTTAACATTTACGCTTCAGGTGTGCTCTAGTTGTTCCTGCTACCAGTCATGCTCCAGTTGACAGTAAGGCTGTCAAGTTCCTGTTACTTGTCACGCTCCAGTTGACAGTACAGTTGCCATGTCCCTGTTACCTGTCACGGTCCAGTTGACAGTACATTTGTCATATCCCTGTTACCTGTCACGGTCCAGTTGACAGTAAGGCTGTCAAGTTCCTGTTACTTGTCACGCTCCAGTTGACAGTAAAGTTGTCATATCCCTGTTACCTGTCACGGTCCAGTTGACAGTAAGGCTGTCAAGTTCCTGTTACTTGTCACGCTCCAGTTGACAGTAAAGTTGTCATATCCCTGTTACCTGTCACGGTCCAGTTGACAGTAAGGCTGTCAAGTTCCTGTTACTTGTCACGCTCCAGTTGACAGTAAAGTTGTCATATCCCTGTTACCTGTCACGGTCCAGTTGACAGTAAGGCTGTCAAGTTCCTGTTACTTGTCACGCTCCAGTTGACAGTACATTTGTCATATCCCTGTTACGTGTCACGCTCCAGTTGACAGTAGGGCCGTCACATCTGACCAATCAGAGAGCAGGGTGTGTTGCTGACAGAAACTGACTGAGACGCCGGAACCGTGCAGCACAAACACAGGAAGTGGTGGGCGATATTAGGGAGGACGGTCACAGATTAACAACACACCGTCTACAGGCGACGTCACACCCACATCACTCTCCACACACAGGTTCAGTCCCGTGTCTGACACTCCACCTGGTGGCGGGATCGGCGACGGGAAGTGGGGTGCCCGCGGGTCAGGCTGGGGTCAGATTGGGGTCAGGCTGGGATCAGGCTACATCTGGTTGGAGACAGCTGGTGGGGGGAGAGGTGACAGACTGTGGCATCTCCTTGGACTTATTACTGATCCCACACTCTCCCCCCACTATCTACTATCTCATCCCCAATAGTAGTCTTTATTTTATCATTCACCTAATACAAAGTGTCCATAGAAAACACATTTGAATTTGTATGGACATACCTGGCGCATACGCATATATGTTATATGCTCCGGGTGGCGCATACGGAAAAATAGTGCGTATGGAAAAATAGTGCATAACTAAAACAAACTGATATCGACTTGCCACTTGTCAAAAAAGGTGGATAATAAATAGAATATAGACTGGTGTCAGATAAAAGCGGTTGTATGCTCCTCGGAGTTGACTCTATCCAATATCCTCGCATACGCTCGGATATTACTACGCATCAACTCTACAACTTACTACAACTTGGACAACACAGACCACGCCACTGTAAACACGTTCCTGTCTAATCGCTGTATTTCTCGTTTTGTAGTTACTACAACTTGGACGACACAGACCACGCGACTGTCAACACGTTCCTGTCTAATCGCTGTATTTCTCGTTTTGTAGTTACTACAACTTGGACGACACAGACCACGCCACTGTAAACACGTTCCCGTCTAACTGCGGTGTTTCTCGTTTTGTAGTTATTACAACTTGGACGACACAGACCATGCGACTGTAAACATGTTCCTTTCTAATCGCTGTATTTCTCGTTTTGTAGTTACTACAACTTGGACGACACAGACCACGAGACTGTCAACAAGTTCCTGTCCTCGCTGGTTGAGCGCGCTGTCTTCGAGTTGGAGAACTGCTACTGTTTGGAAGTTGATGAGGTACTGTCTCTTTTATTATATGCCTTACAGTTCAACTATACAGATTTCAATGAGTGATGAATGAGTATAGTTTCCCTACATGCAACACTCTGAGGGGTTAGGAAGTTAGCTCAGTGGTTAAGACACTGGATTTGTAACTCCAAGGTTGTAGGACCTTGTGGGTTCGAGTCCCACTGCAGCCATTCTTCTCCTTCACCCCCATCAGTGATAAATTTACTGATATATCAAAGGCCAATCCTCCTCATACCATGTCTATGTGGTGTGGGATCTAAAAGAACTCTCGCCTCGGTAAATGAGTAGGGGTGAGATTTCTAACTGAATTCATCTCATAGATTATATATATTTTTGGCATTAAAAGACCTCGAACGGCCATCCCTTCGGGCTCAATAACCATGTTTTCTCTTACTACTGGTCTAGCGTTAAAAACCACCTGTTTTGTAAGCTGAGCTTTGGCCAGCCTAAATAAAAGTTAGGGAAAAAAAACATACGCAAAACCTTTGAAATTTTTACCCCAACGCCTCCCAATCTCAATACTATCACAGTATCATGGATGGCCCCTACTGTTACTATTACTGAGTCAGTCCCTGTTGATGTTGCAGACTAACGTGGGACTTGCACCGACTGTGCTGGGACGCATCGCTTCCTACTACTATCTCCACCACAACACGTTGCGAGCCTTCAAGGACGAACTGAAGGCCGATAACACCATCCCTGAACTGCTCGACATTCTCTCCGTAAGTCACTCCACTCATAACCCCGAACCCGAAACCCTGACACGAGTTGAAGGCCGATAACACCATCCCTGAACTGCTCGACATTCTCTCCGTAAGTCCCTCCTCTCATAACCCCGAACCCGAAACCCTGATACGAGTTGTAGGCCGATAACTCCATCCCTGAACTACTCGACATTCTCTCCGTAAGTAACGCCTCTCATAAACCAGAACCTGAAACCCTGATACGAGTTGAAGGCCGATAACTCCATCCCCGAACTACTCGACATTCTCTCCGTAAATCACTCCTCTTATAACCCCGAACCCTGACACAAGTTGAAGGCCGATAACTCCATCCCTGAACTACTCAATATTCTCACTGTAAGTCACTCCTCTCATGACCCAGAAACCCTAATATGAGTTGAAGGCCGATAACACCATCCCCGAACAGCTGGACATTCTCTCCGTAAGTCTCTCCTTTCATAAACCCTGAACCCGAAACCCTGACACGAGTTGTAGGCCGAGAACTCCATTCCCGAACCGCTGGACATTCTCTACGTAAGTCACTCCTCTCCTAACCTGAAACCCTGATGCGAGTTGAAGGCCAACAACCCTGACACATCACTGAACCTCTCAACATTCTGTGTCTAAATGTTGTGTTTCTCACATAACCTGAACTTGACACAAGCTAAAGGCAGCCAGCACGTACTTGAGCTTCTTCACATCCTGTTTGTGAGTGGATTCTCTCATAATCTGATCCCGAAACCTAACTCACATAAGAGCTGAAGGATGACAGCTCCGTTCCCCAACAGGAACTGTTCATGAGTCAATCCTCAAATAAGTGTGACTTCACACTTTACTGTCGGGAACATACTCAGACTGTTTTATGACGTTGCACCAAGAAGCTGCCCCATGCATTCAGTAAAAAGCCTGTCGGAAGCTGCCATGTCTTTTAAACTCCGTAAAGAAATAATTACCAGGCCACGGGAGCCAGATGGAAAAAGGTACATCTGAGAGACCTCTCTGTCCTTAGACTACTTTATCCATTTTAATTATTCATTATTCATTTTAATTGTTGCCAGCACATGCCACTCCTTGAGTTTTGGCTCCAGACTTCACTTGGCTTCGCCTCGTGAAATCACTTTGCCAAACTCCAGTCGTGGCATACAGTGGCCAAGATTAAAACTCATCAAGTTTTACGATATTATCTCACCCCTGGTATTTTTTTCCCCATAGACTTACCATTGGGAACTTGGATCCAACGCCCATTGAGTATTTAGAAAAAATACTCAATGGGGGATTATGTCACAAAGGTTAGCCCATTAGTCAATGTGGAGGGTGAGATAAATTCAAAAACTTATTCAAGTTTACAGTCAGAGCTCAATCCCATCTCGTTTGAATCGCTGCGTAATTCATGATTCTTCACCTTGTGAATTATTATGTGATCCAAACTCAAATGGATACAAGCTCTGATCCTAAGCTTTAATATGTTTCCTCTATGCCACCATTGCAATTTGTATGGCCCAAAATATATATATAACCAATAGGGCCAATGATAGGCAAAGTTTCATATCAATTTAAAAGTACCATTGCTCTAATGCTTGATACCTGAGGTGTGGCATATACTAAATAAGGTGAATGTTTTATTGTAGAGCGTCAAAGAATATGCAGAGCTGCCCGTCCGCCATAACGAAGACCAGATTAACAGGTAAGCAACAGCGCATCACAAATTGGAAATTGTATCAGATGTATATCATTATTATTTTGTATATGACACATATACTAGAAGAAACTAGCAACTTAGGTAATTTTTCAGTGAACAATGTATTCTGATATATCAGGTGTTAGTTACCAACATGATTATGGCGACTCAGTCCGTACGCAAACGAGTGTACCTGTACTTATCGGACTCGGTATAGTTGAAAAAATCGGTATAGATAAAAAACATTATTATTAAAATTATATCACTTCTAAATGCTTCTACTTCATTATTCTTTACTGGTATTGCACTTTTCCATTATCTATTGAACATATACTGTGTAGAGTGCATATCTATATACTAGTCTTGCATAAACACAAAGTGTCACACCCCATTTTCTTTATTGAGAAAAATATGAGCACTTTCCCTTGGCCTAACTGACCAGCTTGCTCTAAGGTAATCCTCCAGCGGGAGGGGACCCTAACTATGTAACAGCCGTGTCACCCTCCCACACATCACAGTGGTGGTCTGCCAGGGTGGACAGCAATTACCAATCTGTTCACCCTCTTGGTCGCCTTCCCTCTCGTGGTGCAGCCCGGATATGCTTGCACGCAAGCATAAGTAAGGCGACAGGGGTGGGGAGTTAGCTCAGTGGTAAAGAGCACTGGACTTGTAATACCAAGGTTGTTAGACTTTGTTGATTGGAGTCCCACTGCAGCCACTTTTCTCCTTCACCCCTAGCATTGGTAGATTTACTGCTATATCAAAGGCCAGTCCTTCCCATACCATGTCTATGTGGTGTTGGAAGTAATAGAACTCTTACCTCCGTAAATGTGTAGGGATGAGATTTCTACCTACATTCATGTCATAGATTCAGTCAAACCCAAAGTAAGTCTAATTGAACGAATTAAACGTTAAACTACCTAAACAAACAAACAACAGAGTGGTCAATATATAGCGCGGCAATTCATTGTAACTGCAGTCCGCGATTGCTAAACCATCAGCAGTAAACATGTGAAACAAACTTGAACTCTCTTCATTTAGTTTACTTAATATAAAGATCAGAGAGTAACTCCCAAGATGGTGACCCAGTCCTGATAAATCTGGTTTGTAATTTCAGTCAGTTGGCGACGAAGATGCCCCTTCCGGTGAACCCTCACACGTATGACAGCGCTCACACCAAGGCGCACCTGCTGCTACAGGCGCACTTCTCTGACGCCACACTGCCCTCCTCCGACTACGTGACTGACCTCAAGTCTGTGCTCGACCAGGCCATTCGTATCCTCCAGGTAAGTCAAGGTCAAATAGCACACTCCATGAATCGGTCCCCAACCAGGCCATTCGTATCCTCCAGGTAAGTCAAGGTCAAATAGCGCCATCCACGAATCGGTCCCCAACCAGGCCATTCGTATCCTCCAGGTAAGTCAAGGTCAAATAGTACACTCCACGAATCTGTCCTTGACCAGGCCATTCGTATCCTCCAGGTAAGTCAAGGTCAAATAGCGCACTCCACGAATCTGTCCTTGACCAGGCCATTCGTATCCTCCAGGTAAGTCAAGGTCAAATAGCGCACTCCACGAATCTGTCCTTGACCAGGCCATTCGTATCCTCCAGGTAAGTCAAGGTCAAATAGTACACTCACGAATCTGTCCTTGACCAGGCCATTCGTATCCTCCAGGTAAGTCAAAGTCAAATAGCACACTCCACGAATCGGTCTTCAACCAGGCCGATGGTATCCTGCAGGTAAGTCAAAGTCAAATAGCACACTCCACGAATCAGTCTTCAACCAGGCCAATGGTATCCTCCAGGTAAGTCAAGGTCAAATAGCGCAATCGACGAATCAGTCCCCAACCAGGCCATTCGTATCCTCCAGGTAAGTCAAGGTCAAATAGCACCATCCACGAATCTGTCAACCATGCCATTCGTATCCTCCAGGTAAGTCAAAGTCGAATAATGCCATCCATGAATTAATAATCATACAGAACTAGGCCTCCAATAACGTAAATAATCATATAGAACTGGGCCTCCAATAACATAAATAATCATATAGAACTGGCCTCCAATAGCATAGATAATCATATAGAACTGGGCCTCAAATAACTTAAATAATCATACAGAATTGGGGCTTTTTTAACATTAATAGTCATACAAGAATGGGCCTCCAATAACATAAATAATCATACAGAACTGAGCCTCCAATAACATTAATAATCATACAAAAATGGGCCTCCAATAACATGAATAATCATATAGAACTGAGCCTCCAATAACATAAATAATCATACAGAACTGAGCCTCCAATAACATAAATGATCATACAGAACTGGGCCTCCAATAATGTAAATAATCATATAGAACTGGGCCTCCAATAACGTAAATAATCATACAGAACTTGTTCTATACATGTTTACAGGCAATGCTGGACGTATGCTGTGACGCGGGCTGGCTCGTCACTGCGCTGCGCATCATCCACCTCCTCCAACAGGTCATCCAGGGTCGCTGGGTCTCCGACAACACCTTGCTGTGTTTGCCGCATGTGCAGACCTACCACCTCGACTGCTTCAGGTAGGTCTGCCTCACAGTGGTAGATTTACTGCTATATCAAAGGCCAATCCTTCTCATACCATGTCTATGTGTTGTGGTGTACAGCCACCTTTCTCCTTCATCCCCAGCAGTGGCAGATTTACTGCTATATCAAAGGCCAGTCCTTCTCATACCATGTCTATGTGGTGTGGTGTACAGCCACCTTTCTCCTTCATTCCCAGCAGTGGTAGATTTACTGCTACATCAAAGGCCATCCTTCTCATACCATGTCTGTGTGGTGTGGTGTACAGCCACCTTTCTCCTTCATCCCCAGCAGTGGTAGACTTACTGCTATATCAAAGGCCAGTCCTTCTCATACCATGTCTGTGTGGTGTGGTGTACAGCCACCTTTCTCCTTCATCCCCAGCAGTGGCAGATTTACTGCTATATCAAAGACCAATCCTTCTCATACCATGTCTATGTGGTGTGGTGTACAGCCTTTCCCCTTCATCCACAGCCGTGGTAGACTTACTGCTATATCAAAGACCAATCCTTCCCATACCATGTCTATGTGGTGTGGTATGCAGCCAAATTTCTCCTTCACCCCCAGCAGTGGTAGATTTACTGTTATATCTAAAAGAACTCTCACCTTGGTAAATGTGTAGATGTGAGAATTCTACCTAAATTCCACATGAAAAATATTTCCTCTTTTGTCCACTACCCAAACTGGCATCAATTCAGACAGAAATATAGATAGAGAGATAGGCAGGTAAATTTGTAGGGGTGAGATTTCATTACTTAGATTTGATTACCACACCTTTCGTGTAAAAGAGCTGCACCTTGGAAAAGTCTTGAAAGGGCCTGCAATTGTTGACCAGGTGAAATATCAAACAGACTTTTTCTAACAAGCCTATAGTACAAAGATATACAAGTGAAATACATCAATGATAGTTTTCCAGTAATCAAAAACTGACATAAGTGTGTGTGTGATTAGCATTGAGGGTGTGTGTGGTATGGAATGAGATGTGTCTGTGTGAGTGTCTGTATGGTTAGTATTGGGTTAGTGTGTGGCATGGAGTGAGAGGTGAATGTATATTAAATGTTTGTATTTGATTAATTTGACAGCAGCCAGTCTTCGCACGGTGGAGCCCGGCAGAAGGGGAGTAACACTATGCGTGTGGACAGTCTGCCAGAACTGATGCATGCCGTTAACGGTCACCGCGACGTCCTACACTCCATGCTGGGCACTGAGATGGACCGCACACACCTCGAAGATGTGAGTATTCGCCCACTATACGAGTAAAGTTAGATAAGTTTATATTGTCCTGCCAAACTAACAAGTAAAGTTAAATAAGTTTATATTGCCATGCAAAACTAACGAGTAAAGTTAGATAAGTTTATATTGTCCTGCAAAACTAACAAATAAAGTTAGAAAAGTTTATATTGCCATGCAAATCTAACGAGTAAAGTTAGATAAGTTTATATTGTCCTGCAAAACTAACAAGTAAAGTTAGATAAGTTTATATTGCCATGCAAAACTAACAAGTAAAGTTAGATAAGTTTATATTGTCCTGCAAAACTAACAAGTAAAGTTAGATAAGTTTATATTGTCCTGCAAAACTAACAAGTAAAGTTTGATAAATTTTTATTGCCATGCAAAACTAACGAGTGAAGTTAGATAAGTTTATATTGCCTTGCAAAACTAACGAGTAAAGTTAGATAAGTTTATAGTGTCCTGCAAAACTAACGAGTAAAGTTTGATAAATTTATATTGCCATGCAAAACTAACGAGTAAAGTTAGATAAGTTTATATTGTCCTGCAAAACTAACAAATAAAGTTAGAAAAGTTTATATTGCCATGCAAATCTAACGAGTAAAGTTAGATAAGTTTATATTGTCCTGCAAAACTAACAAGTAAAGTTAGATAAGTTTATATTGCCATGCAAAACTAACAAGTAAAGTTAGATAAGTTTATATTGTCCTGCAAAACTAACAAGTAAAGTTAGATAAGTTTATATTGTCCTGCAAAACTAACAAGTAAAGTTTGATAAATTTTTATTGCCATGCAAAACTAACGAGTGAAGTTAGATAAGTTTATATTGCCTTGCAAAACTAACGAGTAAAGTTAGATAAGTTTATAGTGTCCTGCAAAACTAACGAGTAAAGTTTGATAAATTTATATTGCCATGCAAAACTAACGAGTAAAGTTAGATAAATTTATATTGCCATGTAAAACTAACGAGTAAAGTTAGATAAGTTTATATTGCCATGCAAAACTAACAAGTAAAGTTAGATGAATTTATATTGTCCTGCCAAACTAACGAGTAAAGTTAGATAAGTTTATATTGCCATGCAAAACTAACGAGTAAAGTTAGATAAGTTTATATTGTCCTGCCAAACTAACAAGTAAAGTTAGATAAGTATATATTGTCCTGCAAAACTAACGAGTAAAGTTAGATAAGTTTATATTGTCCTGCAAAACTAATGAGTAAATTTAGACAAGTTTATATTGCCATGCAAAACTAACGAGTATAGTTAGATAAGTTTATAGTGCCATGTAAAACTAACGAGTAAAGTTAGATAAGTTTATATTGCCTGCAAAACTAACGAGTAAAGTTAGATAAGTTTATATTGCCATGCAAAGCTATGGAATAAAGCTAGATGCATTAATCATTTTTGTCCTGCCAAACGAGTTTATATTGTCCTTCAACACTAACAGGTTGCAAAGTTTACAAGTAAAGTTAGATGAGTTTATATTGTCCTGCAAAGATAATGAGTAAAGTTAGATGAGTTTATATTGTCCTGCCAAACTAACTAGTACAATAGATTATATTGTCCTGCAAAGCTAAGGAATAAAGTCAGATGATTTTAAGTTGTTCTAACTATCAAGTAAAGTTAGATAAGTTTATATTGTCCTGCAAAGCTGACAAGTAAAATTAGATTAGTTGATATTGTCCTGCCAAGTTAACAAGTAAAGTTAGATGAGTTTATACTTTCCATGCTCGGATATTACTACATGTCAATACATGG
Organism: Alentia gelatinosa; assembly: GCA_950022655.1. Taxonomy (NCBI): domain Eukaryota; kingdom Metazoa; phylum Annelida; class Polychaeta; order Phyllodocida; family Polynoidae; genus Alentia; species Alentia gelatinosa. The sequence continues at coordinate 137,890,088 of OX465580.1, read as the reverse complement.
AGGATACACACAGTAGTATCAGAAGCAGGTTGAAATTATATATATATAATTTGATAAGTGTTGTCTCACAGACAGGTGAGTGAAATGAGTATATTGTCACGCCTTCCTCTGAACTTGGTTTTCAGGTGTTTAACGGTCTGTGTAGTCTGCCCGTACTCTCAGTAAAGATGGACATTCGGGGTTACTGGGCTGATCGGGGTGCAGAGGAGCGCCGCCCAGTCAACGTGGCCGCCCAAAGTAAGTCTGCGATGTGTTCGTTAATTCTACAGCTATGATAATGTGCACCTTCCGATTCGTTATCTCTACAGCTAAATAATGTGCAACTACCGATTCGTTATCTCTACAGCTAAATAATGTGCACATATATACCGATTTGTTATCTCTACAGCTAAAATAATGCGCACCTACCGATTCGTTATCTCTACAGCTAAATAATGTGCACCTACCGATTTGTTATCTCTACAGCTAAAATAATCTGCACCTACCGATTCGTTATCTCTACAGCTAAATAATGTGCAACTACCGATTCATTATCTCTGCAGCTAAATCATGTGCACCTACCAATTCATTATCTCTACAGCTAAATGATGTGCCACTACGGATTCATTATCTCTGCAGCTAAATAATGTGCATCTTCCGATTCATTATCTCTATAGCTAAAATAATGTGCACCTGCCGATTCGTTATCTCTACAGCTAAATAATGTGCAACTACCGATTCGTTATCTCTACAGCTAAATGATGTGCCACTACCGCTTCATTATCTCTGCAGCTAAATAATGTGCACTTACCGATTCATTATCTCTATAGCTAAAATAATGTGCACTTACCGATTTGTTATCTTTATAGCTAATATAATGTGCACCCTCACATTTTCTTAATTAAATCTTTATTCTTACAATGGCATAGTCCTCTTCAATAGTTCTTGTACGAAACAACCTCAAAGGTGAATTCATACAGAATTCTACTTGGTTATGTTTTGATGAGCAATTATCAATTCTGTGAGGAATTTGAGCTGTTTGCATGTTAATCAAATGGAAACTTGAAGCTATGACTGGCTCGATGTCACAGGAATGAGTTATAACTGAGGTTTTTCTTGGTATGTCTTGCTTTTTTTTTCCTTTTGGAATTTTTATTAAGGAATATTTGTGTACATAATCATCGAATTCGGCTATAGAGCCGTTCTTCCATTCGGGCCCTTACTCCTACTCCTCATTCTAATGGCGGGTGTTTAACCGAATGGGCAGTGGGTACATTTTTTGTGTAAGTCTTTGGTATGATCCGACCGGGGTTGGAACCCATGACCTCCCATGCTTGAGGGGAACACCCCTACCACTTGGCCACCAAGCTTGGTTGATAGACAAGTAATTAGAAATATATTCGAAATATATTATAGTTTAAGAGCTATTTAAAGCCGATTCTTGTCCCCGTAATGATGAATGTCTCAATGAAGGCCGCCAGGAGTCTAATTCAGTAATGTGTCACTAGGTGGGGCTCGTCCAGATAACGCATGGCTGCGTGCACACGCTGACCAGGAGTATGTCCTCATAGTGAACATGTCGCGTCTCAACCGGGTAAGTGTCTCGCTACACCCCTCTCCTGATTACAATACTGTACATTTAACTATATTCGGGTAAGTGTCACGCTACACCCCTCTCCTGACAATAATACTTCCCTCTCCTGACAATAATACTTTTAACTATATTTGGGTGTCACGCTACACCCCTCTCCTGGCAATGATAATGTACATTTAACTATATTCGGGTTAGTGTCTCGCTACACCCCTCTCCTGACAATAATACTGTATATTTAACTATATTCAGGTTAGTGTCTCGCTATACCCGTCTCCTGACAATAATACTGAACATTTAACTATATTCGGGTAAGGATATTCGCTACACCCCTCTCCTGACAATAATACTGTACATTTATCTATATTTGGGTATTCACTAAACCTCTCTCCTGACAATAATACTGTACATTTAACTATATTCGGGTTAGTGTCTCGCTACACCCCTCTCCTGACGATAATACTGTTCATTTAACTATATTCGGGTTAGTGTCTCGCTACACCCCTCTCCTGACAATAATACTGTACATTTAACTATATTCAGGTAAGTATATTTTGGTATTTGCACTAAGGTCCCTTCGGATGTTCCTTATCTTTCAGAAGCGGGACACAAAGGCGTACACTCCTCGCTTCCCGAAGCCGAAGGACGAGGGATGGTTGCTGGTGCTTGGTGAGGTGGAGAGTCGCGAGGTGCTGGCCATTAAACGTGTGGGCGGAGTGCGCGACCACTCCAAGGCGCAGATCTCTTTCTACACTCCGGAGCGGCCCGGCCGGGTCGTCTACACCCTCTACGTGATGAGCGACTCCTACCTGGGTCTGGACCAGCAGTACGACATCCCTGTCGACGTGCAGCCGGCCAGCATTGAGGCCCAGGTCAACCAGGAGATGCATGACCTCGAGTTGGACCTCTGAGTTCTATGTGACCTCTGTATGACCTCTATGTGACCTCTGTGTGACCTCCGACCAGCAGTACGACATACCCGTCGACGTGCAGTCAGCCAGCATCGAGGCGCAGGTCAACCAGGAGATGCATGACCTCGAGTTGGACCTCTGAGTCCTGTATGACCTCTATGTGACCTCTGTGTGACCTCCGACCAGCAGTATGACATCCCTGTTGACGTGCAGCCGGCCAGCATCGAGGCGCAGGGCAACCAGGAGATGCATGACCTCGAGTTGGACCTCTGAGTTCTATGTGACCTCTGTATGACCTCTATGTGACCTCTGTGTGACCTCCGACCAGCAGTATGACATACCCGTCGACGTGCAGCCGGCCAGCATCGAGGTGCAGGTCAACCAGGAGATGCATGACCTCGAGTTGGACCTCTGAGTCCTGTGTGACCTCTGTATGACCTCTGAGTCCTGTGTGACCTCTAGGTGACCTCTGACTCCTGTGTGACCTCTAGGTGGCCTGTCTGACCTCTAGGTGACCTCTGAGGCCTGTGTGACCTCTGTATGACCTCTGAGTCCTGTGTCACCTCTAGATGACCTCTGAGTCCTGTGTCACGTCTATGTGACCTCTGACCAGCAGTACGACATACCCGTCGACGTGCAGCCGGCCAGCATCGAGGCGCAGGTCAACCAGGAGATGCAGGACCTCTGAGGACCTCTGAGTCCTGTGTGACCTCTGTATGACCTCTATGTGACCTCTGAGTCCTGTGTGACCTCTATGTGACCTCTGAGTCCTGTGTGACCTCTAGGTGACCTCTATGTCCTGTGTGACCTCTATATCATATCCATTATAATCATCATCCCCATCCCCGTCAACGTACAGCCAGAAAGTATCGAGGTCAAGGTCAACCAGGAGATGCAGGACGGGGGTTGGACGATGCCATTGCAAACACTGACATACTTTCATGTTTTCCTGGTCTCCATCAAGCAGTAAATCATGGAACAGCCAAGGATGGCAGATAGACCACAGCTGTGATCGGTCAAAATTCTGTCAAGCATTTCGTACCGTGGAAGGAATAAAGCAACTCTATTTTCTGAGTAAATTATATATACAGATTTTAAAAAATACATCACTTACTGTTCCATTAAAATAAAGGGATGAAACGCAGTCTACTTTTTGTTCAGAATATGTTTAATTTTCTTCTGTCACAGATCTACTTTATGTGATGTTGGGTGCTCTCCTGGATGTCGACACTCGGGATAAAAAGTCAGTCACAATAAGAGCTGCTGCTCCTATTTTTCTGAACGATGTTGCTTCAACTATACTGAGTTATGACAGAATATAAAGGTCGGAAGTCTTCTGTTAAGGTTTGTAAATACAACAGCCTTGAGGTGTTTGTAAGATAAGACGTAATTTCATGTCTTTATATCCATTATAATCATCATGGCTTTAGAGGGAAACTATGTTCCGGTGAGCAAAAGTTCAAAGTTACGAGGTGAAGACAGGAAAATTACTGCCCAAGGCGTAAGCAGCAGGCATTAATTTTTCCAGTCCTCACCGAGTGACTTTTGCTCACCGGTACTTGGTTTCCCTATTCCTATATACTTTGAAATATCGATAAAAATGGTTATTTCTTTACCTATGATAGCCCCCCAAAAAATGGCCACCCTTATCGAGTAACTGCAACAGCTATGTTTTCGTCCCGGCGCTCTTTATATCACATGGTCAGCCCGGGACGAAAACATCAGCCCGGGACGAAAACATCAGCCTCGCTACATAACTCATAATTACTGCACCCCCAGCAGCGGTATGTAACTATAGAGTGTTCGGAAATGGGAATATAGGAATGAGTATAACTGATTAAAATGTTTTCCTGTTGCTAAACTACACTATCATCATTCTCATTTAATCACAATGTATTATATCACTGACTGATGGAATAACATTCCCAGCACAGAAATGTATTATAAAGAAGCAAATTGTACCACTGCCAAAATCTGGCGAAATTTGTTAATAAAATGATTAAGATGAGTAGATTTGAATATTTCTTCCTTCCGATGTCGATTTTATATCAAAAGTGATTTCAATTCTGCTTAATTGATTGATTAATTGAGGCCCATTGATGTTAGTTTTTTTTTAAGTTACTTGAATTGATATTACCTGATTTTTCTATATCTGTTAAAGACAATTGGAATAATTCATACGGAAGGCTACTTTGAGTGACTATTATCTATAGAGAAGCCTCCATAGAGTGGCTATTATTAATAGAGGAGCCTACATTAAGTGGCTATTATTAATAGAGAAGCTTATATTGACTGGCTATTATTCAGAGAAGCCTCCATTGATTGGCTATTATACCTAGAGAGAAGCTTAAACTGAATGGCTTTTATTCATAGAGATGCCTTCATTGAGTGGCTATTATTCATAGATAATATTTCCAAATTTTTAGACTCAGATTTTTTGGCAGAGTTAGTGTCTCACCACTGGTTTCCTGGTGTTCTAAAAATTTTCTCAACACGCCTCGTCCCCGACCGTATTATTCATAGATAAGCCTACATTTAGTGGCTATTATTTATAGGGAAGTCTACATTGAGTGACTATTATTAATAGAGAAGCCTAGAGAGAAGCTTACACTGAATGGCTGTCATTCATAGAAAGCCTACATTGAGTGGCTTTTGTTCATAGATAAGCCTATATTGAGTGGCTATTATTCATAACGAATCCTACATCTAGTGGTTATTATTCAGAGGTGCCTACATTGAGTTACTTATTATAGAGATGCCTACATTGAGTGACTATTTCTAGAGAACCCTACATTGAGTGGCTATTATACATAGAGAAGGCTACTTTGATTGGCTATTATTCATAGAGCAGCCTACATCGGGTGGCTATTATTCAGAGAAGGCTACATTGAGAGGCTATTATTCATAAAGAAGCCTAAATATATCAAAATTATTTGTAGAGAATGCTCCATTATTCAAAGAGATGCTGACATTGATTGGCTATTATTCATAAAGTAGCCTACACTGAGTGGCTATTATTTATAGATAAGCTTCCATTGTGTGGCTATTATATGTAGAGAATCCTACATTGAGTGGCTATTATTCATGGAGATTCTTACATAGATTGGCTATTATTCATAAAGAAGCCTAGCTAGAGGCATGTATATACATGAGACCTACCTTTGACACAGATGTGCTGCAGCATGATGACATTCGCTCGTCCACACTTCGGCAGGTCTTTAGGCGGCACTTTCCACATACAGGCGCGGAGCCCCGTGCATGGGTGGAAGGCGGGGTCCTCTGAGCCGCACGCCGCCCGGGAGGAGCCGTCGGAGGGGCCGGCAGCCGGGGAGGCGGGGCGCGGGCAGCCGGCGGGGAGACGGGCGTATCGCTGACCGGACACGACGACTCGCTCATCAGGAGGACAGGTCAAGGCGAGCAGCTCACCCACACACGTCTGTGTCGTCTCTGTGTGTGAATTAATACGATATATATATATATATACAGGAGGACAGGTCAAGGCGAGTAGCTCACCCACACACGTCTGTGTCGTCTCTGTGTGTGAATTAATACGATATATATATATATATATATATATATATATATATTACATATATATACAGGAGGACAGGTCAAGGCGAGCAGCTCACCCACACACGTCTGTGTCGTCTCTGTGTGTGAATTAATACGATATATATATATATATACATACAGGAGGACAGGTCAAGGCGAGCAGCCCACCCACACACGTCTGTGTCGTCTCTGTGTGTGAATTAATACGATATATATATATATATACATACAGGAGGACAGGTCAAGGCGAGTAGCTCACCCACACACGTCTGTGTCGTCTCTGTGTGTGAATTAATACGATATATATATACATACAGGAGGACAGGTCAAGGCGAGTAGCTCACCCACACACGTCTGTGTCGTCTCTGTGTGTGAATTAATACGATATATATATATATATACATACAGGAGGACAGGTCAAGGCGAGTAGCTCACCCACACACGTCTGTGTCGTCTCTGTGTGTGAATTAATACGATATATATATATATACAGGAGGACAGGTGAAGGCGAGCCGCTCACCCACACACGTCTGTGTCGTCTCTGTGTGTGAATTAATACGATATATATATATATATATATATATATACAGGTGGACAGGTCAAGGCAAGCCGCTCACCCACACACGTCTGTGTCGTCTCTGTGTGTGAATTAATACGATATATATATATATATATATATATACAGGAGGACAGGTCAAGGCGAGCAGCCCACCCACACACGTCTGTGTCGTCTCTGTGTGTGAATTAATACGATATATATATATATATATATATATATACAGGAGGACAGGTCAAGGCGAGCAGCCCACCCACACACGTCTGTGTCGTCTCTGTGTGTGAATTAATACGATATATATATATATATACAGGAGGACAGGTCAAGGCGCGCAGGTCACCCACACACGTCTGTGTCGTCTCTGTGTGTGAATTAATACGATATATATATATATATACAGGTGGACAGGTCAAGGCGAGCAGCTCACACACACACGTCTGTGTCGTCTCTGTGTGTGAATTAATACGATATATATATATATATACAGGAGGACAGGTCAAGGCGAGCAGCTCATCCACACACGTCTGTGTGTGAAAGTGTGACTGTGTGTGTCTGTGTGTGAATGTATAGGATATATATGAATGTACAGAATATATATATATTTATCCTACCCCTAATATAAAATCCCATAGGCTTAACATTGGGTTTCCGTATGCCACGCTGACTGGCATACAGAGTTTTATATGCCACTAGTGGCATACAGCATTGTTATCACGTAATAGTCCAAAATCGAGGAGATAGGGTAGGATAAAATCAAAACCTGATTCGTTTTAATCTTGGCCATCGCATTCCACTCCTGAAGTTTTGGCTCCGGACTTCACTCGGCTTCGCCTCATGAAGTCACTTTGCCAAACTCCAGTCGTGGAATACGGTGGCCAAGATTAAACCTCATCCAGTTTTACGATAATATGTATATACATATATCTATGTATAGATATATATATACATATGTTTATATATACATACATACACAATATTGCACTACACGCTCGTCCAAGATTATGTTATAACTTCAATTTGGAGTTTTGACATTGATATTTCAATGAGGTTTGACGTGTATGCGGGAACCGCCAACATGAAGGTAATGATCACATGGGTTGCTGACATAAGCAGCAGTGGAGTATACCTCTGCAGCCGCTGCGGAGAGCAGCACTTGAGTATGAGGTTAAGATCTAGTAGAGAACTAGAGGGAGAAAGCCGCTCCTCACTGGAGGAAGAGCTTAGGTTAGGCACTGGAGGCTTCATTCTGTATGGAGTGGAGTCGCCTACTTGAGAATGTAAACCACGTTAAGTAGCCTTCTCTGTGAGTAACTTACAAACCAACGTGTAAGGAACTAACTCTCAATGGGAGAGAATACACAGAGGATACAATGGACTTTAGAGAACGGAACACTGAATGGACAAACATCGTGGAAGTGCATAGTGAACATGAGTGAGTCTTGAATATACATATTTGTACTTGGACATTTATTAAGGACTTAGACGATAGATGATTACTAGAAACTATATTCATGCGATTATGGAACAAGACCCTGCAATATTGAATTATTAGGTTTAAGCAATCATATCTAATGTGTGAAGATTGCTACTGAATTAAAATCTGTTATACTTATGAGTGATGACTGCAGTGAACTTACGTTATGACATAATGTGAAAGCGAGTTAAGCATGATTGTAGTGCACCAATGTAACAACATATCGACAGATTGCTTTTGAGGATATTAAAGTTACCAAATCAGATTTTGTTGTTCATCCTTATTATCTTGGGCCACATGAATGTGAGGTCACCATGTTGCTTCGGCCAAGCCATTCAAGTAGAATATATCCTTCATATGAGTTCAACGGATTTTAAGATGACTTGATAGCAGCAGTAAGAAGTTAGCTGCTCCCAAGTCTAATTAACCCTAATTACGACCCATACAGCGGTGCAATATCACTATGATGTGGATTCCCCGCTTAGTTGATGCGTAGTAATACCCGGGCGATAGTGAGGAGTATTGCGTTGAGTCAAGTACAAGGAGAATACGGCCACACAGATCTAAATCATGGTAATGTTGTATTTATTACTCACCTTTTGACTAGCTATTAGGAAAAACTTGTAAATAATTAGAAATTCGACGCAAGCGCCTTGCGTTGTTTATACAAAATAGTTCCTGTAATGCTTGTCAGGTGGCATCCCAATCTGTGAAACTTTGTGCCCAAAGGAAAATAGTCGGCGACTGGTGGAAAGGTGAGAAGTACACCAGTCTCAGGTACATTTGTCCCTTCATGTGAATCCCACTTTAAATCAAAATCTCATGGGATTCTGTACCTCGTTAGGGGAAAATGTCGCTGACAATTGCAGGGGAAAATACTTGTCTCAGGGAAATGGAACCATACCATTCAGACGAGGAGATAGACATGTGTATATATGTGTTCCAGTAGAGAATCTCAGCAGGATTTGTCTCAGACAAACACAGTATGACGTATGCGAATCCCATCGTGTGAATCCCACTTAACACGGTACAGAATCTCAGCAGGATTTATCTCAGACAAACACCCTGTGAGGTACATGAATCCCATAATGTGAATCCCACTTAACAGGGTACAGTATCTCAGCAGGATTTGTCTTAGACAAACACCCTGTAAGGTACATGAATCCCATCGTGTGAATCCCACTTAACAGGGGACAGAATCTCAGCAGGATTTGTCTTAGACAAACACCCTGTGAGGTATGTGAATCCCATCGTGTGAATCCCACTTAACAGGATACAGAATCTCAGCAGGATTTGTCTTAGACAAACACCCTGTGAGGTACATGAATCCCACCGTGTGAATCCCACTTAAACAGGATACAGAATCTCAACAGGATGTGTCTCAGACAAACACCCTGTGAAGTATGTGAATCTCAACAGGATTTGTCTCAGACAAACAGCCTGTGAGGTACATGAATCTCAGCAGAATTTGTATCAGACAAACACCCTGTGAGATACATGAATATCAGCAGGATTTGTCTCAGACAAACACCCTGTGAGGTACATGAATCTCGGCAGGATGTGTCTCAGACAAACACCCTGTGAGGTACATGAATCTCAGCAGGATTTGTATCAGAAAAACACCATGTGAGGTACATGAATCTCAGCAGGATTTGTATCAGAAAAACACCCTGTGAGGTACATGAATCCCATAATGTGAATCCCACTTAACAGGGTACAGTATCTCAGCAGGATTTGTCTTAGACAAACACCCTGTGAGGTACATGAATCCCATCGTGTGACTCCCACTTAACAGGGTACAGAATCTCAGCAGGATTTGTCTTAGACAAACACCCTGTGAGGTAGGTGAATCCCATCGTGTGAATCCCACTTAACAGGGTACAGAATCTCAGCAGGATGTGTCTCAGACAAACACCCTGTGAAGTATGTGAATCTCAGCAGGATTTGTCTCAGACAAACAGCCTGTGAGGTACATGAATCTCAGCAGGATTAGTATCAGACAAACACCCTGTGAGATACATGAATCTCAGCAGGATTTGTCTCAGACAAACACCCTGTGAGGTACATGAATCTCAGCAGGATTTGTCTCAGACAAACACCCTGTGAGGTACATGAATCTCAGCAGGATTTGTATCAGAAAAAGACCCTGTGAGGTACATGAATCTCAGCAGGATTTGTATCAGAAAAACACCCTGTGAGGTACATGAATCTCAGCAGGATTTATCTCAGACAAACACCCTGTGAGATACATGAATCTCAGCAGGATTTGTCTCAGACAAACACCCTGTGAGGTACATGAATCCCAGCAGGATTTGTATCAGAAAAACACCCTGTGAGGTACATGAATCTCAGCAGGATTTGTCTCAGACAAACAGCCTGTGAGGTACATGAATCTCAGCAGGATTTGTATCAGAAAAACACCCTGTGAGGTACATGAATCTCAGCAGGATTTGTATCAGAAAAACACCCTGTGAGGTACATGAATCTCAGCAGTATTAGTCTCAGACAAACACCCTATTTGTGAATCCCATCTTGCGAATCCCACTTAAGGGTGCTGAATAACAATTGAGGACCGGACAAGACAGAATATATTAAGATCTTAATGGAGGAAAAAAGAGAAGGATCATCACATCCAGACCCACGTTTGGTGCTCAGACACTTTACATCAACGTGACCCAGATGCATCTCATTATCCCGATACTGAGGCTTGTTCACACTGTGCGATTTGAGGGCAGACTGATGGTTTTATGTAAGGTACGTTTACACATGGATAAAGGCCTGTTCACACTGCGCGATTTGAGGGCAGACTGATGGTTTTATGTAAGGTACGTTTACACATGGATAAAGGCTTCTTCACACTGCGCGATTTGAGGGCAGACCGATGGTTTTATGTAAGGTACGTTTACACAAGGTTAAAGGCCTGTTCACACTGCGCGATTTGAGGGCAGACTGATGGTTTTATGTAAGGTGCGTTTACACTGGTTAAAGGCCTGTTCACACTGTGAGACTGGGGTGCTTGGACCGGGTACCTCCAGTCTGAAACTGGATGTTCCAAATTTGTGAGCCAAATCGCAAGCTCAAATTTTATCATCCACCTAATTCAAAGTGACCATAGAAAACACATAGGGAGTTTGTATGAACATACCCGGCGCATACGGATATGTTGTATAGGCTCTGGGTGGCGCATACGGAAAAATAGTGTGTACGAAAAAATAGTGCATAATTAAAATGAACTGATTTCGACATGCCACTTGCCCAGAAAAGGTGGATAATAAATACAATATAGACTGGTTTCAGATAAAAGCGGTTGTATGCTACTCGGAGTTGACTCTGTGCAATATCCTTGCATACGCTCGGATATTACTAGCGTCACCTCCTCAGAGCATACGGCCGCTTGTATCTGAAACCAGTCAATATTGTGTATGTATCTGAACTTAATCTCGTGGGCTGCTTGTCCTCAGGGCATGGATGTACATTATTAGCGCTCTGTCTCATATAGCGTGGTCAGACAAAGATGTAATGAATTTATCCATCTTTTATAATTCACCTAATACAAGGTGTCCATGGATAACATAATATCATGAAACATCACAAAATTTCATATGATTGTTTATATGGCATGAGTTGTCTTTGTGGAATGATTTCACGAAGCGGAGCTGAGTGCTATCTGTAGCGGAAGACAACGAATGGCATGTAAACAATTATATGAAATTGAGTGATGTTTAGATTTTATCCTACCCTGTCACATGTTTTTAACTTCATATGTCACCAGTGGCATATACAAAATATTTAATGGCATAACCGTGGCATACAGGCCCACCATGTTAAGTCTATGGAGATTTATATGCGGGGTAGGATGAATAGGGAGTGTGTATGGGTATACCCGGCGCATACGGATATATGTTGTATGCTCCGGAGGGAACATACGGAAAAATATTGCGTAACTAGAACGAAGTGATATCAACATGCCACTTTTTCTAGAAAAGGTGGATAATAGATATGATATAGACTGGTCTCTGATAAAAGCGGTTGTATGCTCCTCGGAGTTGACTGTACGCAATATCGTTACATATGCTCGGATATTACTGCACGTCAACTCTGCGGAGCATACGGCCGCTTGTATCTAAACCAATCAATATTATGGATGTATCCACGTCTTCAATTAAGTCTGTTGGAGTTATTAAATGAAAACAGGGTGAGGGTAGCTGAATAGATTCCGTTCTCCCTATCTCTGTCGCTCTCATTGTCTCTGTCTGTCTCTGTCTCTCTCTCTGTCTCTCTCATTGTCTCTCTCTGTCTCTGTTTCTCTCTGTCTCTCTCCACGCCTCTCTCCCTATATCTCGCTCTATCTCTGACTCTCTCACCGACCCTCTCTCTATCTCTCTTTCTGTCTCTCTCCCTGTCTCTATCTCTCTCTGTCTCTGTCGCTCTCTGTCTCTATCTCTCCCTCACTTTCCCTCTCTCTGCCTCTCTTCCTCTCCGTCTTCCCTCTCTATCCCTCCTTCTCTTTCCCCCTGTCTCCCTCTCTCTGTCTCTCCCTCTCTCCCTCCCTCTCTCTCTCCCTCCCTCTCTCTGTCTCTGTTTCTCTGTCTCTGTCTCTCTCTCCCTCTCTCCCTCTCTCTCCCTCTCTCTCTGTCTCTCTCTCTCTCTCCCTCCCTCCCTCTCTCTCTCTCCCTCATTCTCTCTCTCCCTCCCCCTCTCCCCCTCTCTTTGTCTCTCTCTCCCGCTCTCTCCCTCTCTACCTCTCTCCCTCTCTCTTTGTCTCTCTCTCTGTATATTATAGCCGGGCTCGCCTCACTCAGCCATCAGTAGTCGCCTCGCCTCGCCCCCCGGCCGGCAGGGGGAGCCCCAGGCGCTACCTGTCACGTGACGCGGCTGACATGCGCAGACGGGAGTCTCGCGTCTGGCGTGGATAACGTATTCCAGTCACATCAACACAGCGGAAGTGTGAACCCGAACGGGATATTAACGGACGTACTCAGAGCTGTGTCTGTCAGCGGCCGATGGTTGAGAGTGTGTGGGAACACATATATGAACCTTCATCTTCAGATGTATTACAGGGTTATAGGGAAACTGGTTCTGGGTGGCAGAATACCAATGTTACTCAGTGAGGATGCTTCATGTTACTTGCCGAGGCGTTATCCGAGGTGAATAGCATGAAGCATCTAACTGAGTAACTGTGGACATTTTTCTCGACCGGGACTTGTTTCTATATTATAACATACCTTCAATTATCCTACCCCTCATATGAATCTCCATAGACTTAACATGGTGTGACTGTATGCCACGGTTATTATCCTACCCCTCATATTAATCTCCATAGACTTAACATGGTGTGACTGTATACCACGGTTATGGCATAAAATATTTATATGCCACTGGTGACATAAATATATGAAGTTAAATACATGTGACAGGGTAGGATAATATCATGAAACATCACGAAATTTCATATGATTGTATATATGCCATTCATTGTCTTCTGCTACAAATATCACTCAGCTCCGCTTCGTGATATCATGCCGTTTTTAATGATAACTTTAATATTAGTTCATTAATCAAGTTGATTATTTCTATCATTTTCGGATATATAGTAAATATAAAACAACCCACCATGCTTGTACAAGCGACAAAACTCGAGGATAATTTACGGTTTGTACGGAACTCGGCATAAATGCCTCGTACCATACGAACCGTAAATTATCATCTCGTTTTGTACAGCATGGTCAGGTCGTTCTATATAAATATGGATAGAGGGAAAGCCATATTAACCCTTATTGAGTAACTCCAACCTGTATGTTTTTTTAATGCCTGTCAAGATCTAAGCTATCATATGATTGGTCTAGATTTTGTCATATGATACCATCGATAACGAAACAATCACCCTCAGTACGAACATTGTTATTACACCCCTCAGAAGCAGTATGGAAATATCATAGAGGAAACCTATAAAAATTAAGGTCAGAGCTCGTATCCTATTGAGTTTGAATCACGTAGTAATTCACAAGGCGAAGCCACGTGAATTATGTAGCGATTCACACAAGATGGAACCGAGGTCTGAACATAAACTTTAATAGGTTTCTGAATTCATCTCACCTCTCTCACTGACTAATTGGCTAACACTAATGACGTAATCCCCCATTCAATGTTTTTTCCTAATATTTCATGGGCATTGAGTACGAGTTCCCAATGTTAAGTCAATGGGGGAAAATGCCATTGGTGAGATAAATGATAATACTGGTTGTATCATAACAAAAGATGTTGTAGATGAAAGAACAAGGGTCTACCAGCACTTTACTGTGGGAGATATGAGTGTAGGTAAACTGTGAGATAAGGCAGTGAGGGGTGGGAGGAGGCATCGACCGGGTGGATGAATGTTTATACCACAGCACTGTGGAGATATGAGTGTAGGTAAACTGTGAGTTAAGCCAGTGAGGGGTGGGAGGAGGCATCGACCGGGTGGATGAATGTTTATACCACAGCACTGTGGAGATATGAGTGTAGGTAAACTGTGAGATAAGCCAGTGAGGGGTGGGAGGAGGCATCGACCGGGTGGATGAATGTTTATACCCCAGCACTGTGGAGATATGAGTGTAGGTAAACTGTGAGTTAAGCCAGTGAGGGGCGGGAGGAGGCATCGACCGGGTGGATGAATGTTTACCTGCTATCTGTCAGTCCGTCTGTCAGTCAGTCTGTCAGTCAGTCAGTCTGTCTGTGTCTGTCTGTCTGTCAGTCTGTCAGTCCGTCCGTCCGTCCGTCTGTCTGTCAGTCAGTCTGTCAGTCTGTCAGTCTGTTAGTCTGTCTGTCTGTCTGTCTGCCTGTTAGTCTGTCTGTCTGTCTGTCTGTCAGTCAGTCAGTCTGTCTGTCTGTCAGTCAGTCAGTCTGTCTGTCTGTCTGTCTGTCTGTCTGTCTGTCTGTCTGTCTGTCTGTCTGTCTATCTGTCCGTCAGTCTGTCTGTCTGTCTGTCTGTCTATCTGTCCGTCAGTCAGTCAGTCTGTCTGTCTGTCTGTCCGTCCGTCTGTCCGTCAGTCTGTCTGTCAGTCTGTCTGTCTGTCTGTCTGTCTGTCTGTCTGTCTGTCTGTCTGTCTGTCTGTCTGTCTGTCTGTATGTCTGTCTGTCTGTCTGTCTGTCCGTCTGTCTGTCTGTCTGCCTGTCTCTATGTTGTGAGAGGTGGGGGAGGCAGTGAGGGGATGGAGAAGTCAGTGACCAGGTGATGAACGTTTACCTGGTCCCTTCTCTGCTGCTCCCATGTTGACAATGACACTGAGGATGACAGTGAACAGGACCCGGGTCTCCTCCATGACAAAGCGAGCTGGTAATCCGTGTTAAGTGTGGGTCAGTGTGTGTGTGTGAGAGTACTCATCATGTTAAGTCAGGCCCCACTCCGCATACACCTGTCTCATGGCAAGCCGTTTTCAGTCAATTAAGAGGCCACATATATATATATATAGATATATCCATATTTTAATCTTTTGCTTTATTAAAAGTTTCCATCGTGTCAACTCGTGCCAAACCCGCCTACAACTCTCTCATTGGAAAGCCGTTCTCATTCAATTAAGAGGCCATATATGTATATATATATATTACCTTTTTAATTTTTAAAGAGTTACCATCGTGTCAACTTCTGCCCAACCTGCCTTCACCTGTCTCATGGCAAGCCGTTCTCATTCAATTAAGATGCCATATATATATATAAGAAATATAAATCACTAGATTTATGTAAGTATAGATCTATGATAGTGCATAATGTCTCCACCAGATGACACTTGTTCTAGCACCAGTGGCGCCGTCTCCGACAAATACGGAAGGTAGGGACGCCGGTGGAGAGTATCCTCATTGCTCCATTTGATATACACCAGAACACACCAGAAAATATATATATATCTTAATCTTTTAATTTAATGTACATGTACATAGCACCCTTGTAGATACCTGTCTATTTAAGGGACTTAAAACAAATAATGTTGGACTGTATTGCTACGAACATCAGCGACATGTGCACCTATTTACATTAATCATGTCCAGCTAGTTCCGTGAGACATTTTGTATAAGCACATATTGCATTCAGTTCTAGTTTTGTTTTCAGTAGATATCTACAATCCTAACTGTATAAGTTATACAGAAATTATTGCAGACCGGTTAGGGATAAATTCTATGTAGTTGAAATGAATCATTACAGTTTGGAATGATAATTGATAACATTGTAAAAATAAAAGATGAGATTAAGAAAAATATGGATCTAATATTGTACAGGACATTTTCCGGATGGCATGCGTTGTAGAAGTGAAATACGGTCGAGGGGTTTACAGAGCAGCCGCCTCCAAAAAAGAAGAAACAAACATCGGTTTTGTGTTTATTATCCACCGTTTCGATTAAATTGATAGGGGGAACTATGAATGTTTACAGTCAGAGCTCGTATCCCAACGAGTTTGAATCGCGTCGTAATACACAAGACAAAGCCACGTGAATTACGGTAGAGTCCGGCCTGCCATGTATTCTGTGGTAATTAAAGTACAGAACGGCCTACCATGTATACTGTGGTAATTAAAGTACAGAATGGCCTGCCATGTATTCTATGGTAATTAAGGTACAGAATGGCCTGCCATGTATCCTGTGGTAATTAAGTTACAGAACGGCCTGCCATATATCCTGTGGTAATTAAGGTACAGAATGGCCTGCCATGTATTCTGTGGTAATTAAGGTACAGAATGGCCTGCCATATATTCTGTGGCAATTAAGGTACAGAACGGCCTGCCATGTATTCTGTGGTAATTAAGGTACAGAATGGCCTGCCATGTATTCTATAGTAATTAGGGTACAGAATGGCCTGCCATGTATTCTGTGGTAATTAAGGTACAGAACGGCCTGCCATGTATTCTGTGGTAATTAAGGTACAGAATGGCCTGCCATGTATTCTGTGGTAATTAAGGTACAGAATGGCCTGCCATGTATCCTGTAGTAATTAAGGTACAGAAAGGCCTGCCATGTATTCTGTGGTAATTAAGGTACAAAACGGCCTGCCATGTATTCTGTGGTTATTAAGGTACAGAACGGCCTGCCATATATCCTGTGGTAATTAAGGTACAGAATGGCCTGCCATGTATTCTGTGGTAATTAAGGTACAGAATGGCCTGCCATATATTCTGTGGCAATTAAGGTACAGAACGGCCTGCCATGTATTCTGTGGTAATTAAGGTACAGAATGGCCTGCCATGTATTGTGTGGTAATTAAGGTACAGAATGGCCTCCCATATGTTCCGTAGTGCTTTACGATATTGAAATGACGTGTGATCATATTGCGCATGCGTGACTGACCGTCATGTTCTGCCCATTACTTGACATCCTCATTACGGAAACAGGACCGCACCTTCCACGTTCTCGCGGGACCTAAGGACTGGTCCTTATGTCCCGCGGCAGTGTTCTTTTTGTCCCGCGAGGGTGGTCCTTATTTCCCTTCATCCAAAAAGTGGTCCTTTAGCAGCTAAAAATGAAATTATAATGTAATGCAAGGTATACTGCAGCTGAGAGATAAAATTATTATTATACCATAATCATAATTGTGAATTTATAGGAATTGTGATTGTTATACTTATAATTACACTTCTATCATAATTATGATTTTAATAATGATCAATATGGTGGATATTTGTCAAATCTCAAAATTAGCTTCATGTCAAAAAAATAATCAAGTGGCAAATATCAGGGAAAGCTTTCTGTGGGTCTTAGTGTACAAAGAGGCCCAGAGTTGTGAAAGCTCCACACCTCACTGATGGAAGCACTACTTACCCTGCATCCCTGGCACTGGGGGAACAGAAAGACAAGGAATACACACCACCGCCAGACATCTACAAGACAACTCCAGGGACCCGTTTCACTAGTTCCGTGACATTACCCAAAGTTAGACATAACTAGGGGCAGTAACAGTGGCAGCAACAGTGGGAGAAGTAAAATCTTGTTTCAAAAGCAATGTCTAGTTTGCTTGCGTTGTTGGTGCCACTGTTCGTTTGTTGGTGACATCACAGAGTGCCAAGACACTTCATGTGTTGCCGGGGCCTAATCACAGAGTAGAGAAATACTATTACACGTAAACAGAGTTTGCCATATATGGTCATATGCAAAGTGGAAAAGGGAGTGTGAACAAACTTTTGAAGTATTTCTCTTTAAAAATTGTCAAACCCGTTGTGTAGCAGCTGCATAATATTTTATGTAGAGCAGTACAAACTTGAATATCCAAGTCCATGAGCTCTGCATTTATGTCTAATTTAATGAGTTACAAATGCTGCAAGGAAGACTTCCAGCCACTCAAGATTTACATGATCGACTACATCGCTGTATCTCCCGAGTGATACCAAGAGTTCCAGCTTGAAACTGCAAAGGAGCTCAATGAGTTGCACTCCATATTATTATATACCTGTGGTAGTATATCCTACACATACTGCCCGCTCCTACCCATGCCGTATTTATACCCGTACGACACCTAGGTGACGTACGGGGTATGTATGTGGCATACGGGTCATGTACCGCGGCAAAATCCAAATATTCCCCCAGTAGCAAAGTTAAAAATTCGATATTTTAAGGTATATAATAATAGAGAAACAGGCTGACTGTCTCCGTACGGATAAAATACTTGGTAAAATCGGCAATCAGATGAACCTCTGCCTCCGGCATCGGTTCATCTGATTGCCGATTTTACCGCGTATTTTATCCGTACGGAGACAGTAAGCCTGTTTCTCTATAATACTCAAGGCCTGGCCTGACGCCCGTAATGAAGTTCCCAACTCTATCAGACAGTTCTGGACTGTCCACAAACTTTTAGTATATGATGGTATCATATACATGTACAAGGGCATGAGGATCGTGGTTCCCTGAGTATGCGCTCTGCCATGCTCGTACAGGTACATGACAGTCACATGGGGATCACCAAGTGCAAGAAGCGTGCCTGTGAAACACTCTACTGGCCCGGGATGTCAACAAACATTAATTGAGGAAGTAGTCGGTGACTGTAATGTGTACAACACATACCAAAGTGAATCCATGAGGGAAACCTTGCGCCCTACCCGCACACCTGATGCCCCATGGTCTTAGGTAGGCGCTGACCTGTTTGAGTTTAAACACAGACTTTACATTATTGTGGTTGACTACTTCTCGAAGTTCATCGAGACTGAAGAGCTGCAGGATATTTCCAGCGCTAGACAAGCTGAAGATGACATTTGCACATTATGGCATCCTGAAGTCTCAAGTCTCTCCAGTCTGGGTTTTACGCTGCCGTATGTACATAACTTGGCACAGTTGCCTCTTCCCTCTGTCAGAAGGGGGATCCAAACCACACTTTTGGTTTAGCGATGCACTTGACATACCCGACACGTTCCTGTAGTCGCATTCTCGGGAGCGGTGCCGACGTCACTAAGATACACTGCGTTGCTCGATTTTCTCGCTTTGCAGTTTGATTTTCAGAAATGTAAATCCCTAGTAATATCTCCATAACTATCCAACATAGAGACACCAAACAAAAAATGGCATGTAGCTGAGGAGCAGGGGAAGAGGGTAGGCGGGTTTCTTTTAATCAATTTAATATGCAAAGATTGTTTTATTTGGGTTTTCTCCAGCAAACTGCCGAGATTGCAGATGACAGGCTGCTACTATGGTCAAAAGAAAAACTTGCTCAAAAGTACATAAATATGCAGATTAAAATATTCAAACGTCTACCCCACAAAGTTTATGGATATATCTTGTTAGAAACACATCAAACTATCTTTAATTACACATATTAATCACATACAGTGAGTTCAAACATCGATTTACGTTACGCCCGTCGAGCGATAATACAAGGAAGCTAGGGTGCTCGAAAATGGCAAAACCCTTTGCCTCGTTTTGGTTTGAATGTTCCGCTCCGGAGAATACAATCTTTAGGCCTCGAGATCATATGATATGGAAATAATTACCCAAACTCATCAAACATCTTCCCTGATAGCCTCAAGTTCGCCTATCTGTCTCTATGTTTACTCACCGACTCAGGACTCAAGGCTGTCACAGGTGCGTACCCAGGATTTTGTTTCGGGGGGGGGGGGGGGCACACCTCTGAAGATTGACAAGGGTCCAGCTAAGAAGACCCTCCTGTGGGTCACCAGGACAAAGCTCCAGACACACTTAGATTTTATAGATTATACAAGCTGTATTCAGGATTCTGTTTCAGGGGGAATGTGACCAGGGATCCAGCTCCTCCTGGGGTTCCAGAGGGCAAAGCCTCCAGAGGAACTTGAATTTCATTGATTATACAACCTGTACCAAGGATTTTTTCTAGAAACAGGGGTTACACTTCGTAGGCTATCTAGAATTATTACCAGGGGTCGGGCTGCAAACCCCCTCTGGGTGTCCAGGGGGCAAAGCCCCTGAAAACATTTGGATTCTATAGATTATAAAAGCCATCCCTAGGAAGAGGGGCACACACATCTTAGGTTATCTGTGAATATTGTCAGGGTCTAGTAGGGGGCAAAGCCCTTGGAAAAACTTGGATTATATGCAATCTCTCTCTAGGCTTTTGTTTCAGGGATGGGGGTTACATTTTTAGAATATCTGGATATATTGCCAGGGTTCTAGCAGCAAATCCCCTCCTTGGGGTCCAGGGGGTAAATCCCATAGAAGACCTCGTATCATAAAAGTTCTACAAGCTCTCCCCAAGAGTTTGTTTCAGAGGTTTAGGAATGGGGTCCAGGCAAATCCCTCTGAAACATTTGGATTTCATAGATTACACAAGCTGTCCCCAAGTTTTTGACTTGGGGAGGGGGAGATACATACCTGAGACCAGGTACCAAGGGTCCATCATTAAAGCCCCCATAGGGGTCAAGGGGGTGAAACACTTGGATTTTACACTTATGAAAGCTATACCGGAAACACATGGATTTTATACATTATACAAGTTGATCCAAGGATTTTGGTTCAGGGAGGGGGTTACATATCTGAGACTTCCTAGGGATATCAGTCGGGTCCAGTGGCAAAGTCCCTTCTGGGGGTCCTTGGGACAAATCCCATAGAAGGACTTGGCTTTTATACATTATACAATTTGTATCCAGGATTTTTTTCAGTGAATGGGGTGGTCACAGATCTAAGATTACTTGGGAAAATTAGAAGGGGTCCATGAGGCAAATCACCACTAATAGCTTGGTATTTAGATTATTTTTAGGTGACATACTTGCCTTGTTGAATGACACTGAAATAAGGGCATATAGGCATGTGCTTATTGGGGGGGGGGCACAATTTCTACTTTCTTAACCTCATTCCCCTCAAGCAGTATTCACCAGGGGCATACCCACGACTTGGATGATTGGCTTGGGCTCCAGGGGGCAAAGCCCCCAGCAGCACTTAGAATTTGTCGATTATACAAGCTGTATCTAGGATTTTGTTGTCATGCCTGACACTATCCAGGGGTCAAGAAGCAATGCCCCAGTTGAGAGGGGGATCCATGGAGCAAAGCTCCTGGAATGATTAGGATTTTTATTAAAAAAAACAAAAACATCTAGGATTGTTATGGGGAGGGGGAGCCATACACCTGAGATTACATGGGTAGCTTGCCAGGGGTCCAGCAGCTTGCTGGGGATCCAGGAGGCAAAGCCTCAAGATTCTCTTGGGTTTTAGAATTTATGAAGCTGTATCCGGGATTTTGATTGAGGGAGGGGGATTGTTGAGGGTAAATGGAAATTGGACAGTAATTATAAGAGGCGGATTGGTGGCTTCACCTGTCCTGACAGATCAGCACCTCTCAGATGTCCGCTACCTCACAGAGGGCGCCACCAGTCTGTGTCATTGGCTCCGAGAAATACTCTGAAAACCATGGTAATCCGCAGCACAACCACCTAGCCGGTAGATATTACCGGTGGTTTGATGATGAAGAACCACTAGCGACATTTATGTGCGACCATCAGAGGTTATGGAAATGTCTGGGAGGTACGGAATATCGATCCACGATGTCGGCGCCGGTGGAGATCCCGACTTGAGAACCAAAGATGACGAGTGGATCCCGACCCTGGATTTGCAGCGAGGAGTGTATAAAACTACCTGGCATCCTCCGGCATCCTGGCAGACCAGCATCTAACTAACATACTTCAACATCACAAGGCAAAGACTCTGACCAGCCTGCACACACGGTTAGTCAGAATAACTCCCCGGTCGACCCCATTGTAAATTATGTCTTTTCCCGCCTCTTGGCCCTACACTGGCCTCTGTGCATCATGTGCGTCAGGGCATCGCCAAACATCTCCGATACCACAGGCGGCCTCCCAGGCCTCCCACGTCTAGATGTCCGAGTTTCAGGCATGCAAGGCCCGCCAATACGCTGCAGACCTCCCCTGCACGCCTCAGGCCTAATTACAGGCCGGTTCAAAAGGGCTTCGCTCTCCCCCCCTCGGACCCATCCATCTCTGAGTCGGGACCAAGCCTGCTGATGTTTCTCCTCACCTCGGGGCCTCAGAGGGGGCGGTGGTTCTTCGGGTTGCACCCTACGCCCCCCCCCCCCCCATGTGGTTCACCTTTGTGCTTCTGTGAATGGAATAAGGTGAAATAATGTGAAATAATTTCTGCTGGTCACCTCTCCCTGGTATCTTCTATGCACCTAGGGGCCTCGGAGGGGGTTGGCGGTTCCTCGGGTTGTGCCCCTATGCCCCCCCCCCCCCCTGCCGACATGGCTCATATCCTCCCTACAACTGTCCCAACTCCACCTCACCGATGCTCACCTCGGTGTTTGGCATCTTGGAACATGCGACAGTTGTAGCATATCCACTTCATTATCCCTCTGGGTTCATCACGCCTGGAGCTTCTCGGAACCTCCCGAGTAAATTTTTCCCTCAGAGGCTCGACCTCCCTCGCCCTCCACTTCTGGGCGGAGTTCGCACGCCCTCTGAGATGACAAGACGTCCATGATGCCCCGTCTGCGATGCCTTACACGTCCTGGATCACTCTCCAACATATCACCGCTGACGTCCGGGTCCATCTCAACACGTCAACACCCGCGCTTGCAGGAATGCACTTTAATTCCTCGGTGCTCTCGAGATCAACACGGCGACCGCCTCTTTATTCAGGTCCCAAGCATCTCATATTTCCCTCACAGGATAACCAACCATGGGGCATTATTACCCCCGCATCTTTGGCATCTTGCCCCATGCCCGTTTGCATCTTTCTCAGAATTGAGAATTTTTCTCCTTTTCAGGAATAGTAATTATCCTATATCAAATGTATTGGACATTTGTAATTTTTCAGTACATGGAAATTAGAACTAAACATTCATCATCATAATGACTTGATGTTTCAATTTTCACACATGAAAATTTAATTGTTTAAATTGAATAAACAATTTAAACTCCAAGTCTGCCTCAATTATAATTGAGGGTAATTGGAAATTGGACAGTAATTATAAGAGGCTGATTGGTGGCTCCAACTGTCCTGACAGATCAGCACCTCTCAGATGTCCACTACCTCACAGAGGGCGCCACCAGCAGCCTTCACGCAAGGTCCTCAAGTTTGGAACCCGCCCACCCACACCGTATTTCAAGTGACTATGAACTAGGGCATCTTGCCCCATGCCCGTTGGCATCTTTCTCAGAATTGAGAATTTTTCTCCTTTTCAGGAATAGTAATTATCCTATATCAAATGTATTGGACATTTGTAATTTTTCAGTACATGGAAATTAGAACTAAACATTCATCATCATAATGACTTGATGTTTCAATTTTCACACATGAAAATTTAATTGTTTAAATTGAATAAACAATTTAAACTCCAAGTCCGCCTCAATTATAATTATAGACCTGAGACTACCTGGAATATTGCCACAAGAGTAATAGCATAACCCCTCTGGAAGATCCAGGGGGCAAAACTCCTGGAAGTGCTTTGGTTTCAGATATCATTTATTCAATCTATATCCATGATTTTGTTTCAGGAAAGGGTTACACACCTGAGACTACCTGGGGGGATTGTGAGAAATCTAGGGGCAAATTGCCTCCTTTGGGATCCAGGGGCCAAACCCCTGAAGAGTTTGGCTTTTATGCTTTAGATAGGATTTTTAGGTTACATGATTGACATTGGGGTTCCTATGATGTTACTTTGGGCAGGGAATTTACACACCTGAGACAACATGGGAAGACCTGTGGTGGTCTAGAAGCTAAGACCCCCCTGGGGGTCCAGGGGGAAAAGCCCATAGAATTATCAGGATTTCATAGATCATACAAGCTGTTCTCAGGATTTTGTTTCAGGTTGGGGGCTACATACCTGGAGAGATTGGCAGGGGCTCCAACAACAAAGCTCCTCCTGGGAGTTTAGGGGGTGAAGTCCCTGGAAGCAGTTGGGTTGCCAAGGGTCCTGTGGCATAACCCCTCCTTGGGGTGCACTGATTTTTTAGTGAGGGGGATCACACACCTGAGGCTATTTGGGGATATATTGAGGGGTCCAAAAGCAAAGCATATATTAGTGACTCTAATTAGTGACTTTTACATACCTGAAACTACATATTATGATTGCCAGGGGTCCAGTTGCAAAAACCCATCTGGGAGGTCCAGGGGTCAGAACCCCTGGACCTCCCAGATGGGTTTCATAATTCAGAAATTACAATGGGTCAGGGGCAAAGTGCTTCTTTAGGGATCCAGGTGGAGAGGGGGTGGAGCCTCTGGGTGCACTTGTATGTCCAAAGATTATACAAGCTATATCCAGAATTTATTTCCAAGGAGAGGGGGGGGGGGGGGGGGGGGTCACACAACTGAGGTGTCCAGTGGCAAAATCCATCTGGGTGTCCAGGGGGCAAAGCCTGCAGAGGCACTTGGCTTCTATATTCTACACAAGATACCTCTTGGATTTTGTTTCAGGGACCAGGATGGTTACCGATCTAAGGCTATTTATGATGATTGCAAAGGCTCTAAAAGTGCCTCTTTGGGAGTCCAGGGCCCCCTGAAGAGCTTTCTCCTTTTTTGGGGACATATTTGCTTTCTTGAATGACGGACATATTGTAACAATGGAATGCAGGGGGACTACCTTACATGCATCCTTCAAGTGTGTACCCTCAACCCCACCCCTAGATAGATTTCAATTTATTACCCACCTAATACAGAGTCTCCATGCCTACAGACCGCTACCGAGTAGAATACGGACCTCCGGAATCTCCTAGGAGAATACAGCTTTTTGGGCCACCTGACGGGCATTATAGGAACTAATTTATATAAGCAATGCACAGCGCTTGGGTCAAATTTCTAATAATTAAAAGATTTTTTTCCTAATAATTACTTGAAATGTGAGTAATAAATACAACATTACCATGATTTTGATGTGAGTGTCCGTATTCGCCTTGTAGTTGACACTACGTAATATTACTCGCTATCGCTTGGAGTAATACTATGTGTCAACTATGCGGAGAATACTCAGATCGAAATCATGGTAATATTGTGTATATCTTATGTATGTGTAAATAACTTATCATTGTATAATGCCGTAGCTTTTTAACTATGATAGATAGAAACTAAATTAAAAAAACATTGTGTATGGAAATTTCAGCCGGAACAGACCATCCTTGGAAAAATTTCGGGGGGGGGGGGCACGTGCCCCCTGTGCCCCCCCCCCCCCCATGGGTACGCCCCTGCTGTCAGTGTCACTGACAAGTGCCAAGTGGCATACACGAGTAACATACTGCAGTCAACATTTCAAACAAATCCACTTTTATTTATAATGAATCAGTTTGCAAATACTTTGATATAATACCAATATTCTATCCTACCCCTCTCTATGCTCTTACATTACTAAAAAAATGAATACAAACTTGTCGACCAACCTCAACTGTGTGCTGGGTATAGATCTATTTCCTACTTGTTGTTGTCAGAACGCGTCGTGGTTCACGCTGTTTTGCAATGAAGTTATTTGCCTGCGCGGCAGTGGTTTGGTCTGCTCACTGCACTTATTCAGATATTAATGTCTACAAGTGTGCAAATAGCGTATCAGTTTTATATTAATGTATAATGATCTGTGTGAGCTATTCGGATTGACATTAATATTAACGGCCACATCGAATGGATTAGAACTGCAAGCTAACCCAGTTGGATTTCAGCCTTTATCCTACCCCTAATAAAAAACGCCATAGGTTTAACATTGACTCAATGTATTTGACGGAGCGTTAAATAAAGTGTTATTTATGCACCGAGGTGAATAAAAAAGGACTAATCAGGGACCAGATAACAAAAGTAGATCCGGCAGCATTGATAAATGTGGCCATCCTCCGATGAGTGTCAACATGCTACTAACATTGATAATTTCAAAATTTTCTCTGTATATTGGTGAGATGAGGTAGGATAAATATGAAACCGACCTCGAGTTATATATGACTCTGGTCAGGTCTGTTACTAACTACACTCTGCTAACGCCTCGTGTAGTAATACACAACCTGCCCATCGTGGCATAAACATTGACAAGGCTAACTGTCGTTTGGTTTCTACTAAGTCTCCGTATTGTGCGGAATGTCGCCGCCCAGTCCCAGGATCGTGATCATATCAGGATTTTTGTGAGTTTACACATATAACACATATAACACATGAAGCTGTCCGTGAGAGAACCCGTCGGGGAGGAATCATTCAATCTGGGGCCCGTCTTACTAAGAGGTGGGGCTGGTTTGATAGATCAATCGTAATATTTGTCAGCATATGTCAGCAAACATTTAACCCTTTCACCCCCGCATGATGCCTGGAGGCATTCCCGTGCGAACCGCCGCATGATGCCTGGAGGCATTCCCATGTGAACTGCCGCATGATGCCTTTTCAAATCCATTTTTCAGTTAATTTAAGCACAAAAGGGTTAAGAAATTTTCAACATGTAACTAAAACTGTTTAAAAACAATGTATTTGTGTGTTTTGAGTCTATATAGTGCCTTGGAGATGTTGAATTGCAAGTAGAAATCGGAGAAAACAAAAGTAATGCACAGATTGAGTCAGGCCTATGGACAAGTTGGGCCGGCGTTTCAGGTGTGCATCTGGTAGAAGCCTGCAGCGGTAATACAGAGGAACGCGGTAGGGGGCGCGGCAGTACATTTCCCGATTCGTTTTAGGCGTGCGGTGGTTAAAGGGTTAAACGGGATTCACACGGTGGGATCCATGTACCTCACAAAGTTTTTGTCTGAGACAAATCCTGTTGAGATCCGGTACTGGAACACAATCTCATCGTGTGAATGATAGGGTTCCATTTAGCTGAGACAACTTTTTCCCCTTGCAATTGTCGGCGACAATCACCCCTAAAAAGGAACAGAATCTCATGAGATTTTGACTTTAAACAGGTTTAAAATCTATAGGGGCATTTTGGTGAGACAAATGGACCTGCTGCGACCATGTACCTGCCCTAGCCAATAGGAGGCCAGCAAGCATAATTACATGTTTGTTACACCCTTCACATCAAGGGTAATTGAGTCCCAAGGTGAGTGGTCACTGTGACTATGTCTGAGATTATGTACCAGTTGTGTCCTCCCATGTGAATCAAATTCGCCATTTTTCCTTGAGACTGATAAAAGTACTTAGCCATGAGAATTTTTTACCAAACGAGAATTATCTGAGAAAAGGTGTGAAGTACACCAGTCTCAGGTACATGAGTCTCTTCGTGTGAATCCCACTCCAGATGGGCGCTTTTAAGGCAACCAGAACTTTTTTCATAGTAGCTAAATTTCTGGTCACTGATTGGTCAATTCTTTGGTCACATGATAACAATTCCGTATGCCACTAGTGGCATATAAAATTCTGTATACCAGTCAGTGTGGCATGCGGAAATTCAATGTTAAGCCTATGGGATTTTATATTAGGGGTAGGATAATTAGTCTATCCACTGAGCTCAGATCCGTTTTCCTAAAACTACTGTGTATGAAACTACAGTATTCCAGTGTGGCTTGTATATTAACTGTGTATACCATTCTTGCAGCATCATGTGCCAGAGATGACCTCAGTTCGCCAAATTTAAACAGCCTACCGCTTATCGTCTTTAGTCCTTAGTCTAAATTAATTCCAAGGTATATCTTTATCCATCGTATGGAAGATCAAATGTCTCCGCCCTAACTCTCTGTGCATGGCTTTCCACGTATTGAGCATGGTCTTCCAGATACTCCAGAGTAGCATGTGGCTGTTCCTCACACTCCTTAAGCTGTTTCAGAGCATGTTGACGACGTGCTAACTCGTCTCCAACTTCCCGGTTGCGTGTTTCCAGTTCCCGAAGCATGTCCCGGGCCTCACGCTGACGATCAAAGTCAGACATGAATTCTCGCCCAAGGATACCTTGCAGTTCCTCTGTGGAATCATCCCTAAGGGTTTCTTCCTCTTTGCCCTGGGGAGTACTGGACTCTCCGTCGCTACCTGTCTGAGTCGCTCCAGATCCCTTATGGGGACATTTTCCCTCTCCTCCCGAGGCCTCGGACCTTTGGGCACCGTCGAGCCCGGGTTCTGAGCTGTGGTCCTCCTCTTTGTCTTTGCCTTCCTGGGGACCGTTTCACTAGTGGGTCGGATTTTTGAAACCTGCTAAATTCAGCTTTGAACCTGGGATAAAACACGCAAAAAAAAATTCCGAATAATACTTCTTTTTATATTTTATGTTACTCACCTACTAAGTACGTTCCAGAAAAATATTATTCCAACAAAATCAGATCAATGGTTTAGATTTGAGAGCCTTTTGAAGTTGTGTGTAATACTGCATGTTGTCCAACCCCCTAAATATCTGAAATTTCAAGAAATGTTATAAATGCTTATAACTTAAGAATGACTAATATTATATGGTGACACACATTATATTTTATCCAAAATACCTTTTTCATATATTAGATTTAAACGAAAAGCTCTGAACCATATTTGGGTGTTGGGCAACACAGGGGTGTCGGACAACACGAGGGGTGTCAGACAACACGTTAATAGAATTACTCAGAACAATGAGAAAAAAAATATTTCAGGCTATAATACTTTATATTTTTAATGAAATGATAATAAGCTATATTTCACAAAGCAAACCACTCAATTACTGATAAAAAAACAACCCCAAAATCATAACTTGTAAAACAGCGTGTTGTCCGACACCCCGGGGTGTCGGACAACAAGTGTTCAGTTTTTGAACAATAAAAAGTATATTTTTTTATTAAAAAAAAAACCCAACCTGGGTATTCATGAGTGGTAGGGGTACTTAATATAACCAATGATATTTGTTATTCTATTATGATTATTTTTTCTTTTACACATCCTTTAGAGGTGTGTTGTCCAACAACCCATGTTTTTGGAAAAATATCATCATGGGATCATAATGTTCTGATATCAGGATGGATAATCCGATGTGTTGAAACTTTCAGGTATCACAGTCAGGATTCTGGTCAACATTGTACAATAAAGAAAAATTTATTTCTCACTATATATCTCATTAGTATTTTCCTCTGAAAGTCGGGGTCTTGAACAACATACTCTATGGGTCTCTATGACATATGCTTTAAACATGTTAATAAATACAATTTGCTCGAAATTGTGTCTCCCAGATTTTGAACAAAGCAAAAATCAATAGAAAATCACAGTTTTTGGCAATTTAGCAGGTTTTAAAAATCCGACCCTAGTAGGGGGGTAAAAGCGAGAGGTAGGACTGCAACAGTGCCATCAACAGTGATACCAACAGTGTCAAGCCCATATTCGCGTTTAATCAGTGGTCTTGCTGTTGAGGTGAGACCAACTCTCACTGTTGGCATATTTTACAGCATAGTGCACTTAGTGAGCACAGGTTCTATCAAACTTGGACAGTACAAGTTTAACTCACTGTGCGTATATAGAAGATTTTCACCCACTTTCAGTAGGAATTAAGCCATAAAACTTTATCACGAGTAAGGAATACATATAACCTATAATCATACTAAATATGAAGAAGATAGGCCAGGCCGATCTGCCGATATCTTAGTTTAAATTCGAAACATTGGGCTATCGATCGATAGCGGACCACTCTCCCCCCAGATCCTTCGCGGCGCTAGTGTTGGCTCAAGATCTCTGTTGGGAGAGTGATTACAGACTCGAACGCTTGAGTAGGCATACACTGGCCACCAGTGCAGCATTTGCTACGCCAAAATTCAAACGCTGATATCGGCGGATTGGTGTGGCTGATTGTCTTCATGTTTGGAACGTTTATAGGTTTATATGGTGTCCTTACTCGTGTAAAAATTTATTTCATTTCATTAATTCCTACAGGAAGTACACTGACAAAACCCCAATGAGAGGGTCGACCCTATTGCCAACAGTGCCACCACAGTGCCACTTACAGCAACAGCCAATTTACTAGTGAAACAGACACTATTACTGTTGGTGACGCTCCTTACCAGAGTGGCATTCATGTTTGAATGCACCTTCTAATGAAACACACATTGACACTGTGGTGGCACTGTTGGAAACAACGAGACTTATAACTGCTAGTGAAACGGCCCCCTGGACTTCTGGGTGTTACCCCCTCCATCCGGGTTGGACAAAGAAGCGCCATCTTGAGGTGGGCTGTCTTTCTGGGAGTTACCTCCTTATCCTCGACATCCCAAGCCTGGGATCTGGTTGTTACACCAGGTCCACTCATCTACCAAGGATCCCTGGTTGTGCAAGCAACCAATGGATCCTGGTCATGGCACCAATGTGGAGGTCGCTGGCTGGGAACATCGGAGTGGTATCCCGGAAGGTATATTTCCCGGCGATGTTCCACCCTACGCACAATTACGTAGGTCGGTTCGGTTTTCGGGTAGTATGAGCTAACCTATTCACACAGAACACAACTGCACATCTACAATAAACAACAGGTTGTTTTATTACTACTTTCCCAGAGAGAACCCGGAAGGTTCACTCCCAAAGTACAGTACCCCGGCAAAGGGTGCCAGGTAATGCTGGGGAGGCTAATCTAAAGATAATAGTCCCAAACTCACCTAACCACCAAGAGGGTTCAGAAAACCCAGCCAATGTGAGGGCCCAAGGGTCTGCTCCTTTCAGAGAGATGCGCGGGGACAGCCTGTCAATCCACTGCAAACCAGGGACCTGTTTCACTAGTTTCGTGACATGCCCAGATCAGTAGATGGCGTCTAGATGGTGTGTCCGGTTTCATAAGAACTAGACATTAGACTTCGTTTTTTTCTGTTCTTGCTTGCATTTTTGGTGCCGCTTTTCATGTCTGTCTAACACTTTTGTCATGAAACTAGTGAAACAGTTCCATGATGTCTAGATTTGTCTAATTCTTATGTTTGGGGTCTGTTTTTACCTAAGGGCAACTATTTGTGTTGTCACAAAAATAGACAACCCCAATGTCTGTATGGTGTCACAGACATGTCATGAAACTAGTGAAACAGGTCCCTGGTTCGCAGTGGATTGACAGGCTGTCCTCCTGCGTCTCTCTGAAAGGGGCAGACCCTTGGGCCCTCACATATACACCGGGTTATGCAATCCTGGGACCTGTTTCAGTAGTTTCGTGACATGTCTAGATGGCGTCTATGACACCATACGGAAAAAGTTGCGGCACTTAGGACAAGACAGACCCCAAACACGGTGTGTCTGGTTTCAAAGGTATTAGACAATTTCACTCACTACCCGTAAGAATTAAGCAATGAAACTTTAACATGAGTAAGGGATATATATAACCTATAATCGTTCCAAATATGAAGAAAATCGTCCGCTCCGATCCTACTGATATTTGACATTAACTGTGACATGCGTTTTGAAAACTGACAAAAAAATTGCCGCTGTTGCTTGCACTGTTGGTGCCGCTTTTGATGTCTGTCTAGGTCTAATGTCACGAAACTACTGAAACAGGTCCCTGGCCTCCACCGCACCCCTCTCTTGTGTGGCGTTGCCCGGAATCACTACACAGCGGGGATTGACTCTCCGCGCTTCCTTCTAAAATGGGATTCACACGGTGGGACAAATGGACCTGAGACTGGTGTACTTCACACCTTTGCACCAGTCGGCTACTATTTCCAACTGGGAACAAAGTTTCACAGATTGGGGTGTTCTACAGTCTCAGGGGAACATGGCGGATTCAATTCACATGAGAAGATTTAACAGGTACATAGTCTCACCCCTACACCCCTACACAGAGTACACAGGGTACACAGGGTACACAGTCGCCGACTCAGGGTACTTCCCCGTGTGAATAGGTGTTATTTGAGACCGCTGAGACTCACAGATTGGGGGAGAACGTGTGAAATACATTTGTCTCACCAAAATGTCCCTCTAAATTTTAAACCTGTTTAAAGTCAAAATCTCATGAGATTCTGTTCCTTGTTAGGGGCGATTGTCGCCGACAATTGCAAGAGAAAAAAGTTGTCTCAGCAAAATGAAAGCCTGTCATTCACACGAGGAGATTGTGTTCCAGTACCGAATCTCAACAGGATTTGTCTCAGACAAACGGCCTGTGAGGTACATGAATCCCACCGTGTGAATCCCGTTTAAGGAATGGACAAAACACCGCTAGATCACTATGCCCCCTACAAATATAAGAAGCTTAATGTGGAATATGTTAAGAAGTAGCCCTACTTGTCATATGACTAAAAGCCTTCCTAAAATAATAATGCTCGAGATTATACCAGTATATGACTAGTATAATTGTGTGGATAGGATGGTATGATATTTGTGTTCTCTCACCATTGGAAGCGTGTCTCTATGATTTAAATATATGAAGCGGAAAATATCACAAATATTTTATTTTACATATGTTGTGATGGTATTGACATATGTTATTCATTGATGATGATACTTTGTGTTATGGAACCTGAAGAAAAACAGCATCTGCAATAAGCACAGCTGACAGGCCTCCTATTATTGAGTCAAACTATATCTATTTATATGTTTTCATCTGCACAATACCTGTAACAATCGAAGAATCAATAAAGACGTGATTAAAAAAACCTGACCCCATAAATTCTATTCAACTCACTGTGTGACATCAAGCACACCTGAATACCTGCATTCTGCCATATTCTATGAGTTGCCGATATCTTCTTGTTCTTAGTAGAGCCAGACATTTTGAAGACTCCTTTGCAGTATTGAGTCCAGTTTCCATCATTCTCAAGTCACCGCTGTTTAACCCACATACACCTGAAGGTTGTCAACATCAAGATCAAGCAGACCCAAGTCTGTGTCTTCTATTGGTAGGAGTTTTAAAGGACAGTTTGGTTGCGTGAAACATTATCACAGACATTAACAAAAATTTAGAACCAGTATCATCTCCGCCGAGGCCGAGAAATGATACATTCTTACATTTTGTAGATTACATGTTTTCCGTCGGTTTTAAAAGTTTTTTAGACAGCCAATCAGCTTAGTTAGATACAGAAAGAATGAAAAGAAGTATTGAAATAATGAGATGATAAGTATATCATCCACTATATATCATATTAAAGGTAAGCTCCAATTCTTCCTATAAATGTGTGTCAGCGATCGTCTGGATAGTTGATGGAAGTGAATCCCCAAGTCTGGCTCCTCTGTAATACGGAGAGTTGAGAACAGTGGTACTTCTTGTTTGGTCGGTGACAAACCTTATCTTATCAGCTGATCCGGTAATTCTGGGCATTTCATCAATCCAAGCGGCATTATATCTGTTACGATACATTATCTGATACAGTTGTTTCTTCTTCGTTTCGAAAGTGGATCTACCTTTCAGAGATTTAGTAACTCTTGGACATTATGGCGTCTGCTGAATTTGTTTGAAGCTATCCTCAGTCTGCGATGGTACACTTTATTCAACATCATCAGGGACCTGTTTCAGTAGTTTCGTGACATGTCTAGATGGCGTCTGTGACACCATACGGACAGATCACAAGACTGCAATCGATGACACGTGGAGTTTCACTCACTTCCCGTAAGAATTAAGCAATGACACTTTAAGATGAGTAGGGGATACATATGACCTATAATCGATCCAAATATGAAGAAGATTGGCCACTCCGATTTTCTGATATTTGCTAGTCTTTTTCCGCTGTTGCTTGCACTGTTGGTGCCGCTGTTGATGTCTGTCTAGGCCTAATGTCACGAGACTACTGAAACAGGTCCCTGTTCTTGCTTTCTAAAACTCTCAGTCAAAATTGAACAATATTCAAACAATGGGGTTATATTTGCTAACAGTATCATTGTCGCAGCATCCACAATTAAGCAAAATCTCAGTTTTAAGAACTTGAAAAGACTAACACTAATGTTTTTTTGCCATTTGATTTACACCACTTAGGTTCGCAATCCATGGTTACACCAAGAAATTTATAGCTATCACATTTAGCAATATTCTCTCCTAATAAAGTAATAATAGTGTCGGGAACCTTTTAAAAACTTATTTGTAGTTGCAAACCACATTACTCGCGTCTTATCTATGTTAATAGTCAACCCATTTTGAGAACACTAGTTACCCAGAGAGGTGATATCTTGTTCCAAACCATGTAAAGCTACATCAGGAGAGTCAGATGATACAAAAATAACCAGATCGTCCGCATCTTGCAGGAAATTCGAGATTTTTAAACAATTGCCCAGATCATTGATAAACAAAACAAAAAGCAAAGGACCCAAGACCGATCCCTGTAGTACTCCAATATTTACGCTAGTTTTCACAGACCTCTACGTGAGAGGGAACTTTCCCACCATGCTACTGTAGAAACGGGTATTCCGTGAAGAGAAGACCGTGATGGATGTTGTCCTACCCCTAATAAAAAAACGCCATAGGCTTAACATGGGAGTTGTTTATGTCACAGGTGTGACATAAAGTGTTGTTTATGTCACTACCTTCTAATGCTGAAAGAATGTGGGAATGGGGTAGGATAAAATCTAGACGCCACTCGTTTGAGTTTGAGCTTATTTATGTCACTCATTTTGTTGGCTTTGTAATGTCACTCGTCTTCGACTCATGAAATTACAGAGCCAACAAAATGCGTGACATAAATAGACTCAGACTCAAACTCGTGACGTCTCTTTATACCATGAAACAATTTATGACTTTGATATTGGTTATGACTTCCTCAAGGGAGCAAGACAGTAGATATTCACCGAACGGATAGCCATCTTGATTAAGCAAGTCATTATAATAATTATCAAAGATAAACTGCTCTATGTTGCCGAACAGACCCTCACCCACATTTGAGAATTTACAAATCATTGTCTTGAGAGTCTTTATAACCAGCTCATTTACTTAAGAAAGGATACATGGATAAGAAAATACAGGAATAATAAAAAAATGTACTTGTAATTTTTATGCTTATAATTCAAGGTCATCGATTGAAACCAGCGGCACATGGAGATAACGGCTTACCCTCTTGAATTTGTCCGTTTTGTACGTTCTCGGGATAACAAACAAAAGAGAAAGAGAAAGTGAAATTCTTGACGCCTCACGTGAACGCCTCATGTGACACCATAAGTCACTACAAGAGATAAGAACAGCGCTTTAAGTTGGACGGGCACCAGTCACTCTGCGCACACCGTAAAAGCCTGCACCCACCAACCACGATTCTGGTCCCGATTGGCCTTACGACGGCCTTCCCGACACCATTCCGATTGTAGCGTGAGGTTTTGCAAAATCGTGGTAGGTGGAACAGGTTTCTGCGATTCCGTCTACGACAGCTCACGATAGGCTGCGATGAAAACGCCAATCGTAGAGGTCCCGATAATTTCCAACATGTTGGAAAATTCGTAGCCTGTCGTAGGGTATTGTGTGTGATTTATCGGGAAAATATCTCTCTCGGGTGAAATACTTAACGGAAAATTATGAAATTCTGGAATTAGGTAGGGCGCATATAGATGTATAATCGCTGTAAATATGATATCATTTGAGGAAGTTTAAGTGTCTGAAAATAATAGTTTCATAACAGAATTATGATTCTATCACAGTTATATTCTTCAATTTGATTGTTTTAGTGTCTGGAAAATAATATCATAATATGTTGTAAATACCTCTAAAAGACTATTCAGATTCATTAAATATTTCTAAAATTATAATATATTTCAATATTAAAATTCTGCCTGAGATCTAAATTGGTACACCGATTGAATCGTGAGCCAATCGTGACCATGGTTTATGTTTTTGGTCCTCCCAATGCATTTCTACGCTCTACGATTTCAAACCATGTCCACGATTTGAAACTATCGGAGACCTCCCGATAGGTCGCGATTTGGGCATTTCAAATCGTAGCTATCGGGAAGTATGTCGTAGACCATCGTGGTAGGTGGGGGCCGGCTCTTAGAGACTGAGAGGGAAAAACGAGAGGCACGCGGGAAGAAGGAAAAGACAGGGAACAAGAGAGAGACTGAGAAAAAGATAGAAAGTGGTGGGAATAAAAACAAGGATGGCTCTCGTAAAAGGTCTCCTTTTATTTGTGCTATTGACATGCAAATTTTCATACAGTAAACAAGATTATACAAAAGACACACTGCCGGACCCAATGGTCAAACCGAGCGAGTGTGGTCAGTCGAGCATGTCATTTATCTGCGATCCGAATAATGTACTTCATGCTGAAGAGGGTATGTACTTTTTCCATTTAATTATATATGTTACTTAACACAATCATGTTTGACCTTAAACTTGACCTTTTTCAGTTCAGGGCGTGAATTCTTAAAATAAGAAGAGCCTATAACCGACCTTGAGTTTTGTGACTATGTTAATACCAAGTAGATATATTTAACACAGACACAGTCCTTGGACCTGTTTCACTAGTTTCGTGACATGTCTGTGACACCATACAGACATTGGGGTTGTCTAGTTCCGTGACAACACAAGTAGCTGCCCTTAGGAAAAGACAGACCCCAAACTTAAGAATTAGACAAATCTACACGTCATGGACCTGTTTCACTAGTTTCGTGACAAAAGTGTTAGACAGACAAGAAAAGCGACACCAACAGTGCAAGTAAGAACGGACAAAACGAAGTCTAATGTCTAATTCTTATGAAACCAGACACACCATGTTTGGGGTCTGTCGTCTCCTAAGGGCAGCTACTTGTGTTGTCACGAAACTAGTCAACCCCAATCTGTCTGTATGGTGTCACATACACCATCTAGACATGTCACAAAACTAGTGAAACAGGTCCCTGTGTCACTAGTTTCATGACAAAAGTGTTAGACAGACATGAAAAGCGGCACCAACAGTGCAAGCAAGAACGAATAAAACAAAGCCACATTTCATAACATATGTCACATCTTTTGTAGCATGTTGTGTCACAATGTCGATGTTGCGAACAGTGACACTACAGCACCACTTGTGCCAGCGCTACTTGTGTTTTCGCAAAACCCCAATCAGTCTGTATGGTGTCACAGACGCCATCTAGACATGTCACGAAACTAGTGAAACAGGTCCCAGGAATGTTTATTCAATGTACCATAGAGTCATATACACACTATACCTGATATTGTATTATAGTCACTATACTGAATACAGCTCCAACCCAGCTGAGGATACTGTGGAATCAAATGTTAACATCATAAATTCTAAGAAAAACGGCACAGTGGCTAACCTATCAGACAAAGTACTAAATGAATCAGAATTATCAATTCTAGAGAAAGGTCTCAATTTCTGTCCCTACACTACAAAGGTAGAAGAAGGACAAATGAAACAGGAATTAGATCGTTTTCATCGCAAACTAATGTTAAGACAATTCTTTGACAAACCGGACCAATGCCCTCCAGGTAAGAAATTGTCCACACCAGGTGAAGACCACAGACAAACCAGAGGGCACCAACCGTAGCAGTATGACCACAGGCACCACCATAGGGCCTTACGGGGACAAAACCCTAGCAAAAGAACTTCGCAAAAGAACTTCGCTCCTCAAGGTTCAATGAAGGCTTTATCTCTGTTAACGAAATTAGTCTCTCACAAAAGAACCTTCATAAAGCACGACCCAAACCAAACATCAAAAAGGATGAAAAAACGACTTTGTCAAAAAATAAAGACATTATCATCAAACCGGCCGATAAGGGAGTGGTCACAGTGATTATGAACACAATAGACTAATTTCACCTTTTTCCACCATTTCATCTACCTTTTTGTTGATGATCTTATTGAATTTAGACGTAGGATCTTTGTTCAGTTTCTCATTCACTGTATGAGAAATTACAGGAGACATAGGTGATGCTCTCAGAAATGGGGACCCGAGGGCCCCACAGGTCTATTTTCTACCAAAAATACACAAAGGTAAACTGCCTCAAAAATGGGGACCTGAGGGCCCCACAGCTCTATTTTCTAGATATTCGTAGATATATTTCTCAAACCAGAAGTTCCAAAATTGGAGAAATAAAAGATCTGACTGGAAATGAAATTCTGGGCGCCCTGGATGTGGGAGTGTTATATACGAACATCCCAAATGCAGAGGGCAAAGAATCGATCAAAAAATGCCTGGAAGATTCTAGGAATAGCAAAACCATGAACCCGAGCATAGAAACATCACAAAACTATTGGAGATGGTATTGAAAATGAACAATATTCAGTTCAATGGGAAAAACTACCTGCAAATAAGCCGAACAGCAATGGGTACAAGACTAGCCCCATCGTATGCCAATCTATATATGCAACATTTAGAAAAGAACCTCTCCTATAGATAGGCATAACCTGAAACCACAGGTACACTGAGGATATCTTCTTCATTTGGCAACACGGGAGGGAAGAATTGCAGAAATGGCTGCAATATCTGAATGAAACACACGAATCGATTAAATTTATTATGGAGATGTCAGAATCCAAGGTAAATTTCCTGGACACAACAGTGATCAAGGGCAAAATGGGTGATTTATACACGAAGCTGTATAATAAACCGACAGACGAAAATACCTACCTGAGATACAACTCAGCTCACCCCCCATCTAAAAAAAGAGCATACCCTATTCTCAACTCTTACGGATGAAAAGGATCTGCTGTAGAGTAGAGGATTATGAGCAAGAAGCGTCAAGGAAAATAGCTGAGTTAGCAGAAAGAGGATACCCTCGAAAACTGCTCAATTAATGTAAAACGAAAGTGGATGAAATAGAAAGGGCCACCACCCTGAAACCAAAACCACAAAATGAAATAGTGGAAAATGAAATTTTCCTCATAAGTACTTACAGAGAATAAAACAGACTCTACCAAAGGTAGTGGAAAATAACTGGGAAATCCTTGGCAAATCCACAACCACAAAAAAGCTCTACAAAAGTAGACTAATGAAGGGATACAAACGCCCGAAAAACAACAAAGAACATCTAGTGAGAGTTAGAACATCATTCCACCCTGAGAGGGAAAAGGGGAAAAGAGGTAAAAAAACAAACAACGTCTGCAAAAAGAAAAATTGCAAATATTGCGGGATGCTAGAGAAAAAAGGACAAAGTCAAGTCCAAAACCAAATAAAACAGACACAAATGCAAACACAATATCACTTGCAACAGTTCCAATGTGATATATTGCATAGAGTGCAAGACCTGTGGGCCCAATACGTAGGGCAAACAAAACGAAAAATCAAATAGAGAGTCTCTGAACACATGCGGGCAGTAAAGAAAGACTCCCAAATATGTGACGTCCCGGGACATCAAGGCACGAACGATATGAGGGTGTACATACTGGATTTTATCCATAGACACCCAGACAGCAAACAAGCAGGGGTACTCAGAACCAAAATTGAGTACAACTGGATCCATAGGCTACAGACCCAAGCACCAAAGGGCATGAACACTATGGATAGCAAGTATGAGTAATGGACACTTCTATGCCACGTGAACAATTTTTTTTTTCAATTGGAACTATAGAACGACAATTCTTTGACCATGATTTTTCCACAATATCCGCGATATTAGGAAAAACCAACTCCAAGAGAAAAGGATAATATCATGAATTTCTCCAGTTCATTCCCTAGCGACCAGAAGGTGTGACTGACCCAATAAGGCTATGAACTTTAATTAAAGAAAATTAGATAATAAATCTCCTCAAAATATCAAGTATGACCAAAATAGTTTGCTACATTCGCCTGATGAGACCAGAAGGTCGAAACTATTTAGCAAGGACAGAAAAACTTGAATAATCAAGATTTCCCATAGTGAATACATACAGAAAATGTGCCCGATCCACACGAGAGGGCATAAATCACCGCACATGATCAAATGAACCAATGGAGGTCTCCGTCTGTATAATTATTCACAACTAATTAATATTCATGACTCCCATGGTGGTGATCGAATCTATGAAATGAATTTAGGAAGAAATCTCACCCCTACACATTTACCGAAGTGAGAGTTCTTTTACTTCCCACACCACATAGACATGGTATGAGAAGGATTGGCCTTTGATATAGCAGTAAATCTACCACTGCTAGGGGGTGTAGGAGAAAAGTGGCTGCAGTAGGACCCGAATCAACAAAGTCCCGTGCTTGGAATGTCTAAGGATATTCCGTGTCCCATTGAATTTTTTTAAAGGCTTACAGAACGTTTTGTAGAGGCTTACATTGTACCATACACTGCACGGAAACCCCTATTTTACACTATTTTACATGTCACTCTCTACTTATATTTATTATTGCTGTCTGCAAATATTTGTATAATATTATAAACAAATGATATATTGTATACAGGCGGTTGCCTCCAATGCAAACATCTGACACACTTGATGTATGATGTATCAAACGGTGTCTCAACATTGTCATTTTAGTTTCATTTTGGGTTTAAATCTATGTAAAAGATCAATAGCTTGCTATTGACGAAAAGGAGTTGCCCAAACTACTCTGGTAGATATACTTCAACGAACTCGAGATATGTATCAATCTCAACACGTGGACAACTTATTGTTTATTTGTGATTTAGTTAGCATTGCTCTAAGAGTAAAGCACACCGGCAAACATGGCTGACTATCTTTACAGTTTAAATAAAGAATTTTTTTTTAAAATGTATACGCCCGGCGTATATAGGCATCATTTTGCGCTTACAAGGTGGTCCTATTTTCCATCGTGTATACGCTTCATCTATAGGCGTATATACGTTTCCATGTTACAGTCATATATATACGTCATATATACGCTTGATTCTGTTGTATTTACCACTGCACGAAACCTACCGATTTACATATGTATGCGAAACGTGTCTAACAGTAGGATTTTGCGTCTAGAAGTTCGACCTGTTATCCGTCTCGTAGACGCCTTATCTAGTGGCGTATATACATGTCCATGGTGCGGGATTATAAACGTCATATATACGCCTGATTCCGTTGTATATACACCACCATCCAATAGTTCCGATCTTTGCAACTTGGGGACACTACTGGTAGCATATTTCATTTGCCATTAACCATCCAAGTCTGTATTATATGAAAATTGCAATTTTATATTACCAATTTATTTTATAAAAACCGGTAGGGGGCGGTAGGGGGTGGGGTTGGGAGGTCGTGTGTGGCAGGTCAGTGTTGGTGCATCCCCACAGGACGGGGCGGGCCGCGGGTCGCAAATTTTTGTGTGTGTATCATATCTACGCCTGGCGTATATATATCGCACAGAGCAAGTTTTATCTTGGATACACCAGGTGTGAAATACAGCCAAGTCGCGCGCGTCTACATATGGAAACCGTCTAGTAGACGCCCCTAATGCAGGCGCGGATAAGAGGCGTATATAAATATAAACAAGCCACTATACAGCCAATACGTGCGTTATCGCGAAGGCGTATATATATGTAAAATGGTGGTTTTCGTGCAGTGTACGTTACAAGGCAGAGATCAAATTTTATCAAATGGATCGTAACCTGACAGTGTGCCCGGCAATTCTGCAGCCTCCGGAGGGCCCTCTACGGGGAAACCCCTAGAGCAACATCTGGACTGCAGCACAAGATGGCTTATTCAGATGTGGGACCTGTTTCACTAGTTTCGTGTCATGTCTGTGACATGTCTGTGACATGTCTATGATACCGGACACACCATCTAGACGCCATCTAGACATGTCACGAAACTAGTGAAACAGGTCCCAGTTGATCGGCATTCAGTTCAAACTGGAGACGCCACTGACCTTTCGCTTTTAGACGAGAGCTGCGGCGGTGGTGCAAACCCATTACAGGTTTCTTCCTAGCAGTCGAACATCATAGCTCGGTCTGTAGGAGCTTTGAACTTAGCCTCTTCAGGCTTCACATCTACCCGCACATCCCTTTTCAGGTTTGTCAGGGTAGCAGTCACCTTCCGTGGCCGCCCGGGCTTCAATCGTGTTGACGGGCTCCCACCGCTCGGAACCCTGGTGCTTTGAATTCAGGATAAAAACGTCGAGGGCATCCGGGTAAGCGCGGGCGCTGTGGTGGTTGGTGTAGGTAGGGATCAGCCAGGTGGAGGCTTCATAGCTGATAGGCCACCCGTACCTGAGGAAATTGCAGACGTCGTAATCGTGGTAGCCCAGGGACCTGTTTCACTAGTCTTGTGACATGTCTGTGACACCATACAGACATTGGGGTTGTCTAGTTTCGTGACAACACAAGTAGCTGCCCTTAGGAAAAGACAGACCTCAAACATAAGAATTAGACAAATCTACACATCATGGACCTGTTTCCCTAGTTTCGTGACAAAAGAGTTAGACAGACATGAAAAGCGGCACCAACAGTGCATGCAAGAACGAACAAAACGAAGTCTAATGTCTAGTTCTTATGAAACCGGACACACCAACTAGACGCCATCTAGACATGTCACAAACTAGTGAAACAGGTCCCTGGAGACGTGTTTCCCACTCGTCGATGTTCATGGCGAAATAACAGGGTGACGGGTGCCACAGAAATTACAATCAGAAGCCTGAACAATGGCCGTATAAGCTTCCGCAAGGTCCGGGAATTTAACCCAGCATTCAAAAGAGGAAGGGGGCGCACAACTGGTGAGTCCGACGTTGTTACGACCCGCTTGACCAGACCGATATGATCCGTAGCTGGGTTGTCCGCCCCAGGATCATTAAAGCACACATGGTCATCAAGGGTACCCCCTGGAAGGACCTTAGTCAGTTGTAACGGCGACAGCAGCAGGCACCCGGCCTAAAGGGCGTGGCCTTCGCTGGTGCAGTGGTGCTCTCGTGGTGGTGATTTATGCGACACTCCTTCATAACGGGGGAGAGGGGGGGGGGGGGGTGGTGGTGGAGGTTAAGCACTAAGTAGCAGTACTCGCAGATATGGCTGACCATTGTGCCCCTGTAGGCCTGGTGAGAGGGGGGGGGGGGGGGGGGGGGTCGTAGAGCACCCCTTTGCCGAGTTAGTCCTGGCAAGGGGGAGGTTGATCGCTTGCTTCGACTTGTTGCATTTGTTGGACTCCGGGTCTTATTTGGCGATGCGGGTGCTCTCAGAACGGGAGATAGCCGTCCTCAAGTGCTGAATTTGGCTATTGCTACCCCATCTCTACTCTTGCGAAGACCTCCTCTCTCCAGTGCCTCACAGAGCTGAAATCGTAATCCAGTGAATCTCCAACTACCTCACAGAGGTGCGGCATCAGTATCATCAATCATACGAAAAATACTCCAGATGTATTCTTGAATATTAAGAGACCCCAGCGAAGTTTTTTCCTTCTTCACACCTCTGAAGACATACTTCGCACTCACAGTATTTTGATGCTGTACTTGGTCGTGGTGTGTGGAGTAACAATGAACAGTGTGAAGTTCATAACTTCAGGTGCACTTTTTTTAACTTTCGGGCGCCCCCCTTGGGCAGACTTCTTCGGTGGCATGTTGAAAGCGTTTCTGGGACGAAAGCCGGGGTAGAACAGGTCATAATACCTTGAGTAAAACTTTATACATGTTATCAGTCTGAGAAGTGAGCAAAGACTGCGTGTCACATGACCAGATGTGGTCTGTGAAACGTCCGTAAGAGGGGGTGTGAGTCCATGGAAGTGCCCTCTGCAGCCATTAATCCTCACCATGTTCGCTCCAATGAAAGCAACAGTAATAATGAATCTAAATGGATTGAAATTAGTCTATCTGTCACACAGAACACAACTCAACAGGTTCTTTGAATAAATATTCTAGTACTTCTCATTGTGTAATACAAGTTACATGTGACCAGTGATGATGTTACAGGACACTCATGTCGTCTGTCGGTGTGTCGGGGAGCAACTGCTGCGTGAGGGCTCCGTGCTACCCTCTATCTACCCCCAGCCCAGCGTGGCTGGAACTACGTCATACATTCCACAGCCTGCTCACTCTCCGAGCAGGGGCAAAATAACAAACACAGTCTCAGTTATAAGGATTGTAGAACGAGGCGTGTGTCTGAGTCCCTGTACAAAAAAAAAAAAAAAAAAAATTCATCAGAAATCACAGGGA
Organism: Alentia gelatinosa; assembly: GCA_950022655.1. Lineage (NCBI taxonomy): Eukaryota > Metazoa > Annelida > Polychaeta > Phyllodocida > Polynoidae > Alentia > Alentia gelatinosa. The sequence goes on along the minus strand of OX465580.1, from coordinate 137,845,806 downwards.
GATACACCACTGATTTTTTAGGATGGATTTTTTTGAAAACAGTCTCAGTTATAATACTGTTAATACATACCACTGTGTTACATACCTCAAACTAGGAAAATTGTATTAAATACCATATACCGCCCGCCAAATGGGGACTGCAGTCTTTTTATATCAGACTCTGAAAAAGCCATTGATGAATTGGAGACTTAAATATAGATTACTTAGATAAAAAAAGATAAGAAATAAAATTGACTTTAGACAGTTTGAGAAAACAACTGGCCTATCCCAACTAATAAAAGAACCAACTTGACATGGAGACAAGGACAGCTGTTTGGACCTTGTACTTATAAATTCTGATAATTATGTCATGGCAGGGCTTACAGGAACATAGTTAAGTGATCACAAAAGTGTTTACACTGTGAGATCCAAGCCAAAAATCAAATATGAAAAATAGTCTTCCATGGAAGATCAATTAGGAACTATGATAGGGAGGTTTTAATTTACAAAACGAAGACGGGAATGAATTTTATAATATTGAAGACCAAAACCAATTTTGGGACATTATGAGTAAATGAATAATCTTCCATCTGAATCAAATGTGTCCTATACGCGAATACAAGGTAAAGTCTAGCAGGGAGGTGTGGATTACCAACGAAATACTAGAAATTATAAAGGATAAGGACCATTTATTAAAAGATCCAAAAGAACAAATCTTGAATTGGACTGGGACCTTGCAAGGAAAGCCCGAAACAAAGCAAACACTACAATTAAGAAAACAAAATGTAATTATGTGCAGCAAACTCTTGAGGAAAATCAAAATGACTCTAAAAGTTTTGGAACAGACCTAATTAAAGGAAATAACAAAAATCTTGAAGAAATAAAATTAAACATGAGAATGCCATAAGAGTACATAGATAACTCAGAGATTGCAGATCACATAAATAACCTTTTTACCGGTACTGGCCCGGCCCTTGCAAGGTCCCATACCAAGTCATGGGTTTACAGAGGTCATACCAATGCCAGCAAATTATCAGACATAAGAGCAACAGTAGAAGAGACCTTAAATATCTTGAAAAATATGAGACTACAATTCATCTGCCATAGAAGGTCTTTCATCGGTTTACCTAAAAGATGCTTTGCTGGCATTGTCGGACCAATTTACATATCTAATAAACATTTCATTGTCAACTGGTATATTTCCAGAACTGTGGAAGCCTGCTACGATTATACTGCTGAAAAAGGAACTCCCTTCTCCCACTTTCAGGGAAGATTATTGAAAGAGTACTGCATGAACATACAAAGAGTTTCTTTGGTGAAAATAATTTGCTCACTGAGAACCAGAAAGGATTTAAATCACTCTACCATAAACACAGTTACTAAATTAATAAATTACATCAATGATAATAAATTAACCATTTGTACTAAGATCGACTTTCGGAGAGCATTTGATACTATAAATCACAATATTCTTATAGAAAAACTAGAAAAACTTGGAATTGCAGGAAATGTATCAAACTGGTATCGTAGTTATTTAAACAGTAGAACTCAAAAGACCTTTGCAAACAATATGGAATCTAAGCCAGGATTGATCATATATGGAGTAAACAGGGGTCAATCCTTGGCTTTGCTATTCATTGCATACATTAATGACATTACTGCTTAGAGAGGGAGATGGGCCATGAGGATACCCAATGTTTACTGTATGCAGATGATACAGTGTTGTATAGATCAGGAAACAGCCTGAATGATATTACTGAACAATTACAAAGAGATCTTCAAAACATAGCAAAATGGTGCTCGGGTAATAATTAGAGAATACTGGCTTAGGCTTCGAGGACGTTGTTTTGTACGTGGTCCTTGGCCTGATTTTACGGCCTGAGCTCGAAGAGCGAAGGCCGTAAAATCAGGCCAAGGACCAAGTACAAAACAACGTCAATCGAAGCCTAGACTGTATTCTTTTTATTATATAGCCTCAAATTGTTAGAATTAGTTAAATATTTACCAAAACGCCATTGTCAACTTCGTCGGGGACAGCATCGTGTACTCGAACCCTGGTTTTCACAACAACGTCGCTCTAGAGATGATAGCGAGGCTGGAGCCTGTGACATCATCAACTTGTCGATCTCCATACACATTCTTTGTCTTACTTCATTAAGGGTAGGGACAAAGCATATGCTAGGCGAGTGTCTAAAAGTTACTGTATGACGCCACACTGCACCGCTAGAGCAACCTACAGAAACTCGTTTTGCGGAGCGATAAACCGGAGCGGCGCAGTGTAGTATGACGCCATAGTTACCGCTCACTCTCCCAGCAGATCTTCCATGATGCTTGCGCTTACTAATCTCTGCTACAACCCTCCGCTATCACTCTCCCTGCAACGTCGTGACGTCATTGGTTGTTTATATTTTGCAAGCTGACTGTCGGCTGTGTATGGCGTGGCGTTCTTTGGTATGGCATGCTAGTTTTAATTATATCTTTAACTTTTTATCTCGATGTTTTGTATTTATTAATGTATTTGTGCACCACTTTCACAGTTTTTAATTGTGTATATTTATAGTCGATACTTAAACGATGCCTTACATTTTTTTTCGCTGGTTCATATGTGAAATATGCGGGCAGGAACAAGCTAACTGCTTCCTGTTTCGCGCACCCGGTGCCCGTACACTGAATTTCGTGCACATACATATAATATCTAAATAATACTTACATACAGTATAGGCGTCAGTTTCGTGCATGGGTATATAATAAGTTAACTATAAATATTAAAAAAACAAAATAGATAACTTGCAGAGATTTGCTAGGAATAACGAGGAAGACTGTGTACTGAGACTGAACAATGAAACTATAGGGGACAGAGCCATTGTTAGTTCATGAAGCAGTTACTAGGTGGTTGGGGGGAAAAACCTGTATTCTGGCTCTTTGTTCTTACGAAATTCAACTGCCTTTCAATGTTTTACATAGGTTCCTTTGACTCTCTACACCCATCCCAGAGCAGGAAGATATAATACTAAAACCCAGGACATGATGTTTTTTTTACATGGAACACTTTATTCACATATGTGAGCAAAGCAAGAAAAGTGACATTTCCCAATTATCACTCACTTCTTTTGCACCTCCAATAGTAAAGAACACCTACTTTTTCACCTCCTTTAGTGAAGAACACCTACTCGGGGGGCATCATGGCAGCGCCCATGGATCATAGGCTATATGCCATATACACTGGGTGTCCTCCTCTAAGTATTTCAGTGTGACTCTTGATTAGTGCATGAATTTCAGAGCTCATATATATAGGTAATTTATCAAATCAAATATTACACAAATGGACTACCTGATGGACTTCGCACATGAAACTGACAAAACCGAAATGATTAACATTGATGAGATGTCTTATCATTTTATATATATATATACATATATATATATATATATATATATATATATATATATATATATATATATACATGCACCTACTTACTTCTGCAGTAACTATTAATTGTTGTCACACCAAAGGCCTTCTAAAGGCAGGATTCTTTGATTACTAGGCAGATGCTCTAACCACTACACTATAAAATACACCGTTGGGTGGATGTTGAAGGGTCTATATACCGAAGAGCGAGGAACTACTTTTTTTTTTTTTTTTTTAAATTCAAAATTATTTAAAGACGGTACAGACATTCATCCGCTTCCGGACGATCTTCCATGCTGGCGTCATTACACAAGACAAGACAAATATATTACAAAGACTAGACTGGACAGGTACAAAGACTATACATGACATAATCAAGCATTCACTCACACATTTACCCTATTATGTTTATTTTATATTTACCTTCTCATCCTTTTGCCATAATTATCCTATATCTTTATATAATATGTTTATTTCTTTATATGGTCTTCCGACCGATTCTATAGTAGTCTTACGACCTCTCATATGATTTCTAATAGTTCTTCTTTTATTTTCATTTTCTAACCATCACCCTCTAGCTGTTGTGTATCTCCATTTAACTTATCCCATAATAATGTCCCTATATATAACGGTGAATGTTTGTATTTTTCTATTCTAGGCCTTTTGATTTTTAGTTTGATCTTTTGATTCCCTCTAGTTTTATTAAATTCCTGATCAAAGACATTATCTTCGTTCTTAGACCACCATTTAACCATTGATAATAAATGTCCCGCTCTCCTGATATTATTTGATCTTATTTTACAACGTTCTCTTATGTCATCTCTACTCATTTCTTTTGATCTGTGGTATCCTATTGCTATTTTTAATGTTTTGTTTACCAGGGTTTGTAGTCTTGTTCGATTTACCTGTGATGTACTGTAGTAGATAAAATCTGCATATTCAATTATTGGGATAATCATTTGTTTTGCTATTTTTATACTTGCTTCTTCTGTTAACATATACCGGATCTTTCTGAATCTAAAAAGTTTAGTATGTATTTCATGTATAATTTTTTCAACCTGTTCATTAAATATAATTTTTCTCTCTAGCCAAACTCCTAAGTACTTATATTTTATTACTGCACTAAGATTTACTTCACCCATTTTTACTTGTTCTGTCACATTTATGCCCCTTTTGTTACCAACCCACATTATTTTTGTTTTATTATAATTTATTCCTATTTTATTCTCTTTCGTCCATTTATCTATTGCTAGTAAGTCCTTTTCTATTTTTTCAATAATTTCATGCTGGTTATTCCCACTAGTCATTATTATACAATCGTCCGCAGACATTATAATTTTTCCATAGTTTATTATTTTATATAAATCATTTATGAATATGATGAACAATAGTGGTCCGAGGACCGATCCTTGTGGTACTCCGCAAGTTACTTCAAATTGACTGGATATTTTTCCAAATAATTTTGTCTTACAAGATCTGTCCCTGAGATAACTTTTTAATAGATTTACCATATTTCCCCCAATTTTAATATCATATAATTTATTCAATAGTATTTTGTGATTTACGCTATCAAAAGCTTTCCTGTAATCCAAAAAAGTTATTAGTGTTAATGCTTATTGTTTAACTGTGTATGTAATTCTTGTACAAGTGTAAAAATTGCCTGAGCGGTTGATCTCTTAGGTAAAAAACCAAATTGTGCATCTGCTATCCAATTTCTTTGTTGAATATGATTTAAAACTATATTGTGGATGACCTTTTCATATATCTTTGATAATAACGTCAGTACTGTAATAGGTCTCCAATTAATGAATAGTCTCAGATCTCCTTCTTTCGGCAACGGGGTAATTATACCATGTTTTAATATATTAGGAAAGTATTCATTTTTTAGGCGGTAATTTATTAAACTAACCACTATATCTGTTCTAGTTAATAATATCGATTTAAGATTCTCAGAATGTAAATACTCAAAACCTGTACTTTTCCCATTATCTAATTTCTTTATAATTCTTGTTATGTTTTCATTATTGGTTTCAAATTCTTCATTTATATTTACGTCATTTAAGTCCATTTGCTCTTCCTCCGTTCCCTTTACTAATTCGTCCTCATCTAAATTTTTCAATATTATATATATCCCAATTGTAGCAAAGTGTTTGTTCAAATCTTCTATTACTTTTTCGTCCAACTCATTTTTTTCAACCGGGTATGTTTTCTCATTACCTTTTTTATTTTCCCAGACCTTATTTAGATTTCGCCAGAAGCGCTTTGGATTGTTTTTATTTTCACGTAGACTCTCCTGAATCTTTACTGCTTGGTATCTCCTAATACCATTTGTTATTTGTTTTCTCAACTGTCGTATATTACTTAAGATTCCTATCCTTGTTAAGTCATCACAGTCTAATTTTATCATCTTTCTTAAAAGTGTTCTTCTTTTTTCTATTTTTACTGCAACATTTTTTGGTAAACAAAAATTTTCATGTACTCTAACTCCTCTGCTTTTTATAGGATATTCTTTATCAACTTGTGTTTTTAAATATTCTATGAAAGTCTCACATGGTTCCTTTTCCTGCATTTCTTCATCAAATCTAAAATCATCTAATATTTTTGCTTGTTTATGCGTATCTAATATCTTTAAGTCTCTATAAATAATTACCTTTCTTTCTTTGTTCATTTTCTTCTTCTTTTTTATCGCGTATATCATAATATGGTCTGATAAATAATAATTTACATTTCCCGCCTTATTTACGTATTTACTATTATTGTATATGTGGTCTATTCGGCTAGAGCCTCCCTGGTATATAAAAGTATCATTTGTTTCAAGTACATCTAATTTATTTTCTAACAAGAATTCTTTCATTATTTTATATTTATCACTCCTCTTAGTATTTAAATTTATATTCATATCTCCCATAATCCATATCTCATGTCTCCTATATTTTCTACATTTTAACAAACTTTCTAAAAAATTATAACATCCATTCACATTATCACCTGGTGGGCGATATACAGATACAACTATTTTCTTTTTATGATTAGGTTCTATCACCTCTCCCGCAAAACATTCTATTTCCCTACTAGATACACTATATTCCTTGATTATTGTGGTAAAAGGACTCAGATAATCTACCATACTGCCCCCCACCATACTGCCCTTCTACAATGTTGTCCCTCAACCATACTGCCCATGTACAGTACTGCCCCTCCACGACACTGCTCCTCTACCATACTGCCCCTCCACAATACTGCTCCTCTACCATGCTGCCCCTATACCATACTGCCCCTCCACAATACTGCCCCTCCACCATACTGCCCCTCCACAATACTGCTCCTCTACCATGCTGCCCCTCCACCATAAAGCTTAATAATAGATTACTGACACCCGTTCATCTATATAGTGACTGTACAGATATGGTCTATTATTGAACCTCCTTGTCCTTGAGGGCTTATTATGTCATTGATGATTTGGGTTAAGTTCAAATCCTTAGAAAATTCTACCAGATTTGCGTGATTGGTGTCCTCACGTCCTAGCAGGTTGCTCTTTGTTATGAAGTTCTGATTTAGGGGCTTGATGACGTTTTAGGGACCTTTCTTCCCATAAACTCCTACTTTCACGAACAGGAGATTACTCAGTGCAACAAACGACAAATCTCTCAATAATCTTCTTTTGTTTTTGTTTATTGTCAGTGCCTCTCGAAAAGTCGAGTTTTTCAGGCACATCAAATTCAGAGTACATAGTAGGTTACATCGATTCATTCATAGTACAATTCAGATTTTACATCCTCACTTAGATTGAGGTAGTAGTAGTAACACTAACATATAGTTAACATTATGACAAGAAAGAGAGATTAGGAATGAAATGATAATAAGATGATATAAGTAGTATCAAGGCTATAGTCCATATTAGATTCATAGTTTCTGAATGCGTCTCTTAAAGATTTCCTTCTCATTTATCAACTGTATGTCCGCTGGGAGCGCGTTCCATAGTCTAGCTCCCCTGCAATACGGAATATTATATACAGTGGTAATTCTTGGCTCACCATTTCAAATAATGATTTGTTCTGTTTTCTTGTTTGTCTCTGCGTCTTGTCCATCCAACGTTCAACTTTTTTATTCTTAAACATTATACATAGTAGTTGTCTATCCCTCCTAGTTGATAGTTCCTCCAGGTTACAAAGATTATTCATATCTGATAACGATTTTGAGCGTGCTCTAAAACCCAGAAAGATTCAAAGACCCCTGTTGTGTAGCTTCACTAAACTATCCAAATCTCTCTTTCGAAAACTACCGAATATAAAAGAACAATATTCTAAATGTGGAATAACTGTACTGACATACACACTTCGAGCTGCTTCGTAGGTAAGACAATTTCTGATTTTACAAAATTTAAATAACTTATTATTGACAGTTTTGGAAATCTCCTTAACATGTGGCTCCCATGATAATATCTCATCAATTACCACACCATGGTATTTATACTTACTGCAACATGTTAAGACGGTATCATTCATGTACAAATTAGGTTTTCTTATGTTTTTTCAGTTTGTATGGAGTTCCTATACTCATAATCTTTGTCTTCGTGACATTAATTGTTAGTCCGTTGATTAAACACCAAGTTGATAATGCATTAAGATCGAGTTGCCGCTTACCCCCGACATCACTTAAACCATCTCCTGAGTAGTAGACTACAACGTCGTCTGCATACTGGATATACTTTGAAAAATTAATGCATTTACCTAGGTCATTTACAAACAAATATAAACAAAAGCGGGCCTAATACTGATCCTTGTTGGACGCCAAACATTACATTTTTACAATTAGACATCATTCTATTGACCTTAGCTGATTGTACTCGTTCCAGTAGATAATCATTTAACCAATTTACAATATTTTTTTGGATCTTTAAAAGTTTACTTAATTTTAACAATAACAGTTCGGGATTGATGGAGTCGAACGCTTTACGGAAATCTATAAAGCATGACACAGTGATATAACCTTTATTTCTAGATTCATACACATCCTTTAAATAGTGGAAAATAGCGTCTTCAGTGCTACTGTTTGGCCTAAAGCCAAATTGATTATTGTCCAAAATCTCAGCCTCGTTGAGCAAGTCATAAATCACCGTATGGTATAGCTTTTCAATAACCTTACTCGGTAACATTAACAACGAAATTGGCCGCAAATTATCTATTTTCTTATTATTGCCAGTTTTGGGTATTGGCACCACTACTGCTCGCTTCCAATCCTTCGGGAATTCTGATTTTTTAAGTGATACATATGCATAAATTGCTGGCAAGCAAACTTAATACTGTCTATTACTATCCTAGAAGAAATGTCTTGCATACCGCTAGATTTGTGGGGACTCAGGTCTTTTAGCTTCTTTAGTATTTCATCAGGTGTGAATTCAATCTCATAGTCTCCAATAAGGGTGTTTTCTTCACGGTCGGTCAAGTTTCTAATGTTTTCTTCTATCTTGTATTTATCCAGTTGATCAAAAAGCACAGAACCTATATTCGCAAAAAATTCATTCACAAAGTCGGGTATTTTATCGTTGGGAATCTAAACACCATTGTCTTCTAATATACACTGCGTACATTTTTCAGTAGGTTTGACTAATTCCTTAATGAACCCCCAGAACTTCTTAGGATGCCCCTTTGGTCCTTCTAGTTTTTCTTTACAAAACTCACTTTTTTCAGTGCGTAATTGGCTTCTGATCTTTCTTGTAATTCTTCTTACTTCTTTGATTACATTACTATTTTTTGTCTCTTATATCTACTAATTAGGTCTCTCCTATGTTTGATAAGATTTAGTAACTGGGGTGACATCCAGGTGGGTTTACTGTCAGCCAATTTGCGCTTTTTGATCAGACATTTTTCGTCTAAATATTTGTTTAATTTATCAATCCAGATTTGCCATAATTCATTGATACCATTAGTTTTCCAAAACAGTTCCCAGTCCTCTTTATCTAAACAGTCTGAAAAATCAATTGTGTCATATTTTGTTGAACTTCTACCTCTAAACTCTATAGGTTTCTTTATTCTGGTTTCATGTTTTCTTAATGCAAATATCGCGAAGTGATCACTGATCATTTCATATAGTATTTTGGCTATTTTAATCTTGGTACAATTTGTGTATAGATGATCAATAGTCGTCCCCCCATTAGGGTTCGGCCTGGTCATTCCCGAAATTAATTGTTTAAGCCCAGTAGTTCTACAAAAGTTCATCATTAATCTATCTTCGTGGCAATAAGTCTTCTTGATATCAATATTAGTATCCCCAATGATCCAAATTTCCCTACTAGCTAATTCCGGAGAATTGACAATTTCTTCCAATTTGTCATAAAAGATTAAAGCCGATTTTGGTGGGGGTTTGTAACATGTGATAACAACTAGCTGTTCTTCAAATGGTTCCCGACAAACGGCCGTTTATTACATCTACTATCAAAATACACCTGCTGAAAGCTGAGATTCAGGGCTTTCCTGTGGATATAAATATAGGAGTAATGGGTCAATATTTTTTTAAAGAATTGTGACTTTATTTAAGAAGGATTGGCCTGGGCCTATACCCTGGTCCATGGTCCCTGCTCTGTTAGACATAGTGTTTAGTTCATCCATTTGCTGAGGTCTTCTGCCACTTTAAGTGCCAAAACACTATTTCAACCAATCAGAGGACATATTGGGCTTCACTTTAGTCCTAGCATGAAATTTCTAGGACCAGAATATCTTGATCAAGCACCAATTTGAATAAAAGAAAAGTTCATCACACAAAAATGAATAAATCAAACAATTTCGTGCCTATGCCATTACAAAGAGCATACAGAGAGGATTAATTTGATATATGAACTGGCATAGTTTGACAAGTGTAAAAGGTCAGCATCTTGAAATAACTACAATGAAAAACAGAATTTATCAATTCTCTGATCCATTTGAAGACTTCAGGTTCAAGGTAAATTATGCAAATTAGCTGTTCAAATTCCTATTTACAAGTCAAGGATATGTTATGCCTTGTATGACATGATCTAGATTAGAGTATTTGTGTGTTTTTCTTAGATTAGATTATTTGTGTGTTTTTCTGCAGAATCTATGCATCATTATTACGGATTTCCCTATTAATATGCAAATTAAATATGACATCATCAATATACATGAAAATAAATATCTCCATTGGATTCAGCATGTGAATATTCCCCTGTATGCTAAATATCATGTCCCTATCATCAATATATAGAGAGTTATTGTAATAAATCTGTTTATCTGTGCTAATCATTGGTAGCCCATGGCCTATTGGGTCAGGGGCGGTCATTGCTCCCCCTGGCGCATCCTCCTCCTACCAGCGCCCCTGCGCGTCCCCTCGTGTAGGCCACGTGAACCACGCGGTCACATGGCGCGGTACTACACTCGCCTCTGTCTCATTCTGCTTCTGTCCTTCACATCGTACGCACATACTCTAAATTTCTCCCACCCACCCTCACCTCTTTTCCTACCTTCGTAGGGGTTATTTTATACCTATTATACCAATACATATACGTATTACTTCATAATACTCGTATACTTATACCATAGTTGACACCTGTCAATTACAATATGTATTTTTCCATATGTATTTTCTTATCTCATATCATATTTACCAATATGTTTATCATTGTATCATATTTACCAATATGTACTACCTTATCATATCATATTTACCAATATGGATATTCTTATCCATTACGATATTATTACCACTGTATTGATATCTCATGTCTAATTGGTCATCATAAAATTAAAATAAATTTTATTTTGCCCATTCTGGACTCTCTCTTCTTGTGTCCAGGGTTTAGGGTAATGATGTGGTGCCGTGCCCTTCTACTGTTTTCTATATACTTGATTTCCTCAAATTCAATCCTAATTTGACTAGATTTTTCTCCATAATTCTCACTTGACCGATTTAAAAAATTCAAGTATCCTTGTAATCCTCTCTTACCAGGCTATCTTTTTCATATATTATTCTAATTATAGATATTAAAATCAATTTTTCATTCGCGTAGCTACTGTATTGCGTTTTCTATGGAGAATCCATAATCGGTGGTTAATAAAACATTTCATCTATATTATCTCTTTTCAGTGAAGGTATTAAACGGGTTCACCATCGAACTGAGCGAGTCAAAATCGGACGGGTGTTTACGATTTCAATATAAGGATGGCGGTGTCAAGCCTGTAGACAACTCTCCAAGTGGGAACAACGTGATAAAGGTGGCAGTGGTACCCAGGATTAAGTACAATAACGGATCCTACCCTAACGAGGACACTGCGCGGCCAGCGGTACAGGCGTTCGCTAAGTCTCTTCTTTTGAGATGGGGACTAAGGACAGTGAAATGTTCTCGGGCCGTAATTGTTTATGACGTCTACACTAGAGATGTAAGTCATTTTGATTATTTGTCAAATGAATAATTTAAAATAATATGTGACTAAATGCAACCCATAGGTTAAGATTGTTCTTAGGTAAGATTGTTCTTACACTGCGCGAAAACCCCCTGTTATTTCATATATATACACCTCCGAGTCCGACCCCGACTGCGACCCAAGTCTATAACCACTATCTTATACAGCGTACCTTATATACAGATTCATCCTCACCCATACAGAGCAATGGTATTTTGAAGGTAGAATTTATTTTAAAAAAAACGCTAATAAAAACAATAGAATGCTAGATTTATTGTATGTAATTAATCATAAGATACTCAATTGGGTTTCAGAGAGATTTTATGATAAAAATAAATAATATAACATTGGATTTTTCATATACCATAGACTTGGATGGTTAATGGCAATTGAAATAAAAACAACAGTGGTTTCCCCTAGCTACAGAGATCGGAATTATTAGATATTGGAGTAAATACAACAGAATCAGGCATATATATATATATATATATATGACATATATATGACTGCAACATGGGCATATGTATACGTCTAGAGATGAAGCGTATACACAATGGCACGGACGACTTACTTATTTACGCCAAATGATATATATACGCCTTACGTATACATATGTAAATCACGTTTATTCACGCTGTGCTAGTTTTATGAGTCTGCCATGCCAGAGCTAATCATTGTGCTCTTTATATAGGGTTGCGGGACTCGACCAAGGACATCAGAGTCTGTGAACCCTGTCCTGAGGGAAAAGTGCATTGTGCCAAATCCCGACTAGTGGTGCCGAACGCAGTGACACCGTGTTAGGCTTGGTGTATAGTGATGTGTGTGGGAACATGAGAACTCAGTCTTTGGGTGGTGTTGAGTATTTTCTGACATTTATTGATGATAATAAGATAAAATGTATATACCTTACTGGTACGTCCTCACATACTGCGTTTCTTTGGCTAGAAATATTCCACGAGCTCGCAGAGCGAGTTGAATATTTTTAGCCAAAGAAACAAGGTATGCGAGGATGTACCAGTAAGGTAATACATTTTTATTTTATTATATACCTTCAAATATGAATATTTGATTAATTGCATAATGAAATATGACAACTTCCGAGCTGGATTCAAAGTGTGCTGGTATATCTGTTGACATCTTTGTGAAAGTCAAGCACAGAATATGCTCCAAGTGCATTTTTTACTTTTTTTCCCCTTCAACTCCTGTGATCCTTTGCACGCATAAATTAGCGGAGTGCTGTAAGTCACTGCCAGCACTTCATAAGTAGGTCAGTGGAATTTTTTTCAGCCAATCAGAATTTCTATTCAAAGTAGGGTGGTACATCATTTTATACCACCATACTGTGCCGGTATATATTTAATACCAATACCCTAGCAGAGGTTGGTATTTGTGTAACATACTGGCACAGGTATATAATAAGACCTGTTACACCCGGGTATACATCCTGAAAAGTAAGGAGAAAGTGTTCAAGCAGTTCCTGGAGTGGAAAGGAGCTGAGGGTCTTGAGAACCGACACTGGTGTTGAATTCACGTCAAATGAGTCTGAGGAGTACCTACAAAAGGAGGATATCAGGCAAAAGTTCAGTGGGCTTGCTCTCCACGGGTTGGTCCTTCGCCATGGTTCGAGATTTTCCCTGGTTCCCAGTCTGGCGGGTAGAAATCGGCTGATTGATCGATATCTCGTTTGGGGTGCTTCAGAGTATTCGCTCGGCTATCGCCTCGTTCATATTACGGCACACTCGAAACTCGATGGCGAACGAGGACACAGACCAAACACTCATCAATTTTTCTTTTTTTCTAAGCAAAGAAAATTTATTCATCACTTCGGTACAATCATTGCCTTAGGTTGCATTTAACAGTTTACAGCCTGGTAACATTTCTTTGTTGTGTGGTCACCTTTGCTCCTTTTTTTTTTTAACACAGTGGCATCAGAAAAGGGGGGGGGGGGCAGGGGGGCCGCCCCCCATTTTTTCGCTAGCCTCCAAAAAGTCAACACCTTCAAATTTAACTCAATCAAGTGTAAAAACTATCTTGATTTTTCAAAATCGAACAAATGTCGAAATCAAACTTTTTAGTATGAAACTATGGCTAAGCCCTGACTACCTTGAAAAAGGTATCTAAGTCTGACTTTTTAGCGTTCAATGATGGCTAATACCTGACTTTTCACTGTGGAAAAATATAAAAATCTGACTTTTTAGCATGCAATGATGGCTAAGCCCTGACTTTTCACTGTGGAAAAGTGTCTGACTTTTTCGCATGCAATGAAGGCTAAGCCCTGCCTTTTCACGGATTTTCACAGATTTATGGTAAATCTAGTTTGACTTCATACCGAGAAAAAATTCTGTTATGTACACGTAGTCGCCGGAGTGCGATAAACAACAACACGACTAACTCTCGTTTTATTAAGAATTTATCCTACCCCGTCTAAATTACTTCAGCAATTTAAGAAACAATATAAAAAATATGAAGATTGCGTAAAAATCTATATTCCTATATATATATACCCATCATTGAACTAACTAGAGTTACATACCGCTGCTGGGGGGTGCATTAAAAATAAGTTATGTGTCGAGGTTGACGTTTTCGTCCCGCTCTTATGTTTTCGTCCCGCTCTGACGTTTTCGTCCCGCTCTGATCACGTGATACAATTCAGCAGCGGGACGAAACAATAGCTGTTGTGGTTACTCGATAAGGGTGGCCATTTGCTTCGGAAGTGTTTCAGGTAAAGAATTAAGCATTTTTATCTATATTTGAAGGTATATAGGAATAGGGAAACCAAGTACCGGTAAGCAAAAGTCAAAGTTACTCAGTAAGGCTTGGAAAAATTACTACCCGTGGCTGATGCCTTGGGCAGTAATTTTTCCAAGCCTTACCGAGTAACTTTGAACTTTTGCTCACCGGAACATAGTTTCCCTCTAATTTGTGCTTGTTGAGGCATGAGGCAGCTGGACGCCCGCATATGGAATATCCACCTTCTGCTTATACACTGCATCCCTACGTCCCTCAAGTTTTGATACACATACTAGCGACTTCGTCGTTGCCCTGTGCGCTTCTCAGTCAAGGCTACTGTTGATCAGATCGTGCCAGAGCTAACGTGCGTAGCAAACGTCTGCTCTGGTGGCCAGTGTAACAATTCCCAACTGCCGTCGTTCCCTCTAGCGGGTGAACGAGAAACCATCGTAAACTTGTGGTTATTATTTCACGTGACAAAGGTATTTTGCAGGCAACCAGGGGAACTATTCACTAAGTTTATAACAAAGCAGGCATACTCGAAAAGTGGTCTTATAGCTTATTTATATGCCCTATCTTTGTGTTCATCATATGCCTGGTCTTAGCGATGCTAAATAAGGGGCCATCCATAAATTATGTACGCAGAATATCTGAAATTTTGGACCCCACCACCCCTTGTAGGCAATAGAACAAAGAGGGAGCATACGCAAAATTTGTCCCTCGATATTTTGGTCGAAAATACTCACCCAGTTTTTCAAACTCGGTGAATATTTCCGACCAAAACACTCTGAACAGATCTGCATATCTTTTGATGATAATTAGAAATAGGAGTCTCTTTTGTTGTTTAAACTTTATTCGATTCTATTTCAGACATGGACAGCCACCAATGAAAATGGAGAGAAAGCCATAACCCTCGAACTTGTGGTTGCAACTTCTGAAACTGTCAAAGCCAAATACTTTGCAAACGGACAAATCTATGAAGGTCTTCGTGCCATGCTGGTGGAATACAAGTAAGTTTAATATCACAAGAGAGTGGTATCGAAGATATATATATTATCCTACCCCTAATAAAAAACGCCATAGCTGACGCCTTGGGCAGTAATTTTTCCAAGCCTTACCTCGTAACTTTGAACTTTTGCTCACCGGAACATAGTTTCCCTCTATTCCTATATACCTTCAAATATCGATAAAAATGGATATTTCTTTAACTATGATAGTCCGAGAAACCATTACCACCCTTATCGAGTAACCACAACTGATAGGGTTTCATCCCGCCGGTTTCCTAGCAACGATGAGTGTTGCTATGCGTGTTGCTATGTGACAACGTCGCGGTGACGTCAGAGCGGCATGGATATGAGATGATTACATTTTGCAGTCTTCATAATCTTGGCGATTGCAATCTCAACGATTATTCATATTCCTCCCTTATTCTTAGAAAATTATGTTTGCTTTGAATTAGTGAATGAGGAGCAGGGCCATCGTTACTAAAGTGCGTTAGTCAATCATATCGTCTATAAAAATCACGGGGTCAGCCTGGTACAAAAACGTCAGCCTCGATACATAACTCACAATTATTGTACCCCAAGCAGCAGTATGTAACTATGGATTGTTCGGAAATGGGTATATAGGAATAGAGGGAAACTATGTTCCGGTGGGAATAAGTCAAAGTTACGAGGTAAGGGTTGAAAAAATTACTGCCCAAGGCGTAGCTGCGGGCAGTAATTTTTCCAAGCCTTACCGAGTAACTTTGACTTATTTCCACCGGTACGTGGTTTCCCTATTCCTATATACCTTCAATTGTCGGCTAATATTGATAAAAAACGAACGTCTGAACGTCAACCTGTGCAGTAAACGTCAACCTGGGCAGTAACTTCAACCTGGGCAGTAAACAAAAGTTATTCCACCCCCAGCAGCGTTAAGTAATCATAGGTTGTTCGCTCATAGGTCTATAGGAATAAACATTACACATTTGTTACTGCATCCCGGAAGGAAGCCTACCATGAATAAACTGTGACTATTGTATTTGAGTGTCATCATTGTTGTGTACTTCAATATATTTGAATTTTTACTACAGATCCGCTATGAATCCTCCATTGGTTACCTGGTGGCAGATTATGCTGATACTCGTGGGAGGCCTGCTAGGGGTTACTGCCATCGGAGGCGGCGTTTATTTGACAAGGAATTAACAAGGTAAACAACTTCTTGATTTTCCATTTTATTGCATAGTTATTAATTACAATAACATACAAAGGATAATGAAGGACTACATGTAATTGTCAATATTTCCTAAATGCAGATAATAAGGTAAATAACACAGGCATGACCTTAATTACTAACATTCATTTAATTATGAAAACGTGGAGGAAACAAGATAATCATGTTGTCATCTTTGATATGAAGTATAAAATTGTAAGACATTTCGTTTAATATGTCAGGTGTTCATTGTATCAATATCTATCACTAACGCTAAGCTAAGAACAAATTGATAATACCTGACATGATTATAATGTAGGGGTCTGGGTAGTCGAGTGGTGGTGTGTTCCTTCTACGCTAGAGGACGCAAAGTGCTAGTCCCTGCTGTGTGGTGAGTCGTGATCACACTGGCAACCAGAGCTTCACAAAGTTAGCTCTGGGGCCCGTTTCAATAGAAAGGGCGTCACTATCCGGTTAGTGACATGATTAGTGAACCCAATAGTGACAAGAATAGCAGAAAAAGTTAGGTCTCGTTGCAAAAGGCATGTCACTATTGGGGTGGTGTGTCAGTTCACTATTGGCGACATGGTGATATTGCTCCCTGGGCCTGACAATGGATGGTGTTAGTGCTACCGGGAACAAGTGCTGTCAAGGTGAGGTCACTGCATAAATTAGCGACAGCGCTTGAATAATTCTACACTGGCCACCAGAGCAGCATTTGCTATGACAGAATTCAAATGTGAATATCGTTGGATTGCATGAGTCGATCTCCTTCATATTTGGCATGTTTATAAGTTATATGTGTCCCTAAATGGGATTAAAGTTGCATAGCTTAATTCATAGAGGAAGTAAAGTTACACGTTTGTGACAATAGAAGCGAGAGGGTATACCCTCTCGCTATTTGGGACACAACAGTGACCCCGATAGTGACCGGACATAGGTTTTATGAAATAGTCAAGCCACTATTAGTGCCTGTCTGTAACAAGGACTCCCGGAATGGCTTGTCACTAAACTCCTGCAATGCAACCTGTCGCTATCGTGTCACTACACCCAATAACGGACGTCCTACAGACTATTGAAATGGGCCCCTGGTCGGATTAAAACTGTGGCCGCCTTGACCCAGTAGTGGGACCTGTTTGTAGACTGGTTTCCTGTCCAAATGAAATAAGGGACTGGTAACTACCTCTTACGTAATACCACAGAGTAGAGAGTGATACTAGAGAGTGATACTAGAGAAAGACCTTGAACTGACAGTCATGCCACCTCTCTTGGCCTAACATGGACTTGCAAAGGTCTTTTTTTTATTCTATCCTCCTTTCCTAGCGATTTACTACCTTGAGTGCCTTATTCTGAAGAAATGCTGCTGATGAATATTTTACAGCAGTCCTGTCGTTCTGGCTGTAAGGCCTGCAGGCCTATTACAAGTCCAGATAGAATAAATGAAACATAAAAGAAAAGGTCACATGGGCTGAGGCCAGTCTAGGCTCTACAGTCTCAGTGTGCCTCAGTGATTTAACTACAGTTGGGGTGAGGAAAAAATCCTACATAGGGACTGAGGCCAGTCTATGTCTCACCTAAAACGCATATATATATGCTGTAGGGGAATCCCCATCACTCTCCCAGCAGATCCTTGGATATAGACTGGCAGAATGTGCTATCTGGATATCTATTCGGGGAACTATTCAAAGAAATCCATTTGGAATAGATTACCACACATTATCAGTTCTATAATCTGCAAAATATCTTGACAAGTTCATAAGGTATTCCTCTGATTTCTTTTTACACTTGGTAAGGCCCCCATAATTGTATTCTCACATGACATATTTTAAGCCAATCAGATGTCAGCATTCTGGTTTGCCCTTGTCCGTAGGAGGATTTCCTACAGGAATCCTACCATCCTACAGGTCAAGGCTCATAGGCTTTCTAACTGTGTGCGCTGAGGGTAGCTGAATTGCAATTTTTGAAAGATTACAAAACAAGTTTATATAAGAATTAGAAAAGCTGGAGTCTATATTGTTCTTAAAATATATACAATTTCTTGAGGTTTCCAAAATATGTTTTAGACTAGAATGAAAATCCTACATGTAGGCAAAATCCTACACACTGGCATCCCTGATTATTAATAAAACCCTGTTTTATTAAGGTTGGTTTGGTTGGCCTTGTGTCTGTAGGGGTTACCGGATCAACTGTCCGACTTGTGGGTTAACACACTCACAGGATAGCACATCTAATCGCTGGAAATATATATACGATCATCGGAGGTTAGAATAGACTCAACAACAATGGGAAACAATGTTGATAGTTTAGAATTTCGTATTCGTCTTTAATGGCATCATTATTTTTTATACTTCGGCGAGTAACAGTTCTACGACTCCAGGATTAAAACCTAAAGTATCACCTGTAAGAACAAATAGAGCACTAAAAACTAGCCAAATGAAGCAAAAAAACCAGACTCCGATAAGAAAAATGACCTGTCGAAGTACCGATTGATTAGAATCTCACCAATTAAAAAAACACAATATGTCGGTTTTTTATATACCAAGTGGGTGGTAATTACCCACAGACTTATATAAAGTTAACTAAACTAAAGAAACTATCACGAAACTACGTCCAAAACTATAAGGCAACATGAGGCCCAGTGGGGCTAGCTGGCACCGAAACAAACATCTAAACTAAGACTACAATGGGCGAAATCGAAGACCAAGAACGCCAAAAACACAAACCTAAAACATCAAACCAAAAAACGAAATACAAGTGTCCACATACGAAGACAAGCGTATATATGAAAGTGGACCAAAATGACTATAACAAATTGCGGTAAGCAAATTTTATGTCAGCCATGAGAGCTGTCTGATAGAAATAAGTTTCCTAACTGAAAAATCTATACAAAACTGGCCGGAAGGAAGACAGGCCTACGAGCCTAAAAAGGATCCAGTATAAATAAAGGAATGAAAAAAAAAGAAAAAAAAAAGTTATTTATTACCACTGCCACCGTTTCAGCACTTTTGTGCTTTTTGTTATGTTATACCTACGAAACTGATGTGATCAACTAACTTATATAACTTATATAGAGAATTAATTATAACTAAGATAGCTGATGTGTTTAAACTGTGTTCAGATAATTTATGGAATATCTCAATGTGAATATGATGCTCATTTATGCACCTCAGAACACCATATTACTGATCTGATTTACTTGAAAAAGGCAACTGTTTTGCCGAAACGTTGTAACTGCTGCATCACCAATAAAGAAGCCAATCATCAAAACCAATTTGGGCAGCTGTTGAGTTGTGCTTGTTTAAATTTAATTGCATTTTTTTATACTTTCATGGGTTTTCTCTAATTACAATATCTATTTTGCAGGGCTCACAGGTAGATTGAACTTCCACACCATTGGCACACATGAGGAGGTTGCACACACCAAGTTTGAACATGTGCGGAACCTGGCAAAAGAATACCGTACCTAATACAACCCCATATGCTAGCTTTAAATCTCTTTGCATCATAATTTGGGTCCAATCCTAATCTCTAATCTAATGTAATTTAGAAGTTACATATAATTATATCTATTAGTTAATTATTAGTATCAAGCTAATGTGATTAGAAAATAGTATTGATAATATGCTACAAGAAAACAGTATATAACAGAATTGTAGGCATAATGATAGATGTGTTTAACTGATCAGAAAACAGGATGATAGGGAAATCATAAATAACTAATCATTGTCACTAATGGCGTGTGATCATGTGTGTGGCATATATTTCATATTAGATTGCCGTATAGACTAGTATATGAACAATCAAGTAGAAAAAATAGATTAATTTGAAATTAAAGAATAGAATCCCTAATTACATAGTATGTGCGGATGATATCTAATTAGAGGAGAGAGCTGAGTAAACAGTGTCATGCCAGTGTAAAATGGCAGAGAACTGACAATAGCCAATTAGGTGCCACCAATGTAACAACCAACGTCCTGTCTGGTAACGGACCTGACTTAATTTGTATGGAGAATAAACATTAAGAATTGTGCTTGCAACCTGTCGTCCTGTGCTTGTGTGAATAGCTACAATAGAAGATGCCCCTGTGTACATTTGGCTAAATCAGTCAACATATGACAATTGAGATTCAGATCCAAAAATTGCATCCTATTATCTCATCAAACATCATCCGGAAGCCTTATTTTATCGGAAGAACCCCAAGAGGAATTGAAGTGACTATGGTAAATTAAATTAGCATTAAAGGAGTTTCAATCATGAACCAGCATCGATCTTTTATAAACTCAATAATCAGCGGAAAATTCGGCAGAAATGTATACATTATTTATCCTACCCCTAATATAAAGTCTCATAGGCTTAACATTGAGTTTACGTATGTCACACTGACTGGCAGACAGAGTTTCGTATGCTCCTAGGGGCATACGGAATTGTTATCACGTGACAAAAGAATTGACCGATCAGAGACCTACGAAAAAAGTTCCGGTTTCACTCAAAGCGCCCATTCAAGCTTCCATGTTTTATATAGCTTGATACAGAATATCACCAGTGATTTATGAAACCATACCCATTCCAAATTCCATTTTTATATGAAGAATAAGTATACAATAAAGGATAGAGCTATAATCACGTTATTTGCCATTTTGACATCTTGTTGACACTCGGCTAGAGATAGACTGGCCTTACGTCCTAAGCCTGCGGCCAACGCATCCCAGCTGATTCCTGGTCCACCTTTAGGAAGCTTATGTGGTGTAATGCATCTCATATTGATCTATTTCAATAGTTCAATGAATGCTCACAATCAAAGACTTGAGAGACAAAACGTACCCGTAAATTAGGCATCATGTAAGACATCGCAGCAGAATAATGATTTAAAATCAGCATGGTAATAAAACCTGTCCTAAACTTATGCATGTTAAACGCCCTCAGAATATCAGAAAATATGTGTAGACTCTCTGAAAGCCCGATTAGAACGGCCAGAACCTCTTCTTGACATCACATTGTTGAACTTGAAGGCGAAATAACACGATGAAACTATTGACTATCTATGATCCCACCTGGCTGGCTTGCAGTAGACGTAGTGGTTAATATTACATACCTATGTGCGAACGTCAGTGAAATACTACCTGCTCACAGGGGTGTAGTATATCGTGACTACGGCCCACTATGGTGCGCTTCATCGTACTGCAAGATTCTAACGTGTATGTAACTAAATCGCCGCAACGCGCTAGGCATGCGTATTCGACGTCATCGCTACCACTGTCAACATGTCGGGGGACGTCGAATCGCGACTTGAAACTCGCGATACAGGCCCCCTGTCACTAGTACAAGTGCGTAATGATCAAATATCAAGGCATACAACAGGTGATAACAAGATAGAACAGTTTAAACTTTGTAAATATGTTAAAGTCATTGATAATAACAACACGCCATTCGACTTGGTCTGCAATGGGGGACGCACAGACAAGTTTACGCCGATTCCCGGATGGAACTCCCTCTGCTCTCCAATCGCATTTTCTGTTAATTGTATGCCTACCGAAAAGCAACCAAACATCCGTTCGGTGAGTGACGGTGTTATTGCGCATGCACAACGCGCACATCCTGCGCAACTTCCAGTTCGTAGCAGACAGTGACAACATGGAACTGTTGTGAATTGATATCTCGCTAAATGGCTTCTTTCTGATCGAATAAAGGTATGTAATAATAAGAAAACGTCCTGACTGTGGCCAGAACTACGTCTTAGTTCTCGGTCACCTATCGCGGCGTCGGGCGAACGTCGGTGATAGATGACCTCAAACTAAGACGTAGTTCGGCCACAGTAAGGGCGTTTTCTCCTAATACTAATGTCAATCCGAAAAGTCCACACAGATCAGTGCATTCGTCTCCTTCCAGTCATAGTAAGGTAAACAGATCAGTGTAGCGGTTGAGATTGAATGATCCAGCATTACATAAGGCGAGTTGGCTCCTAAAACCACATCTGACGGAATAACAGTGTAGTTGAGGATTTGCTCCATGGAGGCGCTGCGGTCGTGACACACTTACAAATATTTCTGCCTCGTCTACTGCATACACACTTACAAATAGCTTTCCTTAGCAACCAGCTTAGCGACGTCGGAATAGACGATCAGGAGCGAAATTCATGATTAATTTTTGAGACGCACTAAAGATTCATGATCCTGGAGGTATCACCGCACTAACGGGGCTGACAGTTGTCTAGCATTTTAAATCATGTTTCTACCTCGATTCAAACCAGAATTATGGAATTTCATCTATCCAGGGTGGCCATATTGGATTTATGCTAATTTGACCTACTTCCACCACTTGGATTCTGAGATGAGTGGCACTGGAATTAAATCTATTGCTTTTTGTGGCCGGTCAAACCTTATTTTGACTGGACTACATGGTGGAGGCACGGTAGCGTGCTAGCAAGACCACGGTGAGACCATGTTTACCTACGGCAACCTCAACTCAACTCAACTCAACCTCAACTCAAAGTGGTGTGCCTTAAGTCGGCAGCCTATTCGAGCCAAGCAGAGAAAAGCCTTAAAAATGTCATAAAAGTTCCACATTCACTTACGGTTTGAGCAAAATTCACTGCTTGGACTTCCGGGTGATGGTGTAAACGTAAGAATTACGCTTACACCATCACCCGCCAGTCTTATATACAGCGCTTCCACGCTCTACACCATCTCTGCCCCCACGACGCAAGGGGCGCTTACTTCAAAGATGGCGGCAGTCCTACCACGCTCCCCTTCCTACCTTCGCTGACTACACTACTCCGCTGGTGTTTGGAGGACTGAGAGACTTGCGCCTCAGCACTAACATGCTCCTTTACCATATCTTATCATCAATGCTTGTTATCCTAGCTACCACCCGCTAGGTGTTTATCCTTCACATCTAGTTTGCATTATCGGTAACTGTATAACCTTTTTATGATCCATGTCCTAAATAGGTTACATAAACTTTCACAACTTTGTATGACCTCATACTATCGCTGTGCGCACCCTACTAGTAGTAAAACTTTGTTTACCTCCACTCCAGTCTCCCTATTTAAACCTGAATAAAGTTGCCATTGAAAACACTGGGATAGTGCATCGCATTGCATACATCCCCCTAGGAGGATACAGACCACCATATCCCCCTAGGAGGGTGCTTGAAAACAAGTCCCTGAAGCATCACCTCGCGTGCGAAGTAGGGCATCAGCGGCCATTTTGTATTTCATTCAATAATATAAATTAGCAATGCTGAAAAAGGATTACACCATAATGATAAATGATTAAGATATTAATGAAAGAATAATGAATAAGTTATTAATATAGCGAGCGTATCCTCATTGTAGTTAGCTCTATGCAATATCCTCGCTCACTGTTTGATATCACTACGCTTCAACTAAACGTTGGATACGCCCAATAGTTTCAGAAACAAGTTAACAGTGTGTATTTATTAGGATCTTCAAATATATCCAGAGAAAACGTTTGATCATTAAAGGAATTTTAGTACTTCATTCAATAAATGGAAAACCTTTCGTTTAGCATTTGCATTCTTTTAATTGAGTATCCAACTGTAACAATAAACGATGATATGAGATCTCATAGATTTCATGGACAATAGATAATCAATATACGATATCAAAATATTAAATCAGCTTTCACATTGATGTAAGATTACAAGTACTTGAAAAGTAATTTTAAGACATTTGAAGGGTTCAGTTTGTAAAACTACAATTAAAATATTTTCTTTGGTAAAGTTTCCTTCTTTCTCAACATACTGCACAGATAAACTAAAAAAAAACCAACGATATTTATCAACCTTTGCTTTTGCAATACTTTTCCAGTTTATTCAAAATATTTTGGAATGTTTCAGGGCTCTGTTACTCCAGGATTACGACAGAGCTGCGGATCGCAGAATAGCGATCGGAGGGCCAAAACGTTGCTCCTGAAATTTTGCGGATCGTGTCGCAATCACATAGGCGCATCGTCGCGTAAATTACGGCTTTTGGCGATACTTTTTATGCTGACCTTCACATCACTGCGGGTCATATCGTTGTAGGTTAAATACGGACTGATATTTCAAATAACGATCCATGGTGGCACCACAAACCCCTGCCCCTTGTTCTTTTACCTACAGGAAATAGCGATCTAAACCACCAGGTGTCAGATCAGTTTTAACTGTAACGCCATCTGTATTTAATTAAAGAACTAATTAATCTTCCCCTGTCTCATTCAATATGTGCCCCTGAATTGTTGTATCGCTATCGCATCGTAAAAATTAGCGATACTGCGGAAATATAGCGATACGATCCGATATCACTGGAGCAACGCTTTTTTAGTCAGATCGTTAAAGTAATCGTAAAAATGAAATGGCGATCCAATTATAGCTAGCGATACCACAAAAACAGGAGCAACGGGGACCTGAGTTTCAAAATTAAGTATAACTGCAAAGCTTAAATCCTCACCAGCAATTTTCTGAGTAACATTTGAACACCTTTATTTCGCCCAATAACACAGCAGTAACATGTGCTTACAAATACAAGTACATAAATAAAACGTTTCCCTCTGGTGCCACTTCTGTCCATTCTCACAACATTGGTCTCACCTTATACACGAAAACTAGAGCAATTCCCGGAGCATCTAGTGGATTGTGTCATCCTGGAAATTCCAGGAACATTTTCATGCACCACAAATTTAAACATAGTGGACAGGACATCTAGCATTGCTCTGAAACACAGAAGCTATGGCCTCCCCCCCCCCCCCCCCCGACTGATAGAGGTGTCCATATTTTCATATACTTAATATTGATGAAAATAATTAATATTTCTCGATCGATTCATAGACAGACTCTGTGTATGTTATTTTTACACTTCTCACCATGGATTGCCATAACAGTATATCTGATTGGCTTAGAGCATGTCAAATGATCAACCTTTGTATGAAAACATCAGCATTGGCATGAAAACTGTCGTTAGTACATCGTCAGCAGTGGTATGTAACTATGGAGTTATATGATATTGCCGAACAGCGGTATGTAACTATGGAGTGTTTGGATACAGGTATATGATATTACCGAACAGCGGTATGTAACTATGGAGTGTTTGGATACTGGTATATTATTAAACCAAACAGCGGTATGTAACTATGGAGTGTTTGGATACAGGTATATGATATTACCGAACAGCGGTATGTAACTATGGAGTGTTTGGATACTGGTATATTATTAAACCAAACAGCGGTATGTAACTATGGAGTGTTTGGATACAGGTATATGATATTACCGAACAGCGGTATGTAACTATGGAGTGTTTGGCTACAGGTATATGATATTACCGAACAGCAGTATGTAACTATGGAGTGTTCAGCCAAGGTTATATGATAATACCGAACAGTAATATGTAACTATGGAGCGTTTGGCTACTGGTATAATATTATCGAAGTTTACATCACATTCCCATCTTTCCTCATGCATTTTATTTTCTGTGTTTGGCACATCAATGTGTTCTATAGTTGTAAGTGTACAAAGTCAAATCAACAATACCAGTAACTAACAGTCTGTCTAAGACAAGTCCCCAGTGTATACGACGAATCAAGATATTCACAGAGACTTAAATATTTCGTAAATATTTCGTATTGTCTCAGCTTGATTCAATTTGGCACAGAATAGGTTTATCTCTGTTAATACAGATTTCTAAATACATCAGGTTGGTGAATATCTTAAAGCTTTAACAAAATTTGTATGGAAGCTCTCCCCCGCACTGTGACGTCACCTTGCCACCTGGTGTTCTATGACGTCACTGCCTACAGTGCCACCTGGTAGTCTGTGACGTCACCGCTTACAGTGCCACTTGGTAGTCTATGACATCACAGTAAGGCCCGGCGTCCACCTACTACGATAGAATCGTAGACCTCCCGATATGGCACCGATACAAAACGTCAATATCGGTGCCTTATCGGGAAGGGACAAAATCGTAGACATATGTCTAGACATGCCAATCCACCACGCATTGTTTGGGGTTTTTATCGGTGTCTAATCGCAGAAACGTGGTCAACTGCCCCGATATTAGGTAACCTTCCGACGCGATTTTGATTTTTTATCGGGAGGTGCATCGTAGGGCATATCGGTACCATATCGTAGTAGGTGGACGCCGGGCCTACCACTTGGGGCTGTTTAATAATCTAGGATCCTACATTAAGAACTTTTTCTGTACACCATAGAGACCCAAGACGATATGGCTCAACTTTATTCAACACTTATGGTCGACCTTATGGACGGCTAAGACTGTCTTAGTGAATAAACTTAAATATCATTTAACGATAACCTTTCTCCAAGGTACAGAAAAGAGTCTTAATGAACGATCCTCGATTATTCAACGGGCCTCTGGTGTTGTGTGACATCACCTCTCACCCTGCAACCTGTTGTTCTCTGACTTCATTGCTCGCAGTGCCACCTGGGACCTGTTTCAGTAGTTTCGTGACATATCTAGATGGTGTCTGTGACAACATACGGACAGATCACAAGACTGCAATCAATGACACGCGGAGTTTCACTCACCTTCCGCAGGAATTAAGCAATGACACTTTAACACGAGTAGGGGATACATATAACCTATAATCGTCCCAAATATAAAGAAGATTGGCTGCTCCGATCTGCTGATATTTGCTAGACTTTTTCCACTGTTGCTTGCACTGTTGGTGCCGCTGTTGATGTCTGTCTAGGCCTAATGTCACGAAACTACTGAAACAGGTCCCTGGTGTTCTGTGATGTTACCACTCACAATGCCACCTGATGTTTTGTGACATCACTGCTCACCTAGTGGTCTGTGACGTCACCACTCACAGTGCCACCTCGTCCTGATGCTGGAAGTGCACTGTTTCATAAGCTGCCGTCACTTCTGTCTTGTCGGTGAAGCTGAACTGGTGGTTGGGGGTCTCCGTAGTCGACGAGTTGGAGTACAGTGTCGTCTCGGACTGCGCCAAGCACAACTCGCTGTTGGCGTTCACGTCCGATGTTGTAATATCAGACACTGCATCCTCCTCGTGGTCAAGCCAATCGGCCGCGCTAGCTGAGAAGGGTTGTCGGTCGTCTCGTCTTGGGCGCAGACTGGAGCGGGCCATCTGCCGCTGGGTGTATCGAATAGTATGCCGGATGTCATCCAAGCTCTTGGACTTCACCCAGCGCACCTTGTTGGCACACTTGCTCCTCTTCTTGTTGGCCCCGCCCAGGGTTGCCGTCTTGGCATCCATGTAGACGATCTCCGGCCCCTCGTCGATGGGGTTGAGGCCCCGGCATGAGGTGAGCGTGCCGCCCCAGGTGCCGAGCGAGCTCTGACCACTCGACTGACTGCTCGTGTCCATCGGCAGGTCGTGCACAGACTCGTTCTCGAACCCGACGTTGATGAACCCTTTGGTCGTGTCGTTGGAGCCGTACGCCAAGATAATGTCGTCGTAGTTCTCAGCTTTCACACCAGGTGGCAGTGTGGGAGCCAGGTTTTTGTTGTTCTGCCTCCTGAAAAGTGGGGAATTGTTCAAATTGAGTAAATGGAATTAGTGAGATTTGGAAATGGAGTAGAGTAGAACCCCGCCTAACGGACACCCTCCTTAATGGACACCCTACTCGGAACAGATCCCTCTTTTATATGTTTATTTTAACCCCATGTATTAAAGTGGGCACTCCGCGTAAGCGGACACTATGGCCTGCCTCCTGAAAAATGGGGAATAGTTCAAATTGAGTGAATTGAATTCGTGAGATTTGAAAATAGAGTAACTACAAGCGTGGCAGCAGTCAAACAAAAATGAGAAGGGGCAGGTGAAGTGCATTTTCTATTTGCTGATATATGGAACTTATATCATCCAGCGTTATTTGCAAAAATTAATAGAATTTAGAAATCACCCAACTACCAGCATTTGTCTTTAAGGGAGCGTAAAGTTGACCAAGTTGACGATTCCCTCCATGTTTGACAGCTGTCAGAATTTCTGCTCTACAGCTAGAACTATTTTCAAAGGTGAATAATTCCTGATCGCTAATTGGTCAATTTTTCTATTTCTTTAGGTACATTAATTTTACTTTTAGTCATGGCACGCCACATAAAATTTGAAAAAGTTAACATATGCTGCTCATATGATCTGAGACTGAAGATTGTGATGAAAGTTGTTGAATTCAACTATTTTTTATTTCATGTTACTTCCTTTACAAATGTTATTGTGCGAACCAGTTTGGATCACAGGGAATCTCAAAGTTTGCCGGTGTCCTTAGGTACAATGCTGTAGGGAGTGATAGCGGACACTACTATGTATGACTACTTATGACATGCTCTATGACAGCACTAGCGACATAAGGTCTATGTGTCAGGCTGTGTTGGGGCAGTGTGTAGGTTCCCGAACACACCCAGAAAAACTGAACAGATAAGGTTTATGTGTCATGGTGTGTTGGGAGAGTGTGTAGGTTCCCGAACACACCCAGAAAAACTGAACAGATAAGGTTTATGTGTCATGGTGTGTTGGGAGAGTGTGTAGGTTCCCGAACACACCCAGAAAAACTGAACAGATAAGGTTTATGTGTCATGGTGTGTTGGGGAAGTGTGTCGGTTCCCGAATACTCCCAGAACAACTGGACAGATAAGGTCTATGTATCATGGTGTGTTGGGGAAGTATGTTGGTTCCCAAACACACCCGGGACAACTGAACAGATAAGTTCTATGTGTCATGGTGTGTTGGGGCATTATGTTGGTTCCCGAACACACCCAGAAAAACTGGACAGATAAGTTCTGTGTCATGGTGTGTTGGGAGAGTGTGTAGGTTCCCGAAGACAACCAGAAGAACTGAACAGATAAGTTCTATGTGTCATGTTGTGTTGGGGCAGTGTGATTGTTTCCTAACACACCCAGAACAACTGAATGGAGAAGGTCTATGTGTCATGGGTTTATAATTCAATACAGAAAGTTTGCAGTCAGTGAATGTGTGACGTACCTTTTCAGCAGAATAACGATGACGATGACGGCCAGCATGAGGACGAGGAAGCCGCCCGCGCCGCCCACGATGCCCTCTTTATGTAGAAACACCAACATACATGATCAGTTTACATGGAATAGCAACGATTAGAGAAGATTTACAACAAACACCTACAGACTTGATCAGTTTACATGGAGGAGCAACGATTAGAGAGCATATAGAACATACATGATCAGTTTACATATGCCCTCCAGAGGTTACTAAACTCCCGATTATCGCCCAGGGTAAATACAAGTTCCGCTCACGACTGGCTGGGCACACCACAACCACATGAACCACAGTTTTCGCATTTATATTTGGAGAACCTGAATATAATTTCGGATTCACATGTAGAAATAGCTGGAATTTCCATTTCTGACATCAAATTTCCGATTTGAAGATTTATAGAAACCGTTAAACTGCAATAATTGTGGGTTACGGTTCAAGGGTCGATCACCATAGAATGTCGGCAACCAGCGAACACCGGAACTTGCAAACAGACTGAATTCTGGGATACCTCAATAGGGCCTATGGAATAATAAGGATTAGAGAAGATGTACCACAAACACCTACAGACTTGATCAGTTTACATGGAATAGCAAGGCTTAGAGAGCATATAGAACAGACATGTCTTTGTATATGATGGATAACAAACAATGGGATGTGGTTTACTGAATCTGCATACATTTTCAATGGGGTCTTTGTATATGATGGATAATAAACAATGGATAGCTGTTTACTGAGTCCCCATACATTCTCAATGGGGACCCAATAAATAATGGGTCGTGGTTTAATTACTGACTCCGTATACACCTCTTCATGCCAAATAGATCCACCTCTCAGGCCATCTGTAGGGTCATAAATGCAATGGAATATAACAGAGATATCAAAGACATTAGTTTATGTGCATTTATCGATCTGAAAAAGGCGTTTGGCAGCGTGGATCACCCATTTCTACTCAATGAATTAGAACAGGTAGGAATGGGTGAAAATGCCCTGGAATTATTAAGATTGTAGGAACTAGACCATCAAGTGTAAAAACATAGACTTACCCGTGTGACCATTAAACTATGGCGTGCCACAGGGTTCAGTTCTTGGGCCAATTTTGTTTATAATATTTGTTAATAATATTTTCAGACTGCTGCATCAAAGTGAAATAGCAATGTACGCAGATGACTTAATTCTGATAGTGAGTGGCAAAGAAATAGATTTTGAGAGAAATATTATGCAAATCGAAATTGACATTATGGGCGACTTTTCTGATAGTGAAAAACATTCAGTGACACTAACCATGTCTCTATATAATACTTACTCCTGGTGGTGTCAGAGATCTTCCTGAAGAAGACTGCTGAGTGTGACGGCGGCTCTTTACCCCACAGCGGCACCCGGAGACGGCCCTCTGACGTAGACGTGGACGTGCCCAGCCGCGCCGGCCTCACGACCACGACGGACGAGTTCCCCACCTCTACACTCTCCACCCCGGGCGCTCCACTCTCCGCCCGATGTTCCGTAGTGCTCGCGTTGGTCGCTGTCAGCTGGTGCCGGGTCGGATCCACGCTGTGCAGTCTGGGGATGGTCGGCAGCGCGGTGACATGCGCGCGCACACTTCCGGTGGGTGGTTCCGGTTCCGCTGATGACGTCACACGTGGGACGCTGGTGGGACGCGCTTTTTCTGTGTGGATATCCCCAGCAGGTGGCGCCTGTGTGCTCTGAGTGGTAACCACGTGGGTGGTCATGTGAGTGGTCACGTGGTGTTCTGTGGTGGATCTCATTGGTGGAGTACCCACTGTGGACACGGTGGACTTTACGAACCCAGGCTCCAACTTGGATCTGGCATCTTTCAGGATGTTCGTGGTCTCTGTTGTCTTACCCAGAATCCTCTGCGCAGCCCGTGCCGTGCTAGGTGTGACCGGAACTCGCTGCGCATGTGCAGTGGAGCTCTCGTGATGAGGCGATTTGGTGGTGGAGTCTTCGGTTTGCTGCTTGATGTGTGTTTCTCGCAGCGCATGGACTGTGTCGGCTTTCAGCGCGGGTGTCTCGGTCGGTTTGTGAGATTCGGTCATGGGCTGGTGATTTTTTACATGAGATTCAGTCACGGGTCGATGATTCTGAGTGGTAGATGCCGTCATGGGTCGATGAGTATTTCCATGAGATTCAGTCATAGGTCGATTAATCTGTTCGGTAGGTGCCGTCATGGGTCGATGAATCTGTTTGGTAGGTGCCGTCATGGGCCGATGAGTCTTTCCATTAGACTTAATCACAGGTCCATTAGTCTTTCCATGAGGTTCAGTCATGGGTTGATGATTATGTCCATGAGATTCAGTCATAGATTGATGATTTTTTCCATGAGAATCAGTCACCGGTCGATGATTTTGTTCGCGAGATTTCACCATGGGTTGATGATTTTTTGCATGAGATTCAAACATGGGTGCAGTCGTAGAGACAGCTCGCCGATTCGTCTTTGACACCGCTGAAATGAACCAGACAACATTTAGACATGATCCCTGTTTCTCATGATCAGATGATAAACTAGGAGCCAAAATTATGTTCATCACAGATAAATGAGCATGCAATTATAAATGAATAACAATTAAAAGGTTTGAGTTAAATTTAGCCTATGGACAGTTTTCTGTAGCCCACTTACACCCAGTCAACTTGCTATTTCTCTAACTGCCTGAGTCTAGGATCAAAACATATCCAGCAACAGTGGGTCATGAGGTATTTTGGTCTCGAGTGATTGGTCATGGTCAGCTGGGCACACCTCTAAGATCCTGAGACACTGGCTCCCTGCTCTGTTCTCACTATCACAGTGAACAACATGCAGATAATAAAGGGATAGTTTTCTGGAAGCACACTGGAAGTTCACTGTGACCATTCTTACCTCTAGATGATGTATTTAGCACTGCAAGCATGCTCTAAAAAGGATCGATAGCAATTAGCTTTGGCTTATGATACCATCATACAGAAACCTGACTGATGAAAGGAAGCGACCACAGGGCCATGCTCATTCCTTCCTATCTATGTGCCAACAATAACACAGGTACAGTGCTCTGTGGTGCAGGCCGTAGCGTCAAGGTCAGTTTGCAGATCACTCAGTGGCCGGAAGCACATCAGGAAGTAACGTGCAACACAGCCACCACTGCACACACACTCTGGTGGTTACAACGCCCCTCAAAGTCCCTCATAGCACTGTACCTGTGCTAACCATAGGAGATAAGTTTCCAGTGTGCCACATGCCAATCTAGTGTAAAGCCCAGAGGCCTAGACTAGCTAGGTGTTGACCTTAAGAAGGGAGTCAGAACCCAAACACAGAGGTGCTATGGGTCAAGAACTGATTTAATGACAGGTTTATCAGCTTATATACAGTCAGCAGGTGGCATCCTGATACAGGGTAAGCTTGTAAACTCTGTACTGGGACTGGCTGTTGACAAAACAGCCAATCAGGATTGACCAGTCCCGTTCCGGTCTGTCTCACATGGCAGGAGAGCTACTCATGTCACTAACAACTCAGGTGTCATGTTGATGTGCCCTGCCCTCATGTAGCCAGACCGGAAACTATAGTTAGCCATAATGAAGGTAAACATGCCATTCACTGCATGGCTGCCATAAGGTCAACATCAAAACAGGGAGGAACTGATACAAAATGGTGACTGTTTTAATGTAGTCTTTTTGGTACTAATAGATACTGACAATTTAGATGACTAATCTCTCCGCATAGAAACCAATATAATTGATCACATAGGGATGTATAGACTGGAACTTTACACTAAGACGAAAGCTTTGGAAAGAGTGGCTCACATGTGATTAGTGACCGATGGCCATCAAAGGGGTAATAAAATCATGTCAATGAACTACAAACATTGGAAAAATATGTAACAGATTGCCATCAATTGTATGAGGTATCATATCAAGGAACAGCAGCATCTTAGTGTCTCATGGGTTAAGAGCTGCAATAATGTGCAACTGGTGAGAATGGCATTGAAGCATTAGCAATTGAAAAATAAAATAATATATAATAACATTGCAATAAGAGGAGCATTAGCTGAGCGTCATCTGACGAAAGAGATACTGGAGTAGACTTATCACACGGTTGATCAGATGGGTGCCCCTTAGTTTGATTTTGGAAAAAATTTGATTTACAAGAAAATGTAGGAGTTAAAGTGATGGCTACTTGCTTTACTGTTACTGGAGAGTTGATGATTGTCAAAGCTGCAGTATTCACATCAACAGAAGGTAAAATTTTGCCCTTCTAAAGTGTATATTAATACGCAAACAGCATCAAAATAAGTAGTGAAATTGGGATAATCTAAATGACAATTTTTCCCACATATATTATACGAACAACTACAGGAACCCTTGGTATGTACTTTGGTAGAAGAGTCAGAGGCCCTTGGTATTAATCAAGGAAGCGGTGTCTAATATATATGTGTATATATCTTATACCTAGATCTGTATCTTTGATATCAGTCTGAATTATATCATAGAGTGTAAAGTCATATGAAAGTTTATGGTCTGAGCTCGTATCGCATCAAGTTTGAATCATGTAGTAATTCACAAAGCGAAGCAGCATGAATTACGTAGCAATTCATATGAGATGGGATCGAGCTCTGACCGTAAACTTGAATAGGTTTCTGAATTTATCTCACCCTTCACATTGACTAATGGGCTAACCTTTGTGACATAATCCCCCATTGGGTATATATACCTTGGTAGAAGAGCCAGAAGCCCTTGGCGTTGAGGAAGCGGTGGCCCTTGCTGGTGAAGTAGATGGTGATTTTATTGGCCTGGCTCGTGAAGATGAGCCCCCTCTGTTTACCGGAGCACAGGTACCCGGTCCTGTCTGTCTCGCCGAGCCCGACAATCCACAGTGTGTCTACGCATTGTTTCGTCACATCATAGTTGTAGTAGGCCAGGTAGAGGTCAAGAAGGTAGACCTGGATGACCGTGCCCGGGGATGTGGTCACAGTCACCTTACAGTTACGCCCGGCCGGGTACTTGGCAGGGTAGGATGGAGACACGACGTACCCCGAGTGGGCGGTTAGCGTACCCTCCTCACACACATCCTGGGGCAGGCTCCCTGTTGGAGAGAGACAGAGAGAGGGTTTAACACTGGCAAGGTTGGATGCAGGGAGAACGTACCCTAAATGGGCGGTCAGCGTACCCTCCTAACACATGTCCCGGGGAAGGCTGTCTGTTAGAGATAGAGAGCCATGTTTTAATCCTGGTAATGTAGGATGGAGAGAAGACAAACCCTGAGTGGGCGGTTAGCATACCCTCCACACACACATCCTGGGGCAGGCTACCTGTTGGAGAGAGACAGAGAGAGGGTTTAACACTGGCAAGGTTGGATGCAGGGAGAACGTACCCTAAATGGGCGGTCAGCGTACCCTCCTCACACATGTCCCTTGGCAGGCTGCCTGTAGAGAAATAGAGTGGGGTGTTTTAACTCTGGCCAAATACACCAGAGGAGGAGGATGCCGTTTCTTGCTTTTCCCAAGAGAAACTTGCGAATTGGATTCACCTAGAAGGATACAGCTGGTACACCTTGAGCTACATGAATCCCACCATGTGAATTCCCGTTCGCTTACATGGGTTACACCAATACAGAATCTCAGCAGGATTTGTCCTGTGAGGTACATGAATCCCATCATGTGAACCCCACTTTACAGGATACAGAATCTCAGCAGGATTTGTCTCAGACAAACACTCTGTCAGGTACATAAATCCCATCGTGTGAATCCCGCTTTAGCTAACCTGGGATGCACCAGTACAAAATCTCAGCGGGATTTGTCTCAGACAAACACCCGGTGAGGTACATGAATCCCATCGTGTGAATCCCGCTTTAGATCACCTAGGATGCACCAGTACAGAATCTCAGCAGGATTTGTGTCCTGTGAGGTGCAGGAATCTCACCTGGGATGCACTACAATTTTAGACGAAGAGATTGTGTTCGAGTAGAGAACCTTAGGATTAGTCTCAGACAAATACCATGTGAGGTACATGAATCCCATCATTATCCTACCCCTAATATAAAATCCCATAGGCTTAACATTGACTTTCCGTATGCGCCCGTATGTTGCATACGGATAAAAAATTGCCCCTAGGAGCATAAAAAAAATAGATCAATCAGAGATCAGCAGCTGAAAGTAGTTCAAAGCGTCTTCAGAGCAGCAAGGAGAGCTATATGGAGAACTTCAGAAAGTTTTTATCATGTTTTTTTGTTACTATCCTCACATAAAAATATCGTTCACAGGGGGTAGGATAAAATCAAAACCTTATTCGTTTTAATCTGGGCTCCCGTATGCGACTCCTGGAGTTTTGGCTCCGGATATCACTCGGCTCCGCCTTGTGATATCACTAAGCCAAACTCCAGTCGTCGCATACGGGGGCCCAGATTAAAACTCATCCGGTTTTACGATAGTACCTCAGGAATCTCACCTGGGATGCACTTGTAGGTGACGAGGAAGTTGTTGCTGTAGCCGCACTCCGGAGTTGTCTCAGACAAATACCCTGTGAGGTACATGAATCTCAGCAGGATTCGTCTCAGACAAACACCCTGTGAGGTACATGAATCCCATCGTGTGAATTCCACTTAACAGGGTACCGAATCTCAGCAGGATCTGTCTCAGACAAACACCCTGTGACGTACATGAATCCCATCATGTGAACCCCACTTTACAGGATACAGAATCTCTACAAGATTTGTCTCAGACAAACACCCTGTGAGGATCCCACTGTGTGAATCCCGCTTTAGATCATCTGGGATGCACCAGTACAGACTCTCAGGAGGATTTATGCCCTGTGAGGTATATGAATCTCACCTGGGATGCACTTGTAGGTGACGAGGAAGTTGTTGCTGTAGCCGCACTCCGGAGACAGGTAGATGTAGGGCGTGGTGAAGGTGCACGTGGCGTTACCGACGCACGCGGGGTTGCTGGCCTCTTCCCGCGTGCAGAAGTTACTGTGGAAACTGCCGCGACACTTCTGCGACTGGCGGTAGAAGACTTTGGTGACTTGAACCATCTCCCCGTGGTCACACTGGATCGGGATGGTCTGTCCGAAACACTGGTCTACTGTCTGCGGGTCAAACCGCTTGTCTGGGAACAGGGAAGAAAGAAGAAAAAAACATTACTGGGCAATGAAGACTTTTAGTCCATGAGCCAGAGGCTTAGAATATGGGTGTCAATGGCCCCCTCACTTTGTCATAGACACTGGATACATAGCTAACTAAAAATCGTAATAAAAATGTCTACCTCCATTTGAAAGTCAGAAGTGGTCTGGCTCATGGACCATTCGGTAACTTGCGTCAGGAGCTTAAAGAACACATGGTATGATCATCATGGAGAACTGAGCGTGGAATTATAACTGTGAACTGTGGGCTTTATCCTACCCCTAATAAAAAACGCCATAGGCTTAACATGGGATTTGTTTATGTCACTGGGTGTGACATAAAGTGTTGTTTATGCCACTACTTTCTGATACTGAAAAAATGTAGAAACGGGGTAGGATCAAATCTAGACGCCACTCGTTTGAGTTTGAGCTTATTTATGCCACTCATTTTGTTGGCTCCATAATGTCACTCGTCTTTGACTCGTGAAATTATGGAGCCAACAAAATGCGTGGCATGAATAAACTCAGACTCAAACTTGTGACGTCTCTTTATAGTATGTGTGGACCATGAGCTGGGACTGACCACCATCAAGGGGAAATAGAGCTGAGCCCATGACGTGCGTACATTGATTGAATATTCAGCAAGATGACGAAGTATCCTTTCAACTAGATATCAAAATGGCCTCTTAGCTAGATAACAAATTATCCTTCTAGCTAGATAATGAGTATCCTTTCAGATAAACAACAGAGTATTCTTTCAACTAGATAACAAAGTACTCTTTCAGCTAGATAAGAAAGTATCCTTTCAGCTAGATAGCAAAGTATCCTTTTAGCTAGATAAGAAAGTATCCTTTCAGCTAGATAAGAAAGTATCCTTTCAGCTAGACAACAAAGTATTCTTTCAGATAGATAGCAAAGTATCCTTTCAGCTAGATAAGAAAGTATCCTTTCAGCTAGATAAGAAAGTATCCTTTCAGATAGATAGCAAAGTATCCTTTCATATAGATAGCAAAGTATCCTTTCAGCTAGACAACAAAGTATCCTTTTAGCTAGATAAGAAAGTATCCTTTCAGCTAGATAAGAAAGTATCCTTTCAGCTAGACAACAAAGTATCCTTTCAGCTCAATAAGAAAGTATCCTTTCAGCTAGATAACAAAGTATCCTTTCAGCTGGGTAACAAATTATCCTTTTAGCTAGAAAACAAAGAATCTTTTCAGCTAGACAACAAAAAATCCTTTCAGCTAGATAAGAAAGTATCCTTTCTGCTAAATAACAAAGTATGCTTTTAGCTAGATAAGAAAGTATCCTTTCAGCTAGATAACAAGGTATCCTTTCAGATAGGAAACAAAATATCCTTTCAGCTAGAAAACAAAGTATCCTTTTCGCTAGGTAACAAAATGTCCTCATAGCTAGATAACAAAGTATCCTTTCAGCTAGATAGCAAAAGTAGACTGCTGGCAAAATCTTTGAAGTAATCACTCAGACTGATGTCAAAGAGAAACGCCATTAAAATAACAAATCTATATGTGTATATACAGAATAATGCAAGATGAGAAATGTAGAACTTTTACATGTCTATTGTTATATCTCACTCCTGCTATTTTTGTCCCAGAGGCTTAACATTGGGAACTCGTTCTCATTGCCCCTATGAGTATTGCTCTCCATGGTCTATAGCTTGTGCAACATCCACTCTTTTAGTGTGTACAGGGGTGAGATAAATACAGAAAGCAACTCGTTTTGGTCAAAGAAGTCATTCTCCAACTCGTTTGAATGCTACGTGATATTCACTCAGCTGTTGGGTCATTCATATCGCTCTGCATTAAACTCGTGGAGAATGGGACTTTCACCAAAACTTGTTGGTTTCTTTAGTCTTCAAGGTGCACAGTTGACCTCTTAATGAGCATCATCATTCTCCGTCAACTAAACACCATGGAGTCAGGATGATTACCGCACCCCTTACATGTCTGTAGTTACCTCATCTTACTGAGTATCATCATTCTCCGTCAACTAAACACCATGTAGTCAGTATAACTACCTCACTCCTTACATGTCTGTAGTTACCTCATCTTACTGAGTATCATCATTCTCCGTCAACTAAACACCATGGAGTCAGTATGATGACCTCACTCCTTACATGTCTGTAGTTGTCTCATCTTACTGAGTATCATCATTCTCCGTCAACTAAACACCATGGAGTCAGTATAACTACCTCACTCCTTACATGTCTGTAGTTACCCCATCTTACTAAGTATCATCATTCTCCGTCAACTAAACACCATGGAGTCAGTATAACTACCTCACTCCTTACATGTCTGTAGTTGTCTCATCTTACAGAGTATCATCAGTCTCCGTCAACTAAACACCATGGAGTCAGTATAACTACCGCACTCCTTACATGTCTGTAGTTATCTCATCTTACTGAGTATCATCATTCTCCGTCAACTAAACTAAATACCGCGCTCCTTACATGTCTGTAGTTACCCCATCTTACTGAGTATCATCATTCTCCGTCAACTAAACACCATGGAGTCAGTATAACTACCTCACTCCTTACATGTCTTTAGTTATCTCATCTTACTGAGTATCATCATTCTCCGTCAACTAAACTAAATACCGCGCTCCTTACATGTCTGTAGTTGTCTCATCTTACTGAGTATCATCATTCTCCGTCAACTAAACACCATGGAGTCAGTATAACTACCTCACTCCTTACATGTCTGTAGTTACCTAATCTTACTAAGTATCATCATTCTCCGTCAACTAAACACCATGGAGTCAGTATAATTACTGCACTCCTTAGATGTCTGTAGTTACCTCATCTTACTAAGTATCATCAGTCTCCGTCAAATAAACACCATGGAGTCAGTATGATTACCTCACTCCTTACATGTCTGTAGTTACCTCATCTTACTGAATATCATCATTCTCCATGGAGTCAGTATAATTACCTGACTCCAGGTGTGACTGTTGTCACAGACAGAGAGGCTCCTTAATCAGGAGGCACAGATTGGTGTTAATTAACTGAGAAAAGTGAGCATGTGTCAACTCCAGATTTATCATCTGGTGGTAATATAGTGAAACATGTTTACCTCGTTGGGACGGCCCCTCGTACCGCATTTCTATCGCACGAGCTTGTAGAGCGAGTGCAATATTTTCATCAAAAGAAAAAAGTATATGGGCCTTCCATATACCTATAAATATTGATAATTATTATATACCTGTGCCAGTACATTACACAAATGCCAACCTCTGCTAGGGTAATGGTATTAAATATATACCGGCACAGTATGGTGGTATAAAATGATGTATCACCCTACTTTGAATACAAATTCTGATTGGCTGAAAAAAATTGCACTGACCTACTTAGGAAGTGCTGGCAGTGACTTGCAGCACTTCACTAATCTTTGTGTGCAAAGGATCACAGGAGTTGAAGGGGAAAAAAGACTAAAAAATGGGGTTGGAGCATATTCTGTGCTTGACTTTCACTAAGATGTCAAGAGATATACCAGCACACTTTGAATCTAGCTCGGACGTTGTCATATTTCCTTATGTAATTCATCAAATACTTATATTTGAAGGTATATAATAAAATAAAAATGTATTACCCTACTAACGTACATTACTGTTTTTTCTAATGTACGTTAGTTATAATCATAATATTATTTTGAAATTTTTGGTATGAATCTTTAGTGCGTATATTAACTATTTCCTTTTTACTTACGTATTTCCATGTTAAACATTATTATGAAATGATATATAAACATTATCATAGAAAAAAGAAAAAAATAAGAAGAAAAAGTAAGTGCAACCAATCGTATCCAAAGTCTGGTGGAAGTCGATCTATAAGATTCTTTAGGGAAACAATATTTGAATTCGGATCCCACCATAGTCCCTAATATGCCTTCTTTCTTGGTCATGGTCATCATTCTTGAATGACCATGGAATCATAAATGAATAACAATGTAAAAGCCTAGGTTTGACTCTAGGTTCTGTGGATCATTTTCCGTGACCCACTTGGTTCTCAGCTACTTTTACGACTGCCTTTGGGGTGTCCAAATGAGTCAATCCCCGGTGGGTCACTGTTCTGAGACTATCGTAAAACCGGATGAGGTTTAATCTTGGCCACCGTATTCCACGACTGAAGTTTGGGTCCGGACTTCACTCGGCTTCGCCTCATGAAGTCACTTTGAGATAGAGATGTCGATGATAGAGATGTCGATGATTTACCGATGTGGACAGTTATAACTGATGTTATCGTTGAGAAAACGGCATTTTAATGACTTATTAAGTCACTGTCACAGTGGGCACGAACATTGTTTTGCACCCCTAAGAGCAGGCAGTATTTGATAGACATAGGCACACAGGTAAAAAAATAATAACCGTAGATTTAAGATAACGGTGACTTACCGATGTGGACAGTAATAAGGATAAAGATAACAGTGACTTACCGATGTGGACAGAAATAAGGATAAAGATAACGGTGACTTACCGATGTGGACAGTAATAAGGATAAAGATAACAGTGACTTACCGATGTGGACAGAAATAAGGATAAAGATAACGGTGACTTACCGATGTGGACAGTAATAAGGATAAAGATAATGGTGCCTTACTCATGTGGACAGTAATAAGGATAAAGATAACGGTGACTTACCGATGTGGACAGTGATAAGGATAAAGATAATGGTGCCTTACTCATGTGGACAGTAATAAGGATAAAGATAACGGTGACTTGCCGATGTGGACGGTGATAAGGATAAAGATAACGGTGACTTACCGATGTGGACAGTAATAAGGATAAAGATAATGGTGCCTTACTCATGTGGACAGTAATAAGGATAAAGATAACGGTGACTTGCCGATGTGGACAGTAATTAGGATAAAGATAACGGTAACTTACCGATGTGGAGAGTAATAACCATAGATATAATGATAACTTACCGATGTGGTCAGACAGTAAAAATGATAGATATAACAATGACTTACCGATGTGGTCAGACAGTGATAATGATAGAAATGAAGATGACTTACCAATGTGGTCAGAAAGTTATAAGGATAAAGATAAAGATGACTTACCGATGTGGTCAGATGGTAATAATGATAGAGATAACGATGACTTATCAATGTGGTCAAAAATAATGATAGAGATGGTTATTACTTACCGATGTGGTCAAAAGTAACAATAGAAATTACATTAACTTACTGATGTGGTTAGACAGAAATAACGACAGAGATAACGATAACTTACCGATATGGTCAGTAATAACGATAAAGATAGAGATGTTTTACTGATGTGGTCAGACTGTAATAACGATAATAAAGATAACAATGACTTCCCAATATGGTCAGACAGTTATAACGATAGAGATAACGATGACTTACCAATGTGAACAGACAGTAATAACGATAGATATAACGATAACTTACCGATATGGTCAGTAATAACGATAGATATAATAATAACTTACCGATGTGGTCAGACTGTAATAACGAGAGGTATAACGATGACTTACCGATGTGGTCAAACTGTCATAACAATAGAGATAAAGCTGACTTACTGATATGATCAGTAATAATAATAGATATAACAATAACTTACCGATGTGGTCAGACAATAATAACGATAGATATAACGATGACTTACCGATGTGGTCAGTAATAACGATAGACATTACAATAACTTACCGATGTGGTCAGACTGTAATAATGATAGATATAACGATGACTTCCCGATGTGGTCAGTAATAACGATAGAGATTACAATGACTTACCGATGTGGTCAGTAATAACAATAGAGATTACAATAACTTACCGATGTGGTCAGACTGTAATAACGAGAGATATAACGATGACTTACCGATGTGGTCAGACAGTAATAATGATAGAGATGATGATAACTTACCGATGTGGTCAGTAATGACGATAGAGATAACGATAACTTGCCGATGTGGTCAGTAATGACGATAGAGATAACGATAACTTACCGATGTGGTCAGACAGTAATAACAATAGATATAACGATAACTTACCGATGTGGTCAGACTGTAATAACGATAGATATAATGATAACTCACCGATATGGTCAGACTGTCCGCTGACGAGGGGTAAAATCACACCGATCATCAGTAAAACCCTCATCCCCGCTCTCACACCTCCCAGGCGGGATAAGCCCGGTGGCGCCCCCTGTGCTGGCCCGCCATAATCCATGGCCCTCTCCTCTCGGACTAACATGGACGTTCTGATCTCATCTCGCGGGACGAGACTTGGGGCGGGCGGGGGGGTCCTCCCCGGGAGGGGGGC
Source organism: Alentia gelatinosa (assembly GCA_950022655.1). NCBI lineage: Eukaryota > Metazoa > Annelida > Polychaeta > Phyllodocida > Polynoidae > Alentia > Alentia gelatinosa. The sequence goes on along the minus strand of OX465580.1, from coordinate 137,802,695 downwards.
AGGTGACAGCTTGTGGTTGGTCTAAAGTCATCACTGCAGGCGTGACCAGAGCTGTCCAACTGTGGAAGGAAGGCGAGGAGGGGAGGGACGGAGGGAGGAGAGGAAGTGGGGAGGCGGGACGAATTCCCTGAAAAAAGTTGTAGGACACACTGAAGAAGTGTGTGTGTGTGTGGGGGGGGGGGGGGGGGGGGGCGGGGGGTTACTCTGCATCTTTTTTGTTGTGGTTTCTATTATCTGTATTCTCAATTTACGGTGACGGCAGATTTGATGAATATTTATTAAAACCCCACTTAAGAGGCCAGTCTCTGTTTCGTGCCAAGTGGTCCCTTAAGCGGGGTGACCCCTTAAGCGGGGTGACCCCTTAAGCAGGGTGACCCCTAAAGCGGGTTTTTTCAGATTTGTACTTGTCACACAGTGCTGAATTTGAATGAATGTCACACAAAGTACAAATAATCCCTTAGGCGAGGTTTAAAACAAACTCTTAATAAATGAAAAGAATTCTGTTCCGAGCAAATTGGCCCCTTAAGCGGGATTTCCCCCTAAGCGGGGTGTCCCAGAAGCGGGGTTTTACTGTATATATGAAGTTGTTGTAATCCAGTAATACCATCGTAAAACTTCTCATTTTGTCATAGAGGAGTTCTAACGGGATTGGGTGTTAACTGAGACACAGATCTTGTCGAGTGCCCCTCCCCCGTTCTTCCTCCTCCTCCTCCTCCTCCCCTTCCTCCCCCTCCTCCTCCTCCTCCCCCTCCTCCCCTCCTCCTCCTCCTCCACCTCACCTCTCCCTCTTCCTCCTCCCCCTCCTCCTCCTCTCCCTCCTCCCCCTCCCCCTCCTCCTCCTCTCCCTCCTCCTCCTCCCCCTCCTCCTCCTCTCCCTCCTCCTCCTCCCCCTCCTCCTCCTCCTCCTCCCCCTCCTCCCCCTCCTCCTCCTCCTCCTCCACCTCCTCCATCCCCTTCTCCTCCCCCTCCCCCTCCTCTCCCTCCTCCTCCTCCCCCTCCTCCCCCTCCTCCCCCTCCTCCCCCTCCTCCTCCTCCTCCACCTCCTCCATCCCCTTCTCCTCCCCCTCCCCCTCCTCCTCCTCCTCCTCCTCCCCCTCCTCCCCCTCCTCCTCCCCCTTCTCCCCCTCCTCCTCCCCCTCTCCCTCCTCCTCTTCTCCCTACTCCTCCTCTCCCTCCTCCTCACTTCGAGGCTGGTCCCTGGACTCGACGCTAGCGGGACGGGGTCACGTGACCTGAGACAGCTGCCTCATCACCGCTGTGCTTACCAGCTGACTGCGCGTAAAGAAGTAGTCCCCAGGAATGTCCGACAAGTCGTGGGAACCACGTGACCAGTCATTAGCGACAAGCTGTGGGCCGCCATCTTTTTTTTCAAATCATTTTTATGCACCTTAAGTGACCAGGATGCTGTGAAGTAGAAAATAGTAGGTGTGGAGCATGTAAGCTGGTAGGTATTTTGTAGTCGTGACAATCGTTAATAGCGACCGTTTTGTAATTAACATGCATTTCACAATAATTATCGAACCATTTGGCCCAATAGTCTTTATATTCATCTTGTAAACTCACGATATCTTTAATAATCGCTATTAACGGTTATCACATCTAAGAAAAAAAGTCTCAGATCTAAGCCTAAGATATCTCAGACTATGCAATGGGTCCCAGGGTATCATAATATATGTATCGATGATATGATAATCTATTGATAGATCTTTCCCCTAATTTTGGAATGTATCCCGCTTCGTGGTGTGGTGTGGGGTTGAAATTACACTCCTACTCTAGAGCTGATTTAACACCTTTAAGATTTCAATAATACAATAATGCTAGGAGCAAATGGTATGTTCATTATGTTCATTATGGATGAATGAGCATGGAATGATAAATGAATAACAGTTTAAAGGTTTTGGTCACATTCAGTCTATGGATCGTTCTTTGTATCCCATTGAATAGCACACAGATATTAAAGGGATAGTTTTTTTGCAGCATGATGGAAGTCTATGTGACCACTCTGAGTTGTATTACGTTCTGTTCACGGCACCCTGGTGTTGCCTCACGGCTGCCTGTATTCTATAATTGTTATCATAATTATTATTATTATCGTTATTATTATCGTTATCATTATTATCATTGTTATTATTATACGGTACAGGAGAGAGGCAGAAGATTGAAGCGGTTCTCTGAGAGCGTGGTTTTATAATTATTGTTATTATTATTATCATTATTATTATTATTATTTATATCATTATTATTATTCATCACTGGAGAGAGGCAGAAGTTTGATGCTATTCTCTGACGGAGAGGTATTATTCAAATTATCATCATTGTTATTATTATCATTATCATTATTATCATAATCGTTATTATTATTATTATTATTATTATTATTATTATTATTATTATTATCATTATTATTATCATCATTGTTATCATCATGCGGTACTGGAGAGAGATGTTGTTAACTGAGAGCGTGGTTCACGGGTCCACCAGGTGGGGCGCTGGTGATGTGTTGTCATGGTGACAGATGTCTGAAGACAGTGACACCTGGTGGGTTGTCAGTGAGACGTCAGACTGTCTACAGGAGTCATCTGCTGACGTCATAGACACCGGGACACGTCATCTGCTGACGTCATAAACACAGGGACACGTCATCAGCTGACGTCATAGACACCGGGACACGTCATCAGCTGACGTCATAAACACAGGGACACGTCATCAACTGGCGTCATAGACACAGGAACACGCCATCAGCTGACGTCATAGAGAACAGGACACGTTATCAACTGACGTCATAGACACAGGGACACGTCATCAGCTTACGTCATAGACACAGGAACACATCATCAACTGACGTCATAGACACAGGGACACGTCATCAGCCGACGTCATAGAGAATGGGACACGTCATCTGCTGACGTCATAGACACAGGGACACGTCATCTACTGACGTCGTAGACACTGGGAAGGCAAGAAGGGCAACTCTATGGGACTTCCGGTTATCGGACTAGACGGTGGCGCCTCACAGTGGTTGGACTGTATGAACTAAATTCTGGGGATGCTTAAGACCATGAAACACCCTAAAGACGCTCGAGGTGAGAGGGATTTCTCAAGTCGTCATGCTGAACTTTGAGAAATAAATACAACACATATATGGTTTCAAGAGTGCAAGAAATGGAGGCGTTACTCATAGTGCACCAAAAAAATGGAACCCGTTACCTGGCCTATAATGTGACTAGGCCAGGCTTCCAGGCTACCCCAACCCAAGGCTGGTTCCCAGGGTATCCACTAAAGACAAGGGAGACCAGCGAACAGTTCAGATTCATACAAGTCAAACAACTCACATATCATGAGTATGGAAATATGGGAATTGTTAAAGGAGCTTCACAGACAATCTAACTGTTTCCTTTTCAGACTTCAACCATTTTATAATGGGAATTCACAGTTGATTAGACTGCCCCTTCAGAGCAGCACACGGGCATTGTTGACAAAACAAAACCCTGGTCTGGTTTGCCATCAATAATAACAGAAATGAGAGTATTTTATTTTAATACCATATAAATATGGTCATCTCTATTTACATGTAGATCACAAAATACCCCAAAAAGCCCGCAGAATTTAGAATATTTCAAAAACTGGCGTAGGGGCAGGTTGTGACAGAGATATAAGCAGCCACAGGAAGTAGAGCGCAAGATCTTGGCTGGGAGAGTGGTTTTCCACCAAGCTACATTAACGGTAGGTGGCAGCACTGCAGTGATGTCTCAGTCTAGCCTGGAAGCCTGACCTATAGGGGACAGAGCCATTGTTAGTTCATGAAGCAGTCACTAGGTGGTGGGGGGACAAAACCTGTATTCTGGCTCATTATTCTTACGAAATTCAACTGCCTTTCAATGGTTTACCATGGTTCCTTTGACTCTCTACACCCATCCCAAAGCAGGATGACATAATGATTAATCCCAAGACATGATATTTTCCACATGGAACACTTTATATAAACATGTGAGCAAGGCTAGAGTTGTGACACTTCCCAATTATCACTCACTTCTTTTCCACCTCCATTAGTGAAGAACACCTACTTTTTCACCTCCATTAGTGAAGAACACCTAATCGGGGGGCGTCATGGCGGCACCCATGGATCATAGGCTATATGCCGTATACCTCTAGATCTGTCAGGCAATATGTGTAGTAGATGGTTAATAGGTCATGCCACGTATTAGCTACGGATTCGGAACATATCTGTTTGGTTTGCTTTAACGTTTTAGTACGCTTCTCAACGTTCATCAACGCTTATTTACGCTTCTGTACGTATTGTGGCGTTTTCCGGCGCATTCCGACTTTCTTTTACATATCTCCGTGTTTTGCCGCGTTTTGCAGCGTATTTGTATATTTCAAAATGCGTAGAAGAACGTAGACGTGCGTACGCGGGAAAACGCCGTTTTTTACGCCAGTGTGACTGGGGCATTAGGTGGGATGTATTGTTTAGATACTATTTGTCCACATACATCCAGTCGCAGTGAAGGGTAAATCTAAGGTAAGTTCTGATTACCTTGTCATGTCCATAGAGAAGGTTTTTTTGAAATATTTTTTTTTTTATTCTGTCAGGTTTGCCACAATGGACGGTTCTTCCACTGGAAGCAAGGTTAAATCTGGAAGCAGTGGCCACGACTTCTCCATAAAGGGCCAATTCCATCTAGCCGACAATACTTTTGTGATCATAGGCCTGGGCTTGGCAGAATCGGCAACAATCGTTTTCTGATCATCGACGCCAGCCTACCAAGGTCACTCCATCGGACCTGGCGAGAGATGAGGGACGCCGCCAACAAGCAGATGAAAAACGAGGCCCGCTCGGCCTTCTATTTCAATGCGGTCAGCTTGGGGCACATCAAACCCTGGACGGTGGGCCTGGCCCCACTACCGGGGTACCTCGACAACGAGATGAGGGCTGACATCCTAGCGGAGAGGAAAGCGTCGGCCATGAGAATTACCAAACTCGTGGCGGAGGCACTCAAGAACCGCGAAGGGGTCGAGCATGAGATCAGGGACCAACAGGCCAAACTCATCCTCTCAACTCTCACTGATGCCAAGATGGAACAGGAGGACATCGCTCGCACTGTCAAGGAGGTCAAGGCACACGCAGACCTCACAGCAAGGTGTGACTACCTCAAGGAGGTCAGTATCCTCGAGGAGCGACTACAGAAACGAGCTACGAGAGCTCTGAAGGAGTCCACGATCCTAGACCCCAAGGGATCCAACTCCGGTGCCAAGAACATCCCAGTCGACAACGAGAACAACCCACCGGGTTTTCAGCGACCCCCCGCCCAGTTCACAAAGAACAAGAGCCGCGGCAGAGGCGGAAAGGGACCAAGGGGAAGCGGACAGAACAAGGGACCAAAACAGGACCAGTCCACGAAGCTGTAAAATCAATTGACAATACTATTGATAACGATGACGACCATGCCAATGTTACTAGCATTAAACTCGTTAAACAATGCTCTGTATCGTGTTCTCTCTCTGATAAAGATAGCGTACTAGACAATGTAGACAACCAACGCAGTAACGTAGAAACTCAAAAGTCTAATGTCAAAGCCAATAACAGTACCTCCATGAAATACTCTAAAACAGGCACTGTGGTAAACCTTTCAGATAAAACTTTGAGTAGTACCGAGATCTCATTACTGGATAAAGGTTTAAGTTTCTGCCCCACAACCACGACTGTGGAAGAAGGCAAATTGAAATTAGATCTAGACAAATTCCATCGTAACCTTAGACTAAATCAATTCTTCAATAAGAAACCACACTCCACATCCAGACCTCCGATCCAACTCAATGGGCCTCCCAACCCGGACCAGACCGGACCGGTAAGTAGTGCACAAACACCGGCATGCACACCAGGTAAGACACCTTATGCCATCGAACCTGGAGGGCTTCATAGCTGTTAACGAACTTAGTCTCTCAGCCGCTAACACACACAAGACCCGCACTAAACAAAATGTCACGCGGGCAGAACGAATGTCCCTCAAGTCGCTGTCCAAGAACAGAGACATCACTATCAAACCAGCTGATAAGGGAGGGGCAACTGTGGTGATGAACACCTCAGATTATTTCAAAGAAGCTCAACTACAGCTGGGAGACCAAAAGGTCTACAGGGCCCTCAACGAAGACCCTACAAAGATCCTCAATTCGAAAATCAATGATAAAATTGACCATATGGTCGAAAACGAAGAACTCTCCCCCAAAATGGGAGACGCTCTCAAAACCACGGAGGCCAGAGCCCCCCAAGTGTACTTTCTTCCGAAAATACACAAGGGTGTGCTACCCCCCCCCAGGGAGACCAGTGGTCTCCGCCAACGGTTGTGCAACGGAAAAAATCTCTAAATTTACAGACAATTTCCTCAAAACGGAGGTCCCAAAGATCAAATCGTACATCAAAGACACCACTCACTTTCTTGAAAAAATTCAAGAAGTGGGCCAGATAATGAAAGGCAATATACTAGGCACCCTAGATGTGGGAGCCCTGTATACCAATATACCCAACAACGAAGGTATAGAGGTTATCAAGCGAAAGCTATCTAAAAACAGAACCAAAAGAGAACAACCAAGCACAGAGAGCCTGATTGATCTACTGCGCTTGGTACTAGAGAACAACAACATCCAGTTCAATGGCACTAACTATATCCAGATCAGCGGAACGGCTATGGGGATCAGGCTAGCCCCATCGTACGCTAATCTGTTTATGGAAGCCCTGGAGTTGGAACTCATAGACGGCTACCACCTGAAACCCAGAGTATGGTGGAGATATATCGATGATATCTTCTTCATATGGGAACATGGGCACGAGGAACTATCCAAATGGATAGACTACCTCAATAGGTCACATCACAGCATCAAGTTCACCAAAGAGGTATCCACCGAACAGGTGAACTTTCTGGACACAACAGTGAAGGTGGACCAACATGGCACACTCTTCACAGATCGGTACACCAAGCCGACAGACGAAAATACATATCCCAGATATGACTCGGCACACCCCCCCTCGCAAAGAAACAGCATCCCTTACTCCCAGATACTGAGAGTAAAGAGGATCTGTTCAGACAACAGGGATTACGAACGCAATGCCAAACAAAAGATCCTAGACTTCAAGGAAAGGGGGTACCCCCCTCACCTCCTGGATAAATGTAAGGCACGCGTGGACGAGATCAATAGGGCAGATGCCCTCAAAAAGAGCACCAAAAAGAAGGAAGACCGAGAGAGAGTCTTCCTGATAAGCACCTTCAGACAGGGTCATAAAACCCTACCCTCGATTGTACAGAAAAATTTGGAAATACTGGGTAAATCCAGCACAACCAAAAAGCTGTACAACTCTAGTCTGATAAAAGGCTACCGTAGTCCCAAAAACCTACGGGACCACTTGGTCAGAGCGAAAACGACATACCACCCTCTCCAGGCAAAACTCTGTAAAGAGAAAAAATGGGACAACGAATGCACCAAAAAGGACTGCAAATACTGCCCGTACATAAAGAAAAGCAAGACAATCCGGTCCAAGACCAAAGGCACAACGCACAAATGCAAAGACGAAGTTTCATGCAACAGCTCGAACCTCATCTATTGCATAGAATGCAAGAAATGTGGGGCCCAATATGTGGGACAAACAAAACGCAAGCTCAAAGAGAGGCTATACGAACACCTCAGAGCGATACGCAAAAACGCGGGGACAAACGATGTCCCAAGACACTTCAACATGAAGGACCATGATGGCGAAAAGGATGTACAGATATATGTAGTAGACTACATATACGAACATCCCGAGAGCAAAAGAGCACACACCCTGAGAGACAAAATCGAGTACAACTGGATCCACCGTCTCAAGTGCCAAGCACCCAGGGGGCTCAATACCATGGATAGTAAATATGGATAAGAACTACCAATGCCATGTCAAAAAATTTTCTGTCAGAATGATACCGCCCTCTCGGACTCGCACAGAGTTGACGGCGGAGGCCCATCTCACAGGATGAATTCGCACTAATAATTATACCCAAGTTCACTAAATATCCATACCGACTAACCGTGACCATTGATTTGAACCGTAATGCGGAAGAATTTCAGTAGAATCAGTATAAAGAAAACCGCCTTATAACTAGGGGAGCTCTCCACAATTTTTAGGTAGACACCCCCACTCAGACCACCAAAAGGTTGCTAACAAAACGCCTGATGGGACATATTCTGTCGAAACTAACGAGTAAGTCAGGTCTGACATCACACAGATGCAGGCCATAGATTCCACTAAGCACAGAACAACTCCAACTTTCCCCCACAGAGGGCAGGAGTAGCAGCAGAACGATCAGTTCCACAGGAACTCAACAGAGGACGCCACCCTGTAACTACAACACAGAGGGCGCCACATACTTTGTTGACATAACCTGAAACAACAGCTGCAGGGATTGGTTGAACAACAAGTTCAAGTGTCTTTGTCTCAACATGCGGCCAAAGAAAACACTGGAATAAGGTCATCTGACCTCAATCCACCAACCACAGTCAAGTTCTGAAGAAATGATACAAATTTCCGCGCGAAATTCGTCGAAAACCGCGTTCAAATCGGTCACTTACTCGCTAGTCGCGTAGCAGCCCTGTCATCCTACACGTTTTCTGATTATTGGTTAAAACAGGCCTAATAATTTCATCCTGGCATCATCTGGTATCATCTGTTTCCATTCTGACACTCAGCCGATAATACCAGAAAATGTTAGAAATCTCTGACTTCACCCGATCGCAACTCCCGTGAGTTCCACAGTTCTGTCCCTGTAGACTGTAATGTGACATGGTTACAGTTAGAATTCGATTATTTCTCAAAATAAACACTATGCACAATGTTTATTCACCTCGAAGACACCACCTACCTTCAAACGGACACTCTCAATAAACATTCCAGGGGTCAAGGTCGTAGCTCTAGTTCTAGGCATCGACACCAGAGGACACCAACAGTGAAGAAAATCCTAGCGGATTACAGGTGTACTAGTATCGGCGCGCTTCGGCTATATGGGACAAGGCACTCGAGAGTGGCCGACGGTGGCCGACGGTGGCCGACAGCACCGATCTTACCAGATTATACTGTTCCATTACACCGATAGTATCCGAATGATGAATAAGAAACTGTCAGAATCACGATTCGCCTGAGAATTCGGCCATATGGAACAGCCCCTTAAACATCCAATAAGTGTTACTTGGGTCGATTTTGCACAAAAACTTTTAGCTCTTTAGCTACGCTATGATGCCTGGAGGCATTCGCAGGTATAGTATGCTATGATGCCTTGAGGCATTATTTCCAAAATATTGGAATAATGCGAATATTATAATAATATTTCTCCAACCTATGTAAAGCTATATCAGAGTTAATATTGATACTATCATATTACTTCGTAGCTATTTAGGATTACCTTGGAATTCTGATATAATTGCATCACTCTGGATATTGTGAAAAGCGCCAGTGGTACCATAGGGTTGGAAATGGTACTGTAGTGGCTTATTTCCAGGTGTGTATTTGGTGCTATGCAGCGTAGTGTAAGGGTTAATCACCTGACCGGAAGTAAATGCACTTCAGTCTCGTGACATGTGACGTCACTCCTGCCTTATGACGTCACTCCTGATTTGAGACGTCGCAAGTCACCATGCTAACTTCTATGGGATGGCCACATGGAAATGTAAGTGCTTAACTATTGGTGTCTATGGGAAATTGCAATATTTTGACTTCGTGGCTAGATGACACTGATGTTCTATTGCTATCTTCAAATAATTCTGGATTATGATCGTTCAGAACATATATAAATGAGAAATGCTAAAAATTACTATGTCACCACGTTAACTTCTATGGGAAGGCCATCTGAACAAGGTAAGTGCGTAACCCTATCGCGCCGGGTACCAGCGGCAGGGCTACAGTCATGGAGCCGGGTACCAGTGCCAATGAATGCCGCTAGAGGCCGGCTATAGAGGCCTATAGTGGAATTTTTGTTTTTGGGTCACGTGACATGACACGTGATACTTATCATTATTTGTCATTTCACTTAGAAAAATCAAGTATGATGTTATATCTACATTCTCCGAAAGTTTCATATTTATTAAGCCATTATTTTCAATTTTATTTTAAAAAACCCGCATATATAGGCCTTTTTCCACTGGCCAGTGTCGCACCTTATCTGCTTAGTTACCCCACGGCTGAAATCAAACATTCACCTGGCAACGTATGCTTTAGCATGGGACCACTGAGTGTATGAGCGTAATATGTTCACTTGTACTTTATTGCCAGAGAAATAATAATGATTGCATCGCATTCTATGGTATCTCAGCTCAAATTTGGTGTCTCGTACATGCATATCGCCTCAATGATACTTTAGATACAGCTTAGATAACATAGGATCACCGAAATTGAATACACATTAATACATTGGCAAGCCTAGCTATAATATGCTTATCTTTTTCCAAGTTAAAACCAAAACCATTATCAACTGTGAAGTTTAGACAGCCCAGGCTTGTTAATACAATACTTTAGTTTGTTCCAGCAATTTAATCTGTCAAAAAACAACACTCCTGCAATCACACCCACCGTTCACACTCTAGGTGTGATTGCTATATGTCTCTATATGAATACCACCGAACTCGCGGTGTTTGTCCGAGCGGCCGCGTATCTAGACAGTGGGCCGTAAGGTGGCGTTGAACGGCAACACCTGTATTGTAAATGATGTAGGTGAACGTGGCAGATGTCTTGCCCCTACCGCTATCACGACCACAGTGCAGTGAGTTGGCCCAGGCGCGTTCGATTTTCGCGCTGGTGGCCTACCGACCCCGTATGGGTGTTTCCTATTGGTTCATTTTTCGTCGCTGTTTGAGAGCTTTGTTCTGATTGGTGAATTCTCCTATAGCTATATCCCTTTGTTGTGGTGAGCGTGCTTCCTATGGGGCTCTGTGTGGGATGGTAGAGAGAGGTGGTATGCAGTGTTATGTGTTCTTCTATGTTTGGTGTCTGTTTTTGTTGAATATTTGGCTTTATTATCCTTGTCCATTTGTTTGTTTTATTTCCTTTTCCTTGGGGGGAGCAGAATTGCATCTGTTCCCTCTTTGGGTTACTGTTGATGTTGTCATATTTTCTTCAATTTTTTTATTTTCCTGTTTTCATTCTTCTGTGTTGTTGGGTTATCCCGGTTTATTTATGATGAGATTAATGTCTTGGGTATATAAATTTTAGACAAATTTTGTGGGCAAGGTCTGACGTCGTCTGATCCTTGTCATTTTTCTAAAATGTGATTTTACGTTTAGATTTAAATATTGAGATAGATCTTGGTAGTATTTTGTTGATAATTTCTTGGTTGGTCTCCTCGCCAGACTTGGTCGTCTGGGTTGGTTTTTTGTCGAGGTTCGGACATGATCGTCTGTACCTTTGAAATTGTTGATGTTTTGATTGGCATCCCGTTTGTGTTCTTTCCTTTTCGTGGTGTTTTAGCCTATAAACCGCGGGGTGTCTCAACCACACGCGAATTGTATTTTTGACATTACTTATATTTCCAACGTCTGTTTTTTTTTTTTATATATTTCTTGTGCCTGGTGTGTTTCTCTTATTGTTGTGGAATCCTTCTCTCTCTATACCTCCAATCCTTTATATTTTTACTGTTCGGGCGGACTGCGTCGGTTATTTAGTGTGATTACTTTCGGTTGTTCAAAGTCCCAACATTCGTCGACTGTTGTGTGTGTGAATGCTCTCTGTATTTTTCGTCCAATGCCTTTTTCGAGGCTATGTTTTATTTTTGGGGGTGACTGTGGTTTCGACCATTGTCTGGTCTCATCAGGTGAGGTGCGATAGAGTGGTTTGTTTCTTGGATGTGGTCTTTCCTTCCTGGCGAGGGGGATCGGTTGACTCTCTCTGGAATCGCTCACTACACACAGCCGTGTAGTACCCATCTTCTCCCGATAGTAGCTTGATTGTGAAAAACTTTTCGTTTGCTCTCCCCAGTTAGGTAACAGCGTTGGAAAAATTTTTTTCCAACGCTGTTACCTAACTGGGGAGAGCAAACGAAAAGTTTTTCACAATCAATGTATTGTAAATGATGCCTTCAGGCATCACCCGGCCAGCTCTAGTTGATGCCTCAAGGCATCGCCCGGCTTGAATGGGTTAACTATTGGTGTCTATAGGGAAACTGCAATATTTTCATGAAACCAGATGGCAGCACCAGTATCAAATTTAGTTCCGAGGGTGGACCCAGAAGGCACTACGATACCTACCCGCATTTGTTTTTGTTTGATTTGTTTGATTTGATTTTACGACCAGTCAACCATTATAGGTCCTTTCCAGACTTTCTCAAGGTTCTTTTACACTGCAAGGGTGGTGATCAAATCTATGTGATGAATTCAGGTAGAAATCTCACCCCTACACATTTACCGAGGTGAGAGTTCTTTTACTTCCCACACCACATCGACATGGTATGAGAAGGATGGCCTTTGTTATAGTAGTAAATCTACCACTGCTGGGGTTGGGACTTACACCCACAAAGTCTTACAACCTTGGGGTCACAAGTCCGGTGCTCTACCCACTGAGCCAACTCCCCACCCCCCTCCCCACATTTGTCGTTAATGGGATGGATAACATTTAAGAAATCTACATGTTGCTATTTGAGTAAAAACATTGAAGTGACACTATTTAGTAATAATTTTTATTTTCAAAGTCGATAATATACAGGAGAAAATGGATTATATACACGATCGGGGTTAAGTTTCTGTTCTTGTTGGAAGGATGGGAAGTTATGTACATGAAAATAGCCTCCGCTCTGTAACAGATACAACCAGAAAAAAAAAGAAATATATAAGAATAAGTTCACACTCTCCGTAAGGAACCATCCATAATATCTGAATCATAAAATCTTATGTAGTTTCACAAACTATAGCAATATCTCCAAAAAAAGTTGAAAATGGTCCCTAGTCTAAATCAAATTTCAAGAATTTATACATTGTTATTCCATATTTTTCTGGTCTCATTTTTCAACAGATTTTTAGGATACGATACTTTAGATCTGGACCGCAGAAAGTTTTTTTGAACACAACTCGGCTGCCGAGTGCTCCTCAGCCGCCTTCAAATGCCTTTGTACATTGTTTCATGAATATAGATTTGTAAGCGCCGAAAAACAAGGGAAGCGGGTCTGCATACACTGCGCGAAAACCACCAGTCTATCCACACATACGCCATCGCGTAGGTGCATTTATCTTACCCCTAATAAAAAACTCCATAGGCTTAAGATTAGCAGACTGTATTTGGTCTACGGTGCAGGAAAATTAAATTTATTGCTCTAGTGGGATGCAGTTGTCAAATGACGTCATTTGAAAAGCGACCAATGATTATCACTGATTATCGGTGAGTTTTATGCTATTTCTTAATTTGCTGAAGTAATTTAGATGGGGTAGGATAAATTCTAAACCAAACTCGAGTTAGTCGTGTGGTTTATCACACTCCGGCAAAGTCGCGTATCACTACACTCGGCTTCGCCTCGCGCGTAATATGCGACATTGCCGTCGTGCGATAAAAAACAACACTACTAACTCTTGTTTGGTTTCTCCTAAGTATCGGCTGTATATTCACACGTTTCCTCTTCTATATGTCAGTGTAATGGCTGTATTTGCCGCAAAGCGTATATGAAGAGAAACATTGTGTGCGGGACATGTATACAGGGGTCGTATATAATTTACATGTCTATAGATGAGGCATATACACAACAGAAAATAGGACTACCTTGTATACGCAAAATCGTGCATATATACGCCGGGTGTATACATATATAAACTGGTGGCCCTTGTGCAGTGATAGTCACAACTTGACCAAAGTAACCAGGCAGTGTGGCTTATCTCACCCCTGGTGTGTTTGTCCCACAGGCTTAACGTTGGAAACTCGTTCTCCATACCTCTATGGGTATTGCAGTCCGTTGTCCATGGTCTATGTCCTGTGTGTCGTCCATTATTTTAGTGTGTACAGGGGTGAGATAAATACAGAAAGCAACTAGTTTTGGTAAAAGTCGTTGTTCTCCAATTGTTTGAATGCTATTTGATATTCACTCGGCTGTCGCCTCGTTCACATTACTCAACATCATGGAGAACGATGACTTTAACCAAAACTTGTTGGTTTCTTTTTTATTATCTTAGCCAGGTATAAACGTCCATAGGCTTAACATTAGGAATTCGCACTCAACAGGCTTGCAAGTATGGTCACTCATACTCAATGGGGAATAGACAGATGAATATTTCCAGGCTAAGATAAAAACAGAAACATATTGTGTTTGGTCTGAGTCCCTATTCACTGTCTCATTTGGAGTGCTTCGATATATTCATTCGGCTATTGCCTCGTTCATACTACTACACGCACCAAACTCTATGGGGAATGGGAACACAGAGCAAACACCCCTCAATTTCCTTCTTAATCTTCTTAATCTCACCTCTGGTATTTTCCCCGTAAAATAAAACACAACACCCATGAAGTATTGTAAGAAAATACTCAATCGGCGATGACGTCACAAGCTCTAGCCAATCAGTAAGTGTTTAGGGTTACAAAAATCCGAAATACACTCGATCCATAGCCACTGAGGATATGCCATTCATTTTTGGTTTCTACATAATCTCACTCAGCTTTGCCTCGTGAGATGACCACGCAAATCAAAAGGCATGGTATATCTTCTCCAGCTAGTGATTTGGATGCAGTTCCTTCGTATGCCGTGACATATATTTTGTACACATATATTTACATTGAAAACACTGATGATCTAGTTGCTGCTGTAGTAGAAGGAAATCCTATTTTATAACGAATTTCTCACAGTGAGACGAACTTTTCACAGTGTGACGAATTTTTCACAATGAGACGAACTTCTCACAGTAAGACGAAATTCTCACAGTAAGACGAACTTCTCACAGTGAGACGAACTTCTCACAGTGAGACGAACTTCTCACGGTGAGACGAACTTCTCAAAGAGTGACAAACTTCTCACAGTGAGACGAACTTCTCACAATGAGACGAACTTCTCATAGTGAGACGAACTTCTCACAATGAGACGAGCTTGTCACAGTGAGACGAACTTCTCACAGTGAGACGAACTTCTCACAGTGAGACGAACTTCTTACAATGAGACGAACTTCTCACAGCGTGACGAACTTCTCAAAATGAGACGAACTTCTCTCAGTGAGACGAACTTCTCACAGTGAGACAAACTTCTCACAGTGAGACAAACTTGTCACAGTGAGACGAACTTCTCAAAATGAGACGAACTTCTCATGATGAGACAAACTTCTCACAGTGACAATTTCGTCTCAGTGTGACGAACTTGATAAATACGACATAGGGAGCAGTAACTCTTCAACATTCCCACATAGGTCTATAATGATAATCAAGGCGCGTTGACACGGTGTGTTCATCTATCAAACATATCACAGACATGAACTGTTTTGCACATACTTGTAAAAGAGAGTCCTGCAGTGACTCACGAGTCACACGAGGGTCACACTGCAGAGCTTACAGACCTCGGGGTACAGAGTGGAGCAGTCAGTGTACTTACTAACATGTGAACATGTCTCTGGCCCAATCCGTTAAAGTCAGAGATCTTTATAAACACAAGTAATTTCAACCGCTTTCCAGGATTACCTTTTCTATAACTTTTGTAAATTTTGACTGGAGGCTAAAGTAGGCTCTCCGATATGGTAATTACCATTTGGCTCCAGAAGCCTGATAACTATTCATTTTTATAAAAGTTTAAAAAACATGGATAGGGAATTCTTCATATGTTCATATGAATTTGAGTCACGTTTAGATTTGATCCTACCCTGTCACATGTTTTTAATTGCATATGTCACCTGTGGTATATAAATATTTTATTGCATAACCGTGGCATATGGTTACACCATATTGAGTCTATGGAGATTTACAGGATGAGAGGTAGGGTAAAAATCTATACAGCTGGGACCTGTTTCACTAGGTTCGTGACATGTCTAGATGGCATCTAGATGGTGTGTCCAGTTTCATAAGAACTACACATTAGACTTCATTTTGTCCGTTCTTGCTTGCACTGTTGGTGCCGCTTTTCATATCTGTCTAACACTTTTGTCACGAAACTAGTCAAACAGGTCCATGATGTGTAGATGTCTAATTGTCTAATTCTTATGTTTGGGGTCTGTCTTTTCCTAAGGGCAGCTACTTTTGTTGTCATGAAACTAGCCGACCCCAATGTCTGTATGGCGTCACAGACATGTCGCGAAACTAGTGAAACAGGTCCATGACATGTAGATTTGTCTAATTCTTATGTTTGGGGTCTGTCTTTTTCTAAGGGCAGCTACTTGTGTTGTCACGAAACTAGCCGACCCCAATGTCTGTATGGTGTCACAATCATGTCATGAAACTAGTGAAACAGGTCCTAGTTCAAAGCTCAGTTAACCTTGTCATAAGGTTGTTTTCTTCAGGGTACATCTATACCGGTTTATCCAATAACAGTTTCCTACTGAACTGTTTAAATAAACAGGGGCCTCTCTATACGAGAGTCACACAAAGTGCACAAATAAATAATATATAACTAAATTATATTCACATTTCAATATATACAGCACAAAGATGAGACAAGTTGATGCATAGTTTCCCAAGGTCAAGGCGGTAAAAACTCAGGCTGGGCATCATGCTGACTAATATGAACATCACAGGGTTGTCACAAATTGTTACAAAATGTTGTTAACATTTTTTAAGCTCAGTAAATTTGGGAATTTGTCAGGGATTTTGGAAATAAAAATTTGGTAAATTGACTCCTCTCAGTTGGGGTGTTTAATAGACGATCTGATAGACGGTTAAGACCATCTTAGCGGATAAACTTGAAAATCATCAAACGATAACCCTTGTACGAGTTACTGAAAAATGTCTTCATGTACGATTTCATGCTATCACACAAGCCCCAGATTTGTCCAATCGAAAGAATAGAATTGGTCAGGGAAAATATCAGGGATTTCTGACACCAAGCTCGGTGGCTAAGTGGTAGTGGTGTTCGCCTCGAGCATGGGAGGTCGTGGGTTCAAACCCCGGTCGGGTGATACCAAAGACTTACACAAAAATGGTACCCACTGCCCATTCGGCTTAACACCCGCCAATTAGAATGAGGAGTAGGGGGTTAGGACCGGAGTGGAAGAACGGCTGTATAGCCAAATTCCGTGATTGTGTAACACAATATCCCCTTAATAAAAATTGCTTAAAATAAAGAAAGGTTTGCGGCAACCCTGCATGGTTGTTTTAGAGGTTGGTGACATCTCATGTCATAATAATAAAGGAAGGTCTTCACCTTCTCACGTTTATAGACTGTGAGGTCTGGAGCCGGTTCTGCCATCAGAGCAGAAATCAATAATTCTCACAAACAGGGAGCATCTTCTTGGCTTGGCCATAATTCAACACAATAGTATCTGACTGCCTCTCGATAAAAGGTGGTTTTCTTACTTACCAGTCAGACTTTTGAAAGTGTTATGGGTCGTTAAACAACCAGACAGTCAAAGTATCATTCCTGGTTACCCTGACAAAATTATACACATATGGAAGAATAGAGGGCCTCGTAAAGATTGAGACCATAACCCGACTGTCATTATTATGCATTCTCCCAAGTGTGTTCCGAAATCCACAGTAGTCATAGTGAATTTCAACAAGCATGTTCGGAAAACCAACAGTAGTCATAGCAAATTTCAACAAGTGTGTTCTGAAACTGACTGTAGTCATAGTGAATTCCTACAAGTGTGTTTTGAGTCTGCAATCATTATAACGAACTATACAACGTGTGTTCCAAAATCCACTGTTTTCATGAATTCATCCAAATATGTTTGAAAACCTCACTTCATTATATTATATTCTACGATGTGTATTCAGGAACGCACTATTGCTATAATGAATTCCAACAACTGTTTTACAATTACCATTATTGTCTGAAAAATTTCCAATAAGCGTGTTAGTTATCGTTATTATGAATTCCATCAAGTGTCTTCGGAAATCAACTCTAGTCATAATGAATTTCATCAAGTGTGTTCGGAAACCCACTGTCAATATAATGAATTCCGAAATCGACAACAATATAACAAAATCCACTGATCAGACTGTTTGGGGAAGCTCTGTGTGATTTGTAGGTGTTACATCACACACCTTTCTGTATCGGCGATGTCATGGCGGCAATTGGGTCATGATAACCATGCAGAATAAAGTCATGTAGCTGAGCTTCTCACAGCCACCACTGGGGGCGCCACTGACGGCCGACATTGTCATTCTCAGCACTGCCATCAGAGGCAGTTAAGTTTGTTGAGAAACAAATCGGGAATCGGAAGTGCGTATAATACGTCCACTGTGACTTCCGTTCACGTGCTCAGGGTGACCAACCAATGGCAGACCTCTTCACATGTCACGTGACATGGGCCAGTCATCGACCATGGCCAGGTTATTGTGGATGTAGGGGGCCCGCTCAGCACATGGGCTAATCGTCGACCATGACCAGGTTGTTGTGGATGTAGGGGGCCTTATTCAGCACATGGGCGGTTCATCGACCATAGCCAGGTTATTGTTGATGTAGGGGGCCCTGTTCAGCACAAGGGCGGTTCATCGTCCATAGCCATGTTTTACTGGATGTAGGGGGCCTGCTCAGCCCATAGGCGAGTCGTTGACTATGGCCAGATTTTCCTGGGTGTAGGGGGGACCACTCAGCACATGGGCGAGTCGTCGACCATGGCCAGGTTATTCTGGATGTAGGGGGCCCCGCCGCGTCCGTTACTGTGCAGGAAGCAGGTCGAGGTGGACGACGGAATAGCTTCTCGCTCCTTCCGCCTGCAACAGAAAATAGTCCGCTTTTAGAACTCTCTAAATCAGGCCATTTGTGGATGTTTAATTTGTAGGTGTCTGTTTTCACCCCTGGTATTTCCCCCCCCCCTTAGACTTAATATTGGGAACTCGTATCCAATGCCCATGGAGTATTTAGAAAAAATACTCAATGGGGGATCATGTCACAAATGTTACCCGATTAGTCAATGTAAAGGGTGAGATAAGATCAGAAACCTATTCAAGTTTAGGGATAGAACTCGATCCCATCTCGTTTGAATCGCTATGTAATTCACGCGGCTTTGCCTTGTGAATTACTATGCGATTCAAACTCAATGGGATATGAGCTCTGACCCTAAACTTTCATAGGTTTCCTGTATAGCATTCATCACATACATTTAATCACTGCCCCTGTGGTGTAAAACCAGCAAAAAAGACTGATGCTTGTGGTAAAGGACAGTAATTTACAACATATTTGGAATCATTAACGAAATGAGTGATTTTTTCCCAAATACTTTGATAAAACACCCATTGGTGCATATGAAATCAAACCGACTTAGATGTTTTAAGCACGCACCGTTTGATGATGAGCAGTATGAGCAGAACGAGTAGGATACAGAGAAGTGAGCCCAGCAAACCTCCCACGATGGCCTCTGTAATAAAAACAGTACATAATTAACGTCAAACTACAAATATGAGCAGAACGAGTAGGATACAGAGAAGTGAGCCCAGCAGACCTCCCACGATCGCCTCTGTAATAAAAACAGTACATAATTAACGTCAAACTACAAATATGAGCAGGACGAGTAGGATACAGAGAAGAGAACCCATCAAACCCCCCATGATCGCCTCTGTAAAAAAAACCAGTACATAATTAACGTCAAACTACAAATATTAGCAGAACGAGTAGGATACAGAGAAGAGAACCCATCAAACCTCCCATGATCGCCTCTGTAAAAAAATCAGTACATAATTAACGTCAAACTACAAATATGAGCAGAACGAGTAGGATACAGAGAAGTGAGCCCAGCATACCTCCCACGATCGCCTCTGTAATAAAAACAGTACATAATTAACGTCAAACTACAAATATGAGCAGAATGAGTAGGATACAGAGAAGTGAGCCCAGCAAACCTCCCACGATCGCCTCTGTAATAAAAACAGTACATAATTAACATCAAACTACAAATATGAGCAGAACGGGTAGGATACAGAGAAGTGAGTCCAGCAAAGCTCCCACAATCGCCTCTGTAAAAAAAACAGTACATAATTAACGTCAAACTACAAATATGAGCCTAACGAGTAGGATATAGAGAATTGAGCCCAGCAAACCTCCCACGATCGCCTCTGTAATAAAAACAGTACATAATTAACGTCAAACTACAAATATGAACAGAACGAGTAGGATACAGAGAAGTGAGCCCAGCAGACCTCCCACGATCGCCTCTGTAATAAAAACAGTACATAATTAACGTCAAACTACAAATATGAGCAGAACGGGTAGGATACAGAGAAGTGAGCCCAGCAAAGCTCCCACAATCGCCTCTGTAAAAAAAACAGTACATAATTAACGTCAAACTACAAATATGAGCAGAACGAGTAGGATACAGAGAATTGAGCCCAGCAAACCTCCCACGATCGCCTCTGTAATAAAAACAGTACATAATTAACGTCAAACTACAAATATGAGCAGAACGAGTAGGATACAGAGAAGTGAGCCCAGCAGAACTCCCACGATCGCCTCTGTAATAAAAACAGTACATAATTAACGTCAAACTACAAATATGAGCAGAACGAGTAGGATACAGAGAAGTGAGCCCAGCAAACCTCCCACGATCGCCTCTGTAAAAAAAACAGTACATAATTAACGTCAAACTACAAATATGAGCAGAACGAGTAGGATACAGAGAAGTGAGCCCAGCAGACCTCCCACAATCACTTCTGTAAAAAAATACAGTACATAATTAACGTCAAACTACAAATATGAGCAGAACGAGTAGGATACAGAGAAGGGAGCCAAGCAGACCTCCCACGATGGCCTCTGTAATAAAAACAGTACATAATTAACGTCAAACTACAAATATGAGCAGGACGAGTAGGATACAGAGAAGTGAGCCCAGCAGACCTCCCACAATCGCCTCTGTAAAAAAAACAGTACATAATTAACGTCAAACTACAAATATGAGCAGGACGAGTAGGATACAGAGAAGTGAGCCCAGCAGACCTCCCACGATCGCCTCTGTAATAAAAACAGTACATAATTAACGTCAAACTACAAATATGAGGTTAAATCATAGAGAGGAAGTAATACATAATTATCGTTAAACTATAAAGATGAGATTTTCTCAGAGTTAAGAGGTAATACAAGATATGACGTTTTATCAAAGGAAGAAGGATATGGAAAGAGGGATATTATTGCTGTACTGCGTACGTCACAGTGTGACATACGGCCATAGATACGACATTGGTAGGAGCGTGCGGTATACAAAGTAGATACGGCCACGGGTATTAAATAATACAAGGTTGGTGTTTTTATGATCTTTACTCATAGGACTGCATTTAGAGGTTTTACGGTATACTTTCCAGTACCGTATTTACAATATAAAACTGTCCCTGACTCAGACACAGAACCCAGTACCGTATCTATCATATAGAACACCTCCCCACACATTAGATATGTATACAGAGGGGAACTCACCTAAGGGTATACGGCCGTGTGGCTGCGTGTTAACTGTTTGCGGCGTACTGCCGCTAGGTGGAAGCACCGTGCGCACACCAGGTGGCGTGTCGGTGGGGACGCTGGTGAGACGCGGGGTGGAGCCCTCTGTGGTCGGCGCATGCGTGGTCGGCTCCATGTAGGGGAAGGCTGAAGGAGCAATCAGAGATTTTAGTTAGATCACAGCTTTAATGGTGAATAATCAGAGACTTTTTATATTACAGCTTTAACGGTGAGCAATGAGAGATTTTAGTTATATCACAGCTTTAAGGATGAGTTTTATTTGTTTGGTTTGATTTAACGTCCAGTCAACCATTACAGGTTCTTGCCAGACTTTCTCAAGGTTCTTTTACACCACAGGGGTGGTGATCGAATCTATGTGATGAATTCAGGTAGAAATCTCACCCCTACACATTTACCGAGGTGAGAGTTCTTTTACTTCCCACACCACAAAGACATGGTATGAGAAGGATTGGCCTTTGATATAGCAGTATATCTACCACTGCTGGGGGTGGGACTCAAACCCACAAAGTCCTACAACCTTTGGGTTACAAGTCCAGTGCTCGAACCACTGAGCTAACTCCCCACCCCAGATTAAGTGTGAGTTTCAGGTTTATCACAATTTTAATGATGAATAATCAGAGGTTTTAGTTATATCACAGCTTTAACAGTAAGTAATCTTCGTACGATCTGAAACCAGTTGATATTGTGTGATATAGTGTGTTAGTATTGTGTATGTAATGAGCGTATAATATTTTACCTTCATAATAGAGCCAGAAGCCCTTCTTGCGGCCCTGCCCGTCACTAATAAACGTCAGGTTAAGGGTAATACTGTGTACAATGTGTTGGTATTGTGTATGTAATGAGCGTATAATAAACCCGAACTTCCCTACCTTCGTAGTAGACCCAGAAGCCCTTCTTGCGGCCCTGCCTGTCACTATTAAACGTCATGTTAAGGGTAATACTGTACGTGTGTTAGTATTGCTTAAGGGTAATACTCTATGTGTGTTAGTATTGTGTATGTAATGAGCGTATAACATCTTACCTTCGTAATAAAGCCAGAAGCCCTTCTTGTGGCTCTGCCCGTCACTAGTAAATGTCAGGTTAAGGGTAATACTGTGCGTGTGTTAGTATTGTGTATGTAATGAGCATATAATATCTTACATATGTTAGTATTGTGTATGTAATGAGTGTATAGTATCTTACCTTCGTAGTATAACCAAATGCCCTTCTTGTGGCTCTGCCCGTCACTAGTAAACGTCAGGTTAAGGGTAATACTGTAGTGTATTAGTATTGCTTAAGGGTAATAGTGTATGTGTGTTAGTATTGTGTATGTAATGAGTGTATAATATCTTACCTTCATAATAGAGCCAGAAGCCCTTCTTGCGGCCCTGCCCGTCACTAGTCAAGGTCAGGTTAAGGGTAATACTGTACATGTGTTAGTATTGTACATGTAATGAGCGTATAATATCTTACCTTCATAATAGAGCCAGAAGCCCTTCTTGCGGCCCTGCTCATCACTAGTAAACGTCAGATTAAGGGTAATACTGTAGTGTGTTAGTATTGTGTATGTAATGAGCGTATAATATCTTACCTTCATAATAGAGCCAGAAGCCCTTCTTGCGGCCCTGCTCATCACTAGTAAACGTCAGATTAAGGGTAATACTGTACATGTGTTAGTATTCTGTATGTAATGAGCGTATAATATCTTACCTTCATAATATAGCCAGAAGCCCTTCTTCACTAGTAAAGGTCAGGTTAAGGGTAATACTGTACATGTGTTAGTATTCTGTATGTAATGAGCGTATAATATCTTACCTTCATAATAGAGCCAGAAGCCCTTCTTGCGGCCCTGCTCATCACTAGTAAAGGTCAGGTTAAGCGCGCTGCCCACAGTCGTGAAGACGTTATCATGGCGCCGCTTCCCGCACAGCGAGCTGCTCCGGAAGTGCCCCTGCAGGTAGAGCAGGTCGGAGCAGCCACCAGGGGTCGCCTCCAGGTCCAGCTCGACCACGTGGAGACGCAGACGCTGCGACGCGCGCACGCGCACTGACGTCGTGCAGGCGCGGGACGCCGGGTAGTTGTTGGGGTAGGACGGCGTGCGCACATATCCGGTCTGCGCACGCAGCACGCCCGCCGCGCACACGTCGTGCACTTCCGCTTCTGGAAGAGTCAAAGGAGAGGATTGTTTATTTTACTAGCGACTTCGTCGATAACGCCTATAGACACGCTATCTGGTGGTCTCCAAGCCTAAGTCTGGTTCACTCTGTCCCTATGTGCGGGAGAAATTCCAAGCAGATTTTACCAGAGCCATGGTAGGGAACCAGCGAAAGTTGGGATCTCATTGGTTTCTCACGAGAAAAGTAGATTAGAAAACTGCATTATTAAACTTTGATTTCGGCATGGCTCGAAATGAATCATGAGAAAAGAAGTTTGTCTGAGTATAGACCTACAAAAAAGAAGAACAGATTCAAGTTTTTCTCTACAAGAGAATCTCACTCTCGTGGCCCTTCAGTCTCCAACCCTAGATCGGGTTGACTCTATCCCTGTGTGGGGGAGACTCTCCAAGCGGATATTACCGAAATTTACACGTTTTATATGTGGTAGGTAATCATTACCATGTCATATGGTCAGCACAGAGGCCTAGCTTTTATCAACGAGCATACGCCCTCCAGAGGTTACTAAACTCCCTGTTATCGCCCAGGGTAAATACAAGTTCCGCTTGCGAATGGCTGGGCACACAACAACCATATGAACCATAGTTTTCCCATTTATATTTGGAGAACTTGAATATAATTTCGGATTTAGATGTAGAAATAACTGAAATTTCCATTTCTGACATCGGATTTCCAATTTGAATATTTATAAAAACCGTTAAACTGTGAAAATTGTGAGCTACGGTTGGGGTCTACCAACATACAACGTCGGCAACCAGCGAACGCCGGAACTTGTAAACAGACTGAATTATGGGATACCTCAATAGGGCCTTTAGGGAACTATAGGGCACAGAGTGATTGCTAGTTCCGCCAAAATCCACCAGGAAATCATAAGACAGAGCCACTGTAGTCGGGGGTCGACCACTATCATCTGCCGTCATAATCTATAGATAATCGTGAGACGAGGCTTAACCCATCTATGGCAAGTTTAAATGTTAAAAAAGGTCATTAATATCTGGACCTGGCACCTAGTGTGTGTATTACTTTGGCCTTCTTCATAACTCGATAGCTATGTGCCCTATACTCGTTGGGGTCAGGCAGGTATTCATTGGCTTGTGGTTCCCCCACTACTCACTAGCCGACGCCACCGACCGTAGGCAGGGACGCTACCCACATTCGCCGCTGTGTTTCTCTCCGCAGAAAACCTGGAATTCTTCTCTCTCCCTCTCTCTCTCTCTCTCTCTCTCTCTCTCTCTCTCTCTCTCTCTCTCTCTCTCTCCTCTCACTATCTCTCTGTTTGTTCTCTCTCTCTCTGGCTCTCTCTGTTCTCTCTCTCTCTGTCTCTCTCAGTTTGTTCTCTCTCTCTTTCTCTCTCTCCCTCTCTCTGTTCTCTCCCTCTCTCTCTCTCCCTCTGTTTATTCTCTCTCTCTCCCTCTGTTTATTCTCTCTCTCTGTCTCCCTCTCTGTGTTCTCTCTCTTTCTCTGTCTTCCTGTCTCATTTTCTCTCTCTCCTCTCTCTCTCCCTCTCTCTGTTTGTTCTCTCTCTCTCTCCCTCTCTCAGTTTGTTCTCTCTCTCTCTCCCTCTCTCAGTTTGTTCTCTCTGTCTGTCTCTCCCTCTCTCTGTTTGTTCTCTCTCTCTCCCTCTCTCAGTTTGTTCTCTCTCTCTGTCTCTCCCTCTTTCAGTTTGTTCTCTCTCTCTGTCTCTCCCTCTCTGTGTGTTCTCTCTCTATCCCCCTTTCCCTGTCTCGTTCTCTCTCTTTCTCTCTATATTTATATCTGACCTATTTTCCATGTATATATATATATACAGATATATCAAAATATACAGAAAAGGTTAAAAATGAAATGTAAAAACCCATCGATAATACCTGTTTTCTCTGTGATAGTTCAACATAGTACTATAAACAACATTATATATCTCATTATTGTCGTTAAATTAAACATACCGTTTAAGCTACTCTCTGGCTCGATTTAAGTTTCTTTTAAAACCTAAAATTATCTCCTGAGAACAGTAAGATGTGTTATTCTACATCTATGGCCGAACGTCTATGAAATTCTACCCGCTGCTAGGGGTACAGTATGAATAATGTTCGGGCTCAGTGAGACGTACTGAATATTCGGACGTACTGTTCCCATAGTGTACTACACAAGTACATAAAATGATATTCTTTTCGTCTTTTAGGTGTATCATAGTTAGAAAAAGTAGTAAGTGAACCCAAAGCGATTCCATTCTCGGTCTTTTGTCTCATTAAATGTTCCTCCGCCTCTGGTGTCGGGACGTATTTCATAGGACCAAATGACTCAAACGGGCTCACTAACTATGAGATTTATTAGATTTTTTCTCACAGCTTATAGAGAATCCTAATATTTAAAGAAATATGCTTACAGTCTGTGAGAAATTACTAGAGGGATGAATCACAGTGCACCGAGTGTAGCATTCCTGTTTTTGACAAGTCTCTCAAAATAACATGTCCAAAAACCAGTCTAAATAAAAAGGCGAACTCGTGTGATTGGTCAGCTGGTGACACGTGACCTCTCCGGGCCAGGTCACAGATGTCAGTGTCGCCATCTTGTAATGACGTTTAACATGTGTCTCTGCCAGACCTGCACAATTAGTCAGAATGGGGGACCTCCAGGCAGACGCAGATGGCAGCTTTTTGCATGAAAGTCCACCCTTTTTTTAAAATTTCAAGTGTATAACTTTTTATGTAAACCAAAGATGACACTAATTGAGCTTCGTTCACGCCACGGATTTGAATACACGTGATTTGAGCGTCCCCAAACATACCCTAGGACCAATTCTAAGGCCAATAATGACGTATTTTCAACTTTGTCGCAGTTTCCCTGAAGCTGTAAATTCTGTGTGAAAAGTCTAACTTAGGTTGTTTACAGAGCCGCCTGTCGACAAAACCATCGTTTGTTATATTCATTTTTCCATCTCCTCGAACATATCAATGCCAGGGTTTGCAACAGTGTAGGGTATATCAGTAGGGATTATTTTCTTCTCTCCAGCACAAAGGGACTATTTTACGGTAATCAATGGCTTGTAGGCCGTAATCATTGCGTTTTGCAAATCCACAGTCAGTGGTTTATTATCTTAAATTTTTTTTTATAATGTGTACTGGAGGTTGAGTTATACCAGGCTATCAGTCCATTTGCCTCTCTCTCCAGTTTTCGGATCGTTATAGTTTCCGTTAATATTGTAATTTGTAACACTATATGGAAATTGCGGTTTGATCTTCTATACACCATCGCGTAAACGCTCGTATAGGTCGTATATATTGATGTTTACGT
Source organism: Alentia gelatinosa (assembly GCA_950022655.1). Lineage (NCBI taxonomy): Eukaryota > Metazoa > Annelida > Polychaeta > Phyllodocida > Polynoidae > Alentia > Alentia gelatinosa. The sequence goes on along the minus strand of OX465580.1, from coordinate 137,775,709 downwards.
CGCAATACGCTCCTATTGTTCACCAGGATATACAGCGTATACAATATAGTTTGTGTGTGTACATGTATATGTTGATGTAATGGCTGTATTTGCCGCCAAGCGTATATCAACATATAACATATAAGTTTGCGATATGTTTATATTGCCGCATACATACACAATATTGACTGGTTTCAGACACAAGCGGCCGTATGATCTGAGGAGTTGACGCTAGTAATATCCGAGTGTATGCGAGGATATTGCGCAGAGTTAACTGCAAGGAGCATGCAACAGCTCTGAGACCAGTCAATATTGTGTATATACACATATAGATAAAAGGAAAACAAATTTACCCACAGTCCACTGTATCCACGTTATCAGAAAACACCGAAGCAATCTTTACGATAACCCTTGTATGAGTTACAGAATAGGGTCTACATCCTAAATTATCAAAGACAAATGCCGGTAGTTTGGTGATTACTAAATTCCATTGATTTTTGCAAATAACTCTTGATAATATAATTTTAACATATTAGCATATAGAAAATGCAAAAAAGGCATGTCATCATGCTAACTTCTATGGGAAGGCCATCTAAAAAGGATAAGTGCTTAACTATTGGTGTCTATGGGAAGCTGCAATATTTTGACACTAATTGAGCTTCGTTCACGCGACGGATAACACTGATGTACTATTGCTATCTTCAAATAATTGTGGATTATGATAGTTGGGAACATGTACAAAAGAGAAACGCTAAACAATACTATGTCAACATGCAAATTTTATAGGAAGGCCATCTGAAGAAGGTAAGTACTTAACGATTGTGGTCTATGGGAAACTGCTACATTTTCAAGAAACCAGATGGCAGCAGCATCAGTGTAAAATTTAGTTCTGCGTGTAGACATAGAAGGTAATGCGATACCTACTGCATTTGTCTTTAAAAGGGACCGTAAGGATTTATTATCCACCTAATACAAAGTGTCCATAAAAACACATAGGGAGTTTGTATGGACGTACCCGGCACATACGGATGTGTTGTATGCTCCGGGTGGCGCATACGGGAAAATAGTGCGTATGGAAAAATAGTGCATAGCTAAAACGAACTGATATCAACATGCCACTTGCCCAGGAAAGGTGGATAATAAATACAATATAGACTGGTTTCTAGTTGATTCTCCATAATATCCTCGCATACGCTCGGATATTAATACGCGTCAACTTCTCGGAGCATACGACCGCTTGTAACCAGTCAATATTGTGTATTTATTGGACGGAACCAGTTCAGTGCAATCCCACTGCGCATCATAAATATAGTAGCATCAACCTGGCCTAATGTTTGAGTACAGGGGCCAAGTGATGTCACAGTAATTATCCAATTAAAAACACCCTACTGAGTACTTACTAATTAAACCAACATTAATATTGTACCACCTTCAGCACCCTACATATCAATCATGGGCAATTATGCTCTCCACAAAAAGTCTGCTTCTATTGAGAGCGGAGTCAATGAGGTGTGGTGTAGGAGTGTAAACAATGAAAGTCGCGTGCGGCGAGGGACCAGTGAAAAACGGTAAAATTAGAGTACAGCTGGTGGCGTTATCGTTGTAACGGTGTGGGGAGGCACCTGTTCGCAGTGCCACCTGCCGGGTTAAGCCCCCACTAAGACACCTAAAGCGTTGGACACTGAGATGGCAACTTCCCACTTTTCGATAGAAATCTCTTGGTTTATTTTCAGTAAAGCAAAGCGGGATTCACTTGAAGGGATTCATGTAGCTCACAGGGTGTTCAAATGTCTGAGATAAATCCTGCTGAGATTCTGTACTCGAACACAATCTCTTCATCTTAATTGTAGGGTTCGGTTTCCCTGAGCCTTTTCCCCCCTGCAATTGTTAGCGACAAGGAACAGAATCTCATGAGAATTTGAACCCTGTTAGGTATATGAATCCCACCATGTGAATTCCATCTAAAGACCCCGCTTAAGGTAAAACCGTGTAAGGTAGCACCCCGCGTTATGGGACAGTTTCCTTGGAAATTACATTTTCTCTTTTATCTAGTGTTTCCCTGCATTAGCATTATTTCAATACAGAATGCCACATAAGCGGACAGTTATTTCGGTACAGAATGCCCCGTTGTTGTTCTCCAACTCGTTTGAATGCTACGTGATATTCACTCAGCTATCGCCTGATTCATATCACTCTGCATCAAACTCGTCAAGAACAAGAACTTTGACCAAAACTTGTTGGTTTCTTCTTCATTCTTCATTTAGTTTATTATCATACCATCCGATCAGATAGTGTACACCCAGAATATCAAAACACGTCACGAGTTTGAGTATGAGTTTATTTATGTCACACATTTTGTTGGCTCAGTGATTTCACTAGTTGAAGGCAAGTGAGATTACAGAGCCAACACAATAAGTGATATAAATAAACTCAAACTCAAACAAGTGGCGTCAAGAATTGATCCTACCCAATTCCACGATTTTTGAATATTAGAAAGTAGTGACATAAACAACACTTTACGCCACACCCGTGACATAAACAAATCCAATTTTGAGCCTACGGCGATTTTTATTAGGGGTAGGATAATATCATGAAACATCACGAAATTTCATATGATTGTTTATATGGCATGTGGTCTTCGCAGCATGATATCACAAAGCGGAGCTGAGTGATATCTGTAGCGGAAGACAACGAATGGCATATAAACGATTATGTAAAATTAAGTGATGTTTAGATTTTATCCTACCCTGTCACATGTTTTTAACTTCATATGTCACCAGTGGCATATACATAATTTATGCCATAACCGTGGCATACAGTGACACTATGTTAAGTCTATGGAGATTTATGTGAGGGGTAGGATAATTACATTATACATCTATTCAATATCCTCTATTTATATATGTTATATTGATGTAATTCTAAAACATGTCATGCAATGTACGCTTGAGCAGTGAGTGCTCTGAAAAACTCACGTTGGTGAAATGACACTCAATATCAATAATAAAATAAAAAGACATTGCCACTACTTACCGGGTATACACTTGTAAACAAGCTGCATGTAGTTGCTGTACAGCAGACAGTGCGGCATCTTTCTGCCCAGGTCTCCCGAGGGCAGGTTGATTTGACACTTCTGTCGCCCGACACACTCGGGCAACAGGAAGTCGTTGAAGGTGCAGTCGCCGGGCGTGTGTGCGCATGCTCCAGTGGTGCTGTGTCCGTAGAAGAGGTCTACGATGTAAACCATGTGAGCGGGCGGACATGATGCCTCGAGCACCTTACTGTCCGAAGACGAGAAACACGCACTCTCCGTCCGATTCTCTGCCACTGTAAGGTTAAAATACACAGAGTAAAGAATGTGCTCGGAGAGTGACATCAGACCATATACTGTAACGTTAAAATACACAGAGTAAAGAATGTGCTAGGAGAGTGACATCAGACCATATACTGTAACGTTAAAATACACAGAGTAAAGAATGTGCTAGGAGAGTGACATCAGACCATATACTGTAACGTTAAAGTACACAGAGAAGTAGAAGAGGTCTACGATGTAAACCATGTGAGCGGGCGGACATGATGCCTCGAGCACCTTACTGTCCGAAGACGAGAAACACGCACTCTCCGTCCGATTCTCTGCCACTGTAAGGTTAAAGTACACAGAGTAAAGAATGTGCTCGGAGAGTGCCATCAGACCATATATATACTGTAACGTTAAAGTACACAGAGAAGTAGAAGAGGTCTACGATGTAAACCATGTGAGCGGGCGGACATGATGCCTCGAGCACCTTACTGTCCGAAGACGAGAAACACGCACTCTCCGTCCGATTCTCTGCCACTGTAAGGTTAAAGTACACAGAGTAAAGAATGTGCTCGGAGAGTGCCATCAGACCATATATATACTGTAACGTTAAAGTACACAGAGAAGTAGAAGAGGTCTACGATGTAAACCATGTGAGCGGGCGGACATGATGCCTCGAGCACCTTACTGTCCGAAGACGAGAAACACGCACTCTCCGTCCGATTCTCTGCCACTGTAAGGTTAAAACACACAGAGTAAAGAATGTGCTCGGAGAGTGACATCAGACCATAGACTGTAACATTAAAGTACACAGAGCAAAGAATGTGCTGGGAGAGTTCACTGTGTGAAGACGAGAAACACACACTCTTCGTCCGATTCTCTGCCACTGTAACATTAAAATACACAAGGTAAATAATGTGCTCGGAGAGTGACATCAGACCATATACTGTAACATTAAAGTACGCAGAGTAAAGAATGTGTTAAGAGAGTCCACTGTGCGAAGACGAGAAACACGCACTCTCCGTCCAATTCTCTGCCACTGTAACGTTAAAATACACAGAGTAAAGAATGTGCTGGGAGAGTGACATCAGACCATATACTGTAACGTTAAAGTACACAGAGTAAAGAATGTGCTAGGAGAGTTTACTGTGTGAAGACGAGAAACACGCACTCTCCGTCCGATTCTCTGCCACTGTAACGTTAAAATACACAGAGTAAAGAATGTGCTCGGATAGTGACATCAGACCACATACTGTAACATTAAACTACGCAAAGTAAAGAATGTGCTAGGAGAGTGCCCTCAAACTAAACACACAACGCTAAAATAAGTTCAAGTTGGCAACAGAGCCCTGTTTACAACGTATAACTACAATGTTGGCATATGACAAAACAAAACAAAACACACAACAAAACAAAAACAAAGATAAATACGTGTTCGGGAAGCATGTTTTATCACCCCTGGTATTTCTTTCTTTATAGACTTAACACTGGGAACTCGTATCTAACGCCCATGAGATATTTAGGAAAAAAATCCAATGGGGGATTATGTCACAAATGATAGCCAATTAGTCAATGCGAAGGGTGAGATAAATTCAGAAACCTATTCAAGTTTAGTGTCATAGCTCGATCCCATCTCGTTTGAATATCTACTTAACTCTCGCGGCTTCGCCTTGTGAATTACTACATGATTCAAACTCGATGGGATACGAGCTCAGACCCTAAACTCTCATAGGTTTCCTCTATATTCTTAATTTTCACCAAATAAATGCGGTGGTGCAAAGGTACAACTTCAGACACACCCACTCTTCCACTTCTGATGTGAAAAAATATAGTTATAAAATCTTTCTTTCACATCTCTTGTATAAAACCAACTTAATGTCATCATCTTTTAGGGAACTCTCTTTCGAAACGTCATTGACAAGCTGAATGACCTTGACCTGTGACCTAGAGACCCCCGAGCTGAATGACCTTGACCTGTGACATACAGTCTGGTAGGTCAAATACTGGCTTCAGGGCAGCATGTGCCTTGTTTTGGTAACAATCCTAGTATATTTGTAGTAAAATAAAAAACGTCGGTAGAATTGCTTTCAATGCGGTTTTATTTTCTGGAGAAGGGACTGACTGAACAATCATTTAGTCGTCCAGACATGAGAATCTGAACAAAGGGTCATCTCATCGCTGGTATTTTCATCCCACAGGAACTCGTTCTCCATGCCCTTACTAGTATTACAGTCCATTCTCTATATCCTGTGTATCGTCCATTATTTAAGTATGTACAGGGTCGAGATAAATAGAGAAAGCAACTCGTTTTGGTCAAAGTCGTTGTTCTCCAACTCTTTTGAATGCTACGTGATAATCACTCGGCTGTTGCCTCGTTTATATCACTCCACATCAAACTCGTGGAGAATGATGACTTTGTTGGTTTCTTTTTTATTTCTTCATCATTGATGAATGAACATGGAATATATAAGAAAACGCAACATTATCAAGACTTGGGGTTTATTAGAGCGTGCTCGCACGCCAATATACGTTGCCTATAAAAGTTTAGAGTGGACACATACACTTTCAGCATGCTGAGAAAAATCTATCCCTTCACTATCTGCATACTATTCGCTGTGCTATTGGATAAGGAGCAGGGTGCCAGTGTCTCAGGGTCTTTGAGGTGTGCCCAGCTGACCCTGACCGATCACTCAAGACCGAAATACCTCATTGAACCACTGGTGCTTGATATGTTTTGATCCTAGACTCAGGCAGTTAGAGAAATAGTAAGTTGATTTGGTGCAAGTGGGTTACAGAAAACGATCCATAGACTGAATGCAACCCAAACCTTTTAGTTATTATTCATTTAAAATTGCATGCTCATTCATCATATTATTTGCTCCTAGTTTGTCATTACAGCTACACGTTTGGGGTCTGGGGCAAAATGGCGGCGCACATATCTGGACAGCTACATGTCATATAAATGTATTTACAACAACATTTAGACCACTTGTCGCCAGATATCTAAGACAGGTAATTGATATTTATGTTGCCCACATTATGGACACAGCATAACAAGTTCCTATCCAGTTATAAAAACGCGGTAAAAAAGAGGTATGACTGATAAACGCGAGCATGACGCCGACAATAAGTAATCGACGAGAAGGCGACGCTGTCAGGACGATAACGAGGCGGGGCTGAGAGGCGTGGGACAAACTCCATTCTCACACTCCCCCTCTCTCCCGCCTTCCCTCTCTCTCTCCTCTCTCTCCGCCTCTTGTCTTCTCCCTCCCCTCTCTGTCTCCACTCCCTCTCTCCTTTCTCCCTCCCCTCTCTCTGTCCCTCTTTTACCTCTCTCTCTTTCCATCTCTTTCCTCTTCCTCTCTCTCCCTCCCCTTCCTCTCTCTTCTCTCTGTCCCCTCTCTCTGCCTCTCTCTCCTCTCTGTGTCCCTCTTTCCTCTTTATCCTCCCTCTCCTCTCCCTCTCTCTCCTCCACTTCTCCCTTTCTCTCTCCTCTTTCTCTTCCCCCTCTCCCTCCCTCTACTCTCTCTCCTCTCCCTCTCTCTCCATCTCCCTCTCTTCTCTCTTTCCCTCTCTTTCCCTCCTTTCCCTCTCCCTCTCTCCTACTCTCCCTCCTTTCCCTTCTCTCTCCTCTCCCTGTGTTTCCCTCTCTCTTCCCCCTCTTTCTCTCCCTCACTCTACCCTGTCCCTCTCTTTGTCTCCCTCTTTTCCTGTCTCTGTCCCTCTCTCTGTCTCTTTCTCTCTTTCATCCTGTCCATCCTGTCTTTCCCTGTCTCTCTCTCTCCCTCTCTCTGTCCCTCTCTCTCTCTTTCTATCCCTCTCTGTCTCTGTCAATGCCTTTCCCCCTTTCTGACCTCTCTTCCTGTCTCTCTGTCTCTGTCTCTGTCTCTCTCTTCCTGCCCCCTGCCCCCCTGTCTGTCTGCCTCTCCCTGTCTCTCTGTCTCTGTCTCTCCCTGTCTCCCTGTCTTTATATCTCCCGTACATCACGTTGTCAGCGCGTCCCGTTTTCAGCCCCCCCCTCACGCCCCCTAGCGGCTTATTATCGCTCGTCCAGGGTCGGCCCTCCGTTCTCGGTGTTTTACGTTTTTCGCGGTCACTAGTTCTGCGTCTATTCCGTCAAGCCAACTATAAGAGCAGACGACACCATGACGTCACACACCACGTGACCCCGTCACGTGACCCGCGCGGCGCGCTCTGATTGGCTGAGGAGAGAGGAGAGACGCCGCTGTGTGTGAGGTCCTGTTGGTGTATTGTTGTGGATGTAGAAATAATGACGTTGTGAGAATGTGTCAAAACAGAGGAAACGTCACGCCATGCTTGTCAACTGTGACGCATTTACGTAGAAACACAGGACTGTAGGAAGACCAATGTAATTACATAGATGCAAATAAAAATCTTAAAAAAACAAAATAAGTGAGTGAGGGTTGATACTCGGTGTCCTGTGAAATGAGGCCGCTATTTGGTCAGTCACTTTACAATCGCCATTATCTTTATGTTTAGATAATTAAACATTATCATTTATTTCTTGCATGTCATTATCAAATAATAGTTATTAGAAAAAAAGTGGCTTTTTCTTTCATGAGGGTTAACATCATCTTCGTGGAAGTCTCCCGCCACCTTGTCTGCCATATTATGGTCTGTACGATCACTCTTCATACAGAGGTTTCGTCTGACTGGCCAAGTGCGCATGTGCATGTATACGCTTGCGCATCAGCCTCCTTCCGGCGGAAAGCGTCCTTATTTCACAGGGTCCCAAATTTCACAGCGCATTGGTTTTAATTTAATGTGACTAGAATGAAGGATAGGTGAGATCTCTATTGTATACCATCTGTGGCTCGGTGAAGCACTTTTTAAGCTGACTTACGTTTTACTTGTGTGTGATACATCATTACCGAATTCGGTGATTGTGTTGTAACACAATATCCCCTTAAAAATTGCTTTAAAATATAAAAAAGGCACGATTTCGACGGGATATGCTTGGAGTTGCACCCCCACATAGAGACAGACAGAACCAGACCTGCCCATGGAGACTGAAAGGGTACGAGATTGAGATTCTTGTGAGCAAAAAAAAAAAAGAAGAAAAATTAAAAGCTGCTGTTATTTGTAGATCCATACTTAGATATATTTTTTCTCTTATGGTTTATTTCTAGGCTCGTTGAAAACCAAATTTAATCCTGTAGTTTTTTTATCTCCTTAATCTCAGATGAGAGTGTGACAGCCTCCGCCATTGTAAAATGGCACAAGTTGCGCTGGTCCCCAGATCACACGTGCATTTCCTTTTGAGTTTTGGCCACCACACGACCCCACTTTTATTGTCAAATATTGGAAAAATATATTTCCTCTATTTGACTTGTTTTTTCCAAAGGGTTGAGGACAATTTCCGCCAAGAGGTCCCCAGTGCCCCGTGAAGTTGGGGTGTTAATTGTGATAAAAGACGGCTAGGGTTGACGCTGCGGTTTGTCGCTGGGGGCGCTGCTAACCGCCGGCGTCCGCGTGATCTAATTGCGGTGTGACGTCACGGTTTACTCTGCGCGTCCCTGCCGCGTCCCTGCCGCGTCCCGGTTAGTTAGGTCCCGGATGGTCCCGCCTCCTAGCAGTAGGGGCGTGAAGTATTAAAAAAACCCATATATTTATAAAAAATAAAAACAAAGAATAAAAGAAAAAATGCGGGGCGTGCGCGGAATCCAGGGTAGGCGGCCCTAGTGATTAGCGCGGCGTGTTTGATGTCAGGGCGGCGGCTGGCGGGGCGGGCTGCGGGGTGGGGGTTCACCGCGTGTTTATTATTGTCTTTATTTATAAAACACGGCCCCGAATCCGGGTTAGATTCGGGGTAACTCCGACTTATTGGACGGGTGGGTGAACGGGAGTTGTCAGTAAGTGGGGGTCACGAGAAGGGACAGGTTCAGAGAGGGTGTTACAGTCACACAAAGAGTCACACAAAGAGTCACACAAACAGTCACACCAAGAGTCACAGAGAGTCACACCAAGAGTCACACCAAAAGTCACACCTAAAGTCAGAGAGAGTCACAGACAGTCACACGAAGAGTCAGACAGAGTCACATCAAGAGTTACGCCAAAAGTCAGAGTCACACCAAGAGTCACACAGTCACACCAAGAGTCACACCAAAAGTCACACCTAAAGCAAGAGAGTCACAGACAGTCACACCAAGAGTCACAGAGTCACACCAAAAGTCACAGAGTCACACCAAAAGTCACACCTAAAGTCAGAGAGAGTCACAGACATACCAAGAGTCACACCAAGAAGTCCAACTCGTTTGAATGCTTTATGATATTCACTCGTGAAGAACGGCGACTTTGACCAAAACTTGCTGGTTTCTTCTTTAGTATTCAATTTCGGTGACCCTATGTTATCTATGCTATATCTAAAGTATTATTGAAGCAATACGCATGTATGGCATACGAGATTTGAGCTGGAATACCATAGAATACGATGCAATCGTTATTATTTCTCTGGAAATAATGTACATGGATATTATGAACGTATTACGTTCATACACTCAGTAATCCAATGGTAAAGAATACCTCGCCAGGGGTAAGTTTGGCTTCAGCTGTGGCGTAACTAAGCACATAAGGTGCGACACCGACCTACAGAAAAAGGCCTTATTCGTCACTCATAGTCACACAGTGTTACAGTCACACCACGTTGACGCCTTGACCCCCGCCGCCCGCCCGCCGCTCGTGTCGCCGCCTGGCGGGCGCGTGCCGGGCGCGTGACGGACGCCTGACAGACGCGCGTGCTTCCCGTCGACCACAGCGGAACGCGCGTCCGCCGTCCGGGCCTGCGTCCGTCCCGCGTCCGTCCCGCGTCTTCCACCAACCACCCTGGATGTAAAAAGTCAACCGCAGCGCTCCAGGGTCGTCAGGGGGAGACGGGCGGGGTTTTTAATGCGGGGTGAGTGTGAGGGGTGTAAGGGGGAGGGGTGTGTGGTGAGGAGGGGTGTGAGGTGTGTGAGGGGTGTGTGAGGTATGTGTGTGAGGGGTGAGGTGTGAGGAGGGGTGTGAGGAGGGGTGTGAGGGGTGTGTGAGGTATGTGTGTGAGGGGTGAGGTGTGAGGAGGGGTGTGAGGAGGTGAGGGGTGTGTGAGGTATGTGTGTGAGGGGTGAGGTGTGAGGAGGGGTGTGAGGAGGTGGGGGGTGTGTGAGGTATGTGTGTGAGGGGTGTGTGAGGTATGTGTGTGAGGGGTGAGGTGTGAGGAGGGGTGTGAGGTGTGTGTGGGTGAGGGGTGTGTGTGAGGTGTGTGTGAGGTGTGTGAGGGGTGTGAGGGGTGTGTGAGGTATGTGTGTGAGGGGTGTGTGAGGAGTGTGTGAGGGGTGTGTGAGGGAGGAGTGATGGAGGGGTGAGTGAGGAGGGGTGTGAGGAGTATGTGTTAAAAGGGTGTGTGATGAGGAGTTTGGGGGTGGTGAGGGATGAGTGTGAGGGATGTGTGTAAGGGTTGTGTGAGGGTTATGTGAGGGGTATGAGGAGGGGTGTGAGAGGGGTGTGTGAGAAGGAGAGGGGGTATGTTAGAGAGGGCTGTATCTTAGAGGGGTGTGTGAGGGGTGTGTGTGGGTGAGGTGTGTGAGGGGTAAGCGAGGGGTGTGTGTGAGGGGTGTGTGAGTGAGGGGTATTAGAGAGGGGTGTATGTTATAGGGGATAGGAGCTCAGCTGTTGACTGTGTGTGGTGTGAGGGGTGTGTGGTGTGAGGGGTGTGTGGTGTGAGGGGTGTGTTGGGTGTTATGTTAGAGAGAGTCTATGTTAGAGAGGTGGGGTACGCATGGTCTCAGCTGTTGACTGTGTGTGGTCGACACGAGCGACACCTGTCGTCAGAACCACGAGGCGTCGTGACGTCAAGCTGTGACGTCATCGGCGTCACAGCGGCGTCCTGTGCATCTTCGACACATCAACGCATCTGCGCATGTGCGAACATGTGTTCCGTATGTCATAGCTGTGACAGTGGAGGCTGAACCAATAGCATCCCAGTAACTGTTAAGCCCATAATGCCCGGTTCCCACTAAGCGATTTTGGGGCATTCAAAGGGCACCCGTCGCCGACTCTCAGCGGAAATATCTAGGAATTTGCAGAGTCACCAAGTGGGAATGGAAAATGGCAAAATCGTCGGCGACTATTGCCCTAACCCCCGTTGTTCGGGCTTGAGTCAGCGACTGGATTCTCTCTTAACCCTTTAAGGACGGCTGCCTGGGGCCCAGCTTGTCCCATAAGGACGGGTGCTGGCGGCAGTTTGTCTGGCTAGAGGACAGCCACATTATGGGTAAAACTGATATCCAAGGTTGTAATCATGAAATATGATACATACTCACAAATATTTCATTTCTTTTAATAGAAAAACTAAATATGATGTTATATCTACATATTCTGAAGATTTCATGAATATTGCTCTATAATTTCATTTTTTAAACATTTTTGTTAATATTGGGACAATGATGCCTCAAGGCATCATGTGTCTTTAGTGTGGTGATGCCTCCAGGCATCATGCGTCCTTAAAGGGTTAAAAGGACACCAGTTGCGATTCAAATTCAAACATGTTTGAAATATATCAGGGCATAATCGCCGACTATCTGCCCTCCCGCCTGCTGTGAGACTGGCGTTTCCAGGCGATTATGCCCGGCAGTTATCTCAGGGGCAGGAATCAGGAAAGGCCCTTGAGACAGCGACATCTACCACAGATCGTCGCCGATCCGATCAACGAGAATAATCGGGAACCATAATGTCGCTGTCTTATACCCTCGTATATTCTTCTCGATCACACCTTCTCCGTTCATAACCCAATAAAACGAACTGATTGAGATCAAAGAGAGCGGCCGGGAGCCTGGCCCAGCTAGGCCCTGGGCCGGATGATATGACTTAATAGACAATAATGAAAAGTTTGATAACTTCTGTTCTAAGATATCGGAAAACTGTTTTCAAACTTATGACTGCCTACAAATCGGTGTATAATACTTGTATATCAAATGGGGGATACATATCATTGGTATTCAAACGGCCTACTCAGAATCGGGAACAGCTTGTGAAGTGCGTACAGCAACAAGATTAAGGTCGGGCAGATTCCCTCATTACCCCAATGCTCGTCATGCCCAACCCGATTATAATCGGGTCTGTGAAATGCCTACAGCGACACGATTCTGACCGACAAATGGCAAAGGTGTGATCGGGAACAATCGGTGTGTCGCTGTCTTGTAGGCTTTAGGATAAAGTCCCTGTGTTGACTGCTACTAAATCTTTGTGTTGATTGTCATCACGGTGACATACTCATACTATCATACTGCTGGCTGGACGGGTAGTAGAACTCTGCGGGTCTAGGAGAGTGTATCTTTGTGTTGACTGTCATCACGGTGACATACTCATACTATCATACTGCTGGCTGGACGGGTAGTAGAACTCTGCGGGTCTAGGAGAGTGTATCTTTGTGTTGACTGTCATCACGGTGACATACTCATACTATCATACTGCTGGGTGGAGGGGTAGTCGAACTCTGCGGGTCTAGGAGAGTGTATCTTTGTGTTGACTGTCATCACGGTGACATACTCATACTATCATACTGCTGGGTGGAGGGGTAGTAGAACTCTGCGGGTCTAGGTGAGTGTATTTTGAGTTGACTGACGTCAGGGTGACATACTGCTGGCTGGAGGGGCTATGGCCACAGTAAAGGCTGTTACATTCCAAAATATCTGCGTGTGAAAGACACAGGCTCTATCCCTTGGCCTAACTTATCATGTTGGCTCCACGGAATATGCCGCTGGAGGTGACCCTTGGTTGCGATCAACACGGTCGACCCCACGCAGTAAACACAGAGCCAGCATATAACCTGGATCTCAATGTATTCTTGTCAGTCCGGTCAGCGTAGCGCATTGCAGTAACACCAGCAATAAAGCTTGTAACGGATGAAGTCTTTGAGTCATTCATTTAGTTTACTATTCACATAGATAGTAACAGTGCGGGTATGAGAGTGTATCTTTGTATTGACTCTGACTGTGCAGGTCTTGAGGTACTTAGAGTAAGTGTGACCCGCTACAGGATACAAAACAACTCGTCCGTAAATTCCACCCCAGGTTTACAAATTTGCATCATGAAAGGGGGCCATCCATAAAGTACATACAGAGTATTTCTGAAGTTTTGGACTTCCAATCGTGTGCACAATAGAACAAAGATGAAGCATACCAAGATTTCCAATTCTTTTGACCCCCGCCTCAAGATATTCTAGAGAAAAAATTTACATATTTTCCCTGAATTTGACAGAATTGTCAGCAGCTTGTAAACTTCAAGGCTTCCTAGGATTATCAACAACGACAAATAAAGTTTGTTATTCATCAGATTTAACATTAGATACCCTGCGTACGTCCAGATGATTTATTTCAGGGGACGAAGAGCAATTTCTTAGTAAGTCATTTAAACATTTTCTCATGTTGTAACTTTTCATTTTGCAGGATCTAGTAAGTTTTGCAGACTTGCAGTTGGCAGAATTTGTTTGTTTGTTTGTTTGGGTAGATTAATGTCTAATTTGTTCAATTAGACTTACTTTGGATTTGACCGAATCTATGAGATGAATGTAGGAAGAAATCCCACCCCTACACATTTACCGAGGTGAGAGTTCTTTTACTTCCCACACCACATAGACATGGAATGAGAAGGATTGGCCTTTGTTATAGCAGTAAATCTACCACTGCTGGGGGTGAAGGAGAAAGGTGGCTGTACACCACACCACACAGACATGTTATGAGAAGGATTGGCCTTTGATATAGCAATAAATCTACCACTGCTGGGGGTGAAGAAGAAAGGTGGCTGTACACCACACCACATAGACATGGTATGAGAAGGACTGGCCTTTCATATAGCAATAAATCTACCACTGCTGGGGATGAAGGAGGAAAGTGGCTGCAGTGGGACCCGAATCAACAAAGTCCAGTGATCTTTACCACTGAGCCAACTCCCCACCCTGGTCGCTTTAGTTATGCTTGCGTGCAAACATATCCAGTCTGCACCGCGAGGCGACCAAGAGGGTGAACAGATTGGTAATTTCTGTTGGCAGAATTAATGTATAGTTTGTTGGCAGCTTCTTTGAGCCATCAATTCACAATCTCCCACATTTCTTTGTGAACTTTACAGAAACTTCAGGTAAATCTCACTAAAACGACCAGCCCACTAAGACGACCACCCAAGCCACATTCTCCTCCTTGTTTGTAATACACTCACTAATGCGACCACTTAAGGTCAGAGCCACAGGTGGTCGTAATAGCGGTAGTACACATGACTTTTTGGGTGGCGACCAATATTCATAAAGAAATGCTTCATTATTGATACCCTTCCGATCATGCTGTGTCTATTATATACGAGAAAAGGTCAGGCCTGGCTGCTTAACAGTGGGGCGATGTGTGGTAGGTGAGGGTGGAGGGCAATCGGGTTGTTACGACTAATGTTAGGACCAATGAGCCACTGAGAACTGCCCAAACCCATGCTGGGTGGTAATAGGTCGAGCCGCTTCGTGAGTAATAAGGTTTATACCCCGAGACCCACCACAAAGACTTACTGAAACTTGTGTCTGTCTTAACGGCACAATCCACCAGGCCGATTTCTCACCCGATCAATTGTTCCTAGGCCCTTAAGAGGAAGCTCACGTATTGTAATTCATTTAATTCTGATAATAATAGTTTAATAAATGACCATTTTCAAAGATTTGAGAAATTAAAGGGCATCCGATAATAATCGGGGATTGTCTGGCTACGGAATCGGCTACCGTCGGTCCAGTGGAATTCTGCCTTAAAGGGGTGTTCCACTGGTGGTGATAATAGATGGTCATTACAAATGTTCCGACCAGCGGGTTTCTGAGAAGTGCCCACACCCATGCTGGGTGGTAATAGGCCACTTTATGGGTCGGATTTTTGAAACCTGCTAAATTCAGCTTTGAACCTGGGATAAAACACGCAAAAAAAAATGTCCGAATAATACTTCTTTTTATATTTTATGTTACTCACCTACTAAGTACGTTCCAGAAAAATATTATTCCAACAAAATCAGATCAATGGTTTAGATTTGAGAGCCTTTTGAAGTTGTGTATAATACTGCATGTTGTCCAACCCCCTAAATATCTGAAATTTCAAGAAATGTTATAAATGCTTATAACTTAAGAATGACAAATATTATACGGTGACACACATTATATTTTATCCAAAATACCTTTTTCATATATTAGATTTAAAAGAAAAGCTCTAAACCATATTTGGGGTGTTGGCCAACACAGGGGTGTCGGACAACACGAGGGGTGTCGGACAACACGTTAATAGAATTACTCAGAACAATGAGAAAAATAATATTTGAGGCTATAATACTTTATATTTTTAATGAAATCATAATAAGCTATATTTCACAAAGCAAACCACTCAATTACTGATAAAAAACAACCCCGAAAATCATAACTTGTAAAACAGCGTGTTGTCCGACACCCCGGGGTGTCGGACAACACATGTTCAGTTTTTTAACAATAAAAAGTATATTTTTTTATTTAGAAAAAAACCAACCTGGGTATTCATGAGTAGTAGGGGTACTTAACATAACCAATGATATTTGTTATTCTATTATGATCATTTTTTCTTTTACACATCCTTTAGAGGTGTGTTGTCCAACAACCCATGTTTTTGGAAAAATATCATCATGGGATCATAATGTTCTGATATCAGGATTGATAATCCGATTGTGTTGAAACTTTCAGGTATCACTGTCAGGATTCTGGCAACATTGTACAATAAAGAAAAATTTATTTCTCACTATATATCTCATTAGTATTTTCCTCTGAAAGTCGGGGTCTTGAACAACATACTCTATGGGTCTCTATGTTGGAAAATTTGAAGGTCCTGGATAGTTTTTACCATTTTAATATTTTTTCAATCTTTTACCAATTTTCAAAATTATATTGTATACACTTCTCATGACATATGCTTTAAACATGTTAATAAATACAATTTGCTCGAAATTGTGTCTCCCAGATTTTGAACAAAGCAAAAATCAATAGAAAATCACAGTCTTTGTTGATTTTCGGAAGGAAAAATTCCTCAGAGCTCTACAAAACCCTATGTTGGAAAGAAAGTTTATTAAAAGATACACCAAATAATTTCATTTTTACATTCATGTGATACGTTTATACAACATGAACCTTGAATAAGCTTATTTTGGCAATTTAGCAGGTTTTAAAAATCCCACCCTTATGTCAAGTCGCTCCCTGCGGTAATACCAATATGGCTTAATACCCGAGACCCAATACCAGGACATCCTGCCACCGACCATTGAGTTGCTGGGAAATACTCACACTAATACTGTCTGAAGGAATAGAGGGAAACTATGTTCCGGTGAAAGGAAGTCAAAGTTACGAGGTAAGGCTTGGAAAAATTACTGCCCAAGGCCCTGGCCGCGGGCAGTAATTTTTCCAAGCCTTACCGAGTAATTTTGACTTCCTTTCACTGGTACTTGGTTTCCCTATTCCTATATACCTTCAAATGTGGTTTAATAAGAGACAATCTGATTGGTCTAAATGTCAACCTTGGGTAGTATACCAACCTTGGGTAGTATCAGATAGTTACTCCACCCCCCAGAGCGTGGTGTAAGCATAGAGTGTACAGCCATAGGTATATAGGAATAGGCGGCTTTATGTTGAGTTGCTCCCTGCGGTAACACAAATATGGCTTAATCCTTGGGACCCAACACAATGACATGCCGTAACTTGTCTGTCACCGACCAATGAATCACTGAGAAGTGCTCAGACCCATGCTGGTCGGTAATAGGCAAATTTATGTTAAACTTCTCCCTGCGGTGGGAGTAATATTAGAAAACGTTCTTACTGTGGACGAAATGGTTTTCATTTGAGGTCAGTTGTTTTCATACAAATGACGACTAGCCGAGAATGAGAATGACAACAAGAACCGGGAAATGGTCACATCCATGCTGGTAATAGTAATGGCCGATGTAGACTGGGGTACTGTGGTAGGTTTGGTAATGGGGCTCAATTCCTAAAAATACCACCAAAAAGATAGTCCATAACTTGTTGGATTTCCTTCCTTCACCGTCGAATGAGTCAGTGAGAAGTGCCCATTGGTGATAATAGATGGGTCTTCTTTTTTTGGTTTCATTTCTTTTATTGTATACTATAGAAAAAATACAAATATCCGTTTGTATAGTAGCAACTTGATACAACAAAAGAGGCCTGGACCTCAGCCCAAACTGGGGCTGCTATTCTTGGTCCTGCCTACATGGTATACTTTAATACTTTCAGTATTTGTTTTGTATATGGTTATCATAGGTACCATTTATCCTTCATCTTAAACATAAACAAGTGAAAGTTACAGATAAGAAACCATCACAGGGAAGAGTTTCAATATGTTTCGTCAGGCATATACTTTAAGGCACATTGTGTTCTTAGCGACTATTACATAATTTACATAGTATACATGGTCATTACAAATATTCCTACCAGTGGGTTTCTGATAAGTGCTCACATCCATTGCAAGTTTACATTTGTATTTCCATCAGGTTTGTATATTGAATATACCACGAGCCTATAACAGGTGTCTATTAAAAGTGGCTGTACAGTGGTTTATTTATTGTAGGCGTACACTAAAACACCTCTATAACAGGTCTGAACATGAGACGTTCTCCTGAGGATATGGCCTGCAGTCTGTACCCTGGTGAGCGCTTGTAAAACTCCTGGCGGTGTAGTATCCGTAAAGACGGGGTACCTGTCAGATAACATGAGTACAAGAACGTGTGTTTGAAATTATCACACCCCACCGAGCGCACCCGATCAGCCCCGAGCAGCTCCGAGCGGCCCCGAGCAGCTCCGACTACAACGGTCCAGAGCAGCTCCGAGGAGCCTCGATCAGCTCCGAGGAGCCCCGAGCAGCTCCGAGGAGCCCTGAGCAGCTCCGAGGAGCCCCGAGCAGCTACGAGGAGCCCCGAGCAGCTACGAGGAATCCCGAGCAACTCGGAGGAGCCCCGAGCAGCTCCGAGCATATCCGAGTATCTCTGAGCGGCTCTGAGGGTCTCTGATGGTCTCTGAGCGGTTCTGAGCGGTTTTGAGCGGCTCTGAGCGTCTCAGAGCGGCTCTGAACGGCTCTGAGCGGCTCTTTTGGGCTCTGAGCCGCCCCGCGCCGTAGCCTGCCCCGCGGCCCGTGTCTGAGACGGGGCGCCGTCGACCAGCCTGACATTTGAGAAGGTCAGTGGCGCTGGAACCACGCGGCAGTTCACGCTCTCACCTCCACCTCCTTCTGCTAGCAGACTGCACTCTCCTACCAGAGGTCCTGAACCTCAGGAGCTGATCCCTCACTCCCCATACAGAGGTCTAGTCAATATGCCCTGAAGTGCTCCTCGCGCTCCACACAGAGATTTAGTCAACATGCCCTGCTCCCTCACTCCCTCTCCACACAGAGGTTCAGTCAGCATGCCCTGAAGTGCTCTTCCCTCTCCACACAGAGGCTTAGTCAGTATGCCCTGCTCCCTCATTCTCCAGCTCCTTTCTCCAGATTTAGGCAACATGCCCTGCTCCCTCGCTCTCCACACAGAGGGTTAGTCAACATGCCCTGCTCCCTCACTCTCCTCACAGAGATTTAGTCAACATGTCCTGCTCCCTCACTCTCCACACAGAGGTTTAGTCAACATGCCCTGCTCCCTCACTCTCCTCACAGAGATTTAGTCAACATGCCCTGCTCCCTCACTCTCCTCACAGAGGTTTAGTCAACATGCCCTGCTCCCTCACTCTCCTCACAGAGGTTTAGTCAACATGCCCTTCTCCCTCACTCTCCTCACAGAGATTTAGTCAACATGCCCTGCTCCCTCACTCTCCTCACAGAGTCTGTGAGGCGCGTGTAGTGGAGCGTACAGTGGGTGTGGGGTGAGAGTGGAGAGAGTTGGCAGGCTCTGAGTGGTGGTAGTACTCACTACGAGAGGCCGGGGTGAGGTGAGGGGGAGGAGGAGGTGGAGAAGAAGGGGGCTGGCAGGTGAGTGGTGTGTGTGTGAGTCGGGGTGAGGCGATGATGTGTGCGGCAGGTGCCGTGTTCAGCCGAGTGGTCGCTTCATCCGCGCTGCCTTCTGCCGATACTTCTCTGAGGACGTGTCCGTATACATGTGATTACGTGTCAGTATATGAGTACGTGTCCGTATACACGTGATTACGTGTCCGTATATCGTATGTGTGTGCGTATCAGTATGTGATTACGTATCGGTATATGTTATTGTAACTGTATGTGTTTGCATATCCATGTGCATTTGCGTATCTGTATGTAATTGCATATATCCATATGCATTTGCGTAACTTTATGTGATTGTGTATCCGTATGAATTTGTGTATCTGTATGTGATTGCATATCCATATGCATTTGCATATTTTTATGTGATTGCATCTCAGTATTTATCCTACCCCTAATATAAAATCCCATAGGCTTAACATTGAGATTCCGTATGCCACGCTGACTGGCATACGGACGTTTGTATGCCACTAGGGGCATACGGAATTTTGATGATTTTCATTCATGATTTTAATATTAAAATATTGTAGAGAGGGGTAGGATAAAATCAAAACCTGATTCGTTTTAATCTTGGCTCCCATATGCCACTCCTGGAGTTTGGTTCCGGATACCACTCGGCTCCACCTCGTGATATCACTACGCCAAACTCCAGTCGTGGCATACAGGAGCCAAGATTAAAACTCATCCGGTTTTACGATAGTGCTTGTGTATTTCTATGTGAGTATGTGTCTGTATGCGCTTGCATATCCGTATGTCTTTGTGTTTTCGTACATGTGTCTACGTATCGGTATGTCATTACGTGTTCGTATGTGTTTCTAGATTCCGTAACCAATCTCAGAATTCAGTAACTAATATTGAATTGATTACTGAATGTTACAAAGTTAGTGATTAAAATCAAATCGATTACTAAATTAAAAAAAGTCAGTAACTAATCTACACAAAAGACGAATTAGAAACATTGAGTAATTCATAACACAGTTGGAAATATATATAGACACGCTCTATCACTTTGGATTATGGTCAGTCCTTATATTAATGATTGGGTTGTTGATAGCTTGAATCTTAGAAGAAAAGTTAAAGAGAACTAAAGAAGAAACCAACAAGTTTGGGTCAAAGTCCTCGTTCTCCATGAGTTTGAAGCAGAGCGATATGAACGAGGTGACAGCCGAGTGAATATCAGGTAGCATTCAAACGAGTTTGACCAAAATGAATTACTTTATCTATTCACCTCTCACTCAGTCAAAGAACATATGACACACTGGATGTATGACATCATAGACCATATAGAACGGAGTGCAATACCCGTAGGGGCATGGAGAACAAGTTACCACTGTTAAGTAAACAAAAAGTATATAAAAGAAAAATAACTCGCGTCAACTATACGCCGAACGATAATATATGGTTTAAAAAAATAATTTTAACATTCATTTATCCTGGGGTCGTACTCAAGCCAAAGAGCTAGTTTCAATGTAAGCCCAGCATTGTTACAGGTTCAATCATGGTACTATTTCATCGTTGCACGTAGCAGTGAGAAGTTTGAAAAACGTATATATATATATATACAATACATGAAAATTGAAGATATTAGGTATAAAAATAACTTTTTGGATTATCAATCCCATTATCATCAAACCTCATTATTTGATTTCACCTTGATACTTTTGGTATTCCGGTGCTAGACGTGGCGGCCAACGCGACTATTGAGCAAGCGACTGTCCTTCAACCCTGGCCCAAGGCTTTGGGTGTGATTTAAAAACGTATTCTTGTTCCTGAACTAGGAGAAAAAATACACACTTATTGTATTCCGATTCACACTGGTACTGAAGATGTTTATATACTGCAATGAAAACCTGCCATGACAGTTTGCTGTACTCCTTTGAGAGAAATAAAAAGAATTAGAAGAAGCCTATGGAACACAAATGCCAGGGGTGAGATGATAACTGGAGGGATCTTGTAGATTCAAACCACAGTCATTAAAACCTCATACTGAAGCACATCCGGTAAATGCCAGGCCCTGTCTGAGAGACATGGCGGAGGGGGGGGGGGGGGGGATGGTGCCTGGGGGTGTGCGTCTACCCTTTAGCCGTCCCCCTACCCGCTCGTAGCGCCCCCTACACGGCCTCACCCCTCATTACGTACAAACCCGGGGGCGGTGACCTCCGCGCGTCTACAACCTACAAGACAAGCGTCTCTGGCACCGGGCTCCTGCTGCCACCTGGCGTGAAAAACACGGCCCAGGTGGGCGTCCGCTACCAGCGAAAACCAGCAGGAACCAGCGGAATGCTCACGTGACTGCCGCGAGATCCCGGGCCAGACGAGATCGCGATCCGCCATCTTTATTACAGAGATGGATGATTCCCACTTTATCATGGAAATCTACGTTTTAAGTTTCAGTCTATAAAAACTGAGATGATAATTTTTTTCTATCGTACCGCCCCCGCCATGGCAGAAAAACAGTTATCCCCACAGGAAATATACCGCAATACGACAGAAAAAAAACATCATTTACGCATCATTTACGGCGATAAAACACATGGTCAGACACCACAATTCTCTAAAATCCGCAAAGATTCTACATGAAAAACATTTCGGTTTTCTTTTTGAGCCCAGCTCATATCCCTGCTCTAATACTACATATAAAATCTATTTGATGCTTTTGATTCTGATTTTGGTGAATTATTGCTATTGCAGTTTGAATAATTCTACTTATAGAAATATAAATAATACAGTTCAAATAGAGAAATCCCATCGAGTTTGAATGCGAGGTAATACACAAGACGAAGCCGCTCTAAGTCGTTTACTGTACTCTCACTACGCTCTATGGAGAAGAATTCTTAACGAACTAGGCTTAGAGCCTTGAGAATCCACTGGCCTGCCTACATCAATGTAACCAAAGATTCCTCAATGATGCCACCTTGCGAGAATACTGTGTGCCAGTGGATTCTCAAGGCTCTAAGCCTAGTTTGTTAAGAATTCTTCTCCCATAGATCGCAGTAAGAACCTTGTACAGATTACGACTTAGAGAGTGTGAGATCTTATGAGAGGGGTGCACCATTATGCAGCGATTCAAACGAGATGGGATGGAAAAACTTTGCCCGTAGTGACTGAGCACCAACATCGAGTCAACATGCTGTGAATCCCTGACTTTGTAAGTAAATAAGCTGTAATTCTTTTTATTCTAGTCAAGTATATAATGACAAGTAAACATAGTGACTCATCTCGTAGGGCCGCCGTTCTCGGCCTTTTTAAGAATGAATCCGTCCCTCCGCCTCCGGCCCAGGGACGTATTTATGTTACAAAGATATCTAAAAGTGCCATCTCTACGGGGTAAATAACCACATTTTCTCTTAGTGCTTTGGTCTCTGGTAATTTCTGTCATAAAGCAATATACAACACATATCTCACTGCTTAGAGCCAGGTGAGAATACGTAAGGAGAACGGCTAAAGGCAGGGCGGTGGGAGGGGATTCTGTGCCACTCTGGGAGAGCTGGTTCCGTAACGCGAGTCTGCGAGTCGGTGGTGATGGGTGCTGAGTGCGTGATGGGAGGAAACAGCTGTGAGCTGTACTACGAACTGCTCTGTGAGGTGTACTGTGAGCTGTACTACGAACTGTACTGTGAGGTGTACTGTGAGGTGTACTGTGAGGTGTACTGTGAGGTGTACTGTGAGGTGTACTGTGAGGTGTACTGTGAGGTGTACTGTGAGGTGTACTGTGAGGTGTACTATGAGGTGTACTGTGAGGTGTACTGTGAGGTGTACTGTGAGGTGTACTGTGAGGTGTACTTTGAGGTGTACTGTGAGGTGTACTGTAAGCTGTACTGTAAGCTGTACTGTGAGCTGTACTGTGAGTTGTACTACGAACTGCTCTATGAGGTGTACTGTGAGGTGTACTGTGAGGTGTACTGTGAACTGTACTACGAGCTGTACTGTGAGCTGTACTACGAACTGTACTGTGAGCTGTTCTGTGAGGTGTACTGTGGGCTGTACTGTGAGCTGTACTGTGAGCTGTATTCTGAGCTGCAATGTGAGCTGCTCTGTGAGTTGTACTGTGAGGAGTACTGAGAGCGGCTCTGTGAGTTGTACTGTGAGCTGTACTGTGAGATGTACTGTGAGTTGTACTGTGAGCTGCACTTTGAGCTGTACTGTAAGCTGCTCTGTATACTGCTCTGTGAGCTGCACTGAGAGCGGCTCTGTGAGGTGTACTGTGAACTGTATTGTGAGCTGTATTGTGAGCTGCTCTGTGAGCTGCACTGTGAGCTGCTCTGTGAGTTGTACTGTAAGCTGTACTGTGAGGTGTACTGTGAGCTATATTGTGAGGTGTACTGTGAGCTGTATTGTGAGCTGCTCTGTGAGCTGCACTGTGAGCTGCTCTGTGAGTTGTACTGTAAGCTGTACTGTGAGGTGTACTGTGAGCTATATTGTGAGCTGTACTGGAAGCTGCACTGTGAGTTGTACTGTGAGCTGCTCTATGAGCTGTACTGTGAGCTGTACTGTGAGCTCCTCTGTATACTGTTCTGTGAGGAGTACTGAGAGCGGTTCTGTGAGGTGTACTGTGAGCTGCTTTATGAGCTGTACTGTGAGCTGCTCTTAGAGCTGCTCTGGGAGCTGCTCTGTGAGATGCTCTGTGAGTTGTTCTGTGAGGTGTACTGTGAGGTGTACTGTGAGCTGCTTTATGAGCTGTACTGTGAGCTGCTCTTAGAGCTGCTCTTAGAGCTGCTCTGTGAGTTGTTCTGTGAGGTGTACTGTGAGGTGTACTGTGAGGTGTACTGTGAGGTGTACTGTGAGGTGTACTGTGAGGTGTACTGTGAGCTGTACCGTGAGTTGTACTGTGAGCTGCTCTATGAGCTGTACTGTGAGCTGTACTGTGAGCTCCTCTGTATACTGTTCAGTGAGGAGTACTGAGAGCGGTTCTGTGAGGTGTACTGTGAGCTGCTTTATGAGCTGTACTGTGAGCTGCTCTTAGCGCTGCTCTGGGAGCTGCTCTGTGAGCTGCTCTGTGAGATGCTCATTGAACTGCTCTGTGAGCTGTACTGTGAGCTGCTCTGTATACTGTACTGTGAGCTGCACTGAGAGCGGTTCTGTGAGGTGTACTGTGTGCTGCTTTACGAGCAGTACTGTGCGCTGCTCTTAGAGCTGCTCTGGGAGCTGCTCTGTGAGATGCTCATTGAACTGCTCAGTGTACTACTCTGTGAGGCCGTGTTTTATATGTCAGCCTGCAGGCTGTGGGTGTATACGGCGTAGATGGCGAGGTGAGCTGGCACCAGTACCCCGCTAATAGCAGCCCTGACCCCCATCACCACCCACTGCCTCCCCCGTCACTGCCCGCGAGTTACTGCCCCCAACCACCCCCCGCCTGTTCGATCTACTCTCTGCAGGTATTGATGGCGGTGTGCGTGGGCGTGACAGGAGAGCCATCGGAGCTGCTCGGAGCTGCTCGGAGCTGCTCGGAGCTGCTCGGAGCTGCTCGGAGCTGCTCGGAGCTGCTCGGAGCTGCTCGGAGCTGCTCGGGGCTGTTCAGAGCTGCTCAGAGCTGTTCAGTGCTGTTCAGAGCTGTTCAGAGCTGTACAGAGTTGTACAGAGCTGTACAGAGCTTCTCAGAGCTGTTCAGAGCTGTTCAGAGCTGCTCAGAGCTATTCAGAGCTGCTCAGAGCTGTTCAGAGCTGTTCAGAGCTGTTCGGAGCTGTACAGAGCTGTTCAGAGCTGTTTGGAGCTGTTTGAGCTGTTCAGAGCTGTTCAGAGCTGCTCGGAGCTGTTCAGAGCTGCTCAGAGCTGTTCAGACTTGTTCAGAGCTGTTCAGTGCTGCTCAGAGTTGTTCAGAGCTGTTCAGAGCTGTTCAGAGCTGTTCAATGCTGCTTAGAGCTGTTCAGAGCTGTTCAGTGCTGCTCAGAGCTGTTCAGAGCTGCTCAGAGTTGTTCAGAGCTGCTCCGGGCTGTTATGAATTGCTCGCAACTACTCGGGGCTGTTCGGAACTGTTCGAAGCTGCTCAGTACAGCTTAGAGCCGTTTTTAATTGTTTGGAACTGTACAGAGTAGCTCGGGGCTGTTCAGAGAAGCTAAGAGCTGCATGAAACTGACAGTAACAGCTTCCTACCTGCTCTGAACTGCTCTGAATTCTTAAGAGCTCCTAATAGCTGTTCAGAACTGTAAATAGCTGTTGAGAACTGTTTTGGGACAGCTCAGAGCTGTTCAGAACTGCCTGTATTGTTTGAAACTATTCTGAGCTGTTCAAAGCATCTGAGAGTTTTGGAACTAGTCCGAGGTACTGAAAAAATGCTTTTCACAGTTCGGAATTCCTCAGAAAACTGTTCGGAAATATACATGTAGAGCAGTTAGTAACTACATGGAGGAGCCAACAACTGCCCGATCTGTTTGTAGGACCTATTTGGAACTGCCCTGAACTGTTTGTAAATACTCGGGGCTGTTCTGAAATGTTCAGAGATACTCAGAGCTGTTCAGAGCTGCTCTGAACTGTTCAGAGATACTCAGAGCTGTTCAGAGCTGCTTTGAACTGCTCAGAGCTGCTCTGAACTGTTCAGAGATACTCAGAGCTGTTCAGAGCTGCTCTGAACTGTTCAGAGATACTCAGAGCTGTTCAGAGCTGCTCTGAACTGTTCAGAGATACTCAGAGCTGTTCAGAGCTGCTTTGAACTGCTCAGAGCTGCTCTGAACTGTTCAGAGATACTCAGAGCTGTTCAGAGCTGCTTTGAACTGCTCAGAGATACTCAGAGCTGTTCAGAGCTGCTTTGAACTGCTCAGAGCCGTCCTGGATACTCAGAGAACTCAGAACTACTCAAAGCTACTAAAAACTACCCAAAACACCACAGTTGTTTTGGAACTGCTTGAAGCTGTTCGGAGCTGCTTGGAACTGTCTGTAACGACTCAAAGCTCCTTAGAACCGTGACCTAGAGCTGCTCGGAGCTGCTCGGAGCTGCTCTGTGAGCCGAGCGTGATGTAGGGCAGGGCGGGAGGGGGCTGGCGGAGGCATACCTGTGGTGGGGAGTTATCGGGCAGGTAGTCGTGGGAGCATCGCAGGTGAGCATGGGGCCTGCATAGTGCCTCGGTGTGGTGCGGGCCGCGCTAAGGTCAGGTGTGCTATAAGGCTGCAATGGTTACTGTATGTCTCCTGTGTAGGGGTTGGCTGTGGTGTAAGGCTGTGGTTGCTATATGTATGTGTGAGGGTTGGGTGTGGTATAAGGCTGTGGTTACTATATGTCTGTGTAGGGGTTGGGTGTGGTGTAAGACTGTGGTTACTATATGTCTGTGTGAGGGTTGGGTGTGGTGTAAGGCTGTGGGTACTATATGTCTCCTGTGTAGGGGTTGGGTGTGGTGTAAGGCTGTGGTTGCTATATGTCTGTGTAGGGGTTGGGTGTGGTGTAAGGCTGTGGTGACTATATGTCTCTGTGTGAGGGTTGGGTGTGGTGTAAGGCTGTGGGTACTATATGTCTCCTGTGTAGGGGTTGGGTGTGGTGTAAGGCTGTGGTTGCTATATGTATGTGTGAGGGTTGGGTGTGGTATAAGGCTGTGGTTACTATATATGTCTGTGTAGGGGTTGGGTGTGGTGTAAGACTGTGGTTACTATATGTCTGTGTGTGGGGGTTGGGTGTGGTATAAGGCTGTGGTTACTATATGTCTGTGTGGGGGGGGGGGGGTTGGGTGTGGTGTAAGGCTGTGGTTACTATATGTCTGTGTGTGAGGGTTGGGTGTGGTGTAAGGCTGTGATTACTATATGTCTGTGTGTGGGGGTTGGGTGTGGTATAAGGCTGTGATTACAATATATCTGTGTGTGAGGGTTGGGTGTGGTGTAAGGCTGTGATTACTATATGTCTGTGTGTGGGGGTTGGGTGTGGTGTAAGACTGTGGTTACTATATGTCTGTGTGGGGGTTGGGTGTGGTATAAGGCTGTGGTTACTATATGTCTGTGTGTGAGGGTTGGGTGTGGTGTAAGGCTGTGATTACTATATGTCTGTGTGTGAGGGTTGGGTGTGGTGTAAGGCTGTGATTACTATATGTCTGTGTGTGGGGGTTGGGTGTGGTATAAGGCTGTGATTACAATATATCTGTGTGTGAGGGTTGGGTGTGGTGTAAGGCTGTGATTACTATATGTCTGTGTGTGGGGGTTGGGTGTGGTGTAAGGCTGTGGTTACTATATGTCTGTGTGGGGGTTGGGTGTGGTGTAAGGCTGTGGTTACTATATGTCTGTGTGTGAGGGTTGGGTGTGGTGTAAGGCTGTGATTACTATATGTCTGTGTGTGGGGGTTGGGTGTGGTGTAAGGCTGTGGTTACTATATGTCTGTGTGTGGGGGTTGGGTGTGGTATAAGGCTGTGGTTACTATATGTCTGTGTGTGAGGGTTGGGTGTGGTGTAAGGCTGTGATTACTATATGTCTGTGTGTGGGGGTTGGGTGTGGTGTAAGGCTGTGGTTACTATATGTCTGTGTGTGGGGGTTGGGTGTGGTGTAAGGCTGTGGTTACTATATGTCTGTGTGGGGGTTGGGTGTGGTATGAGGCTGTGGTTACTATATGTCTGTGTAGGGGTTGGGTGTGGTATAAGGCTGTGGTTACTTTATGTCTGTGTAGGGGTTGGGTGTGGTATAAGGCTGTGGTTACTATATGTCTGTGTGCGGGTTGGGTGTGGTATAAGGCTGTGGTTACTATATGTCTGTGTAGGGGTTGGGTGTGGTATAAGGCTGTGGTTACATATGCGCCGGATATGTCCATACAAACATATTGACACTTTGTATTAGGTGGTTAATAAGAATGTATACCCTGGGTATGGTGATACACACTCCCTATGTTTTTTTTATGGACACTTTGTATTAGGTGGATATATCTGTATACACCGGGTATGGTGATACACACTCCCTATGTGTCTTCTATGGACACTTTGTATTAGGTGGATATATCTGTATGCTCCGTGCATGGTGATACACACTCCCTATGTGTTTTCTATGGACACTTTGTATTAGGTGGATAAATCTGTATGCTCTGGGTATGGTGATACACACTCCCTATGTGTTTTCTATGGACACTTTGTATTAGGTGGATAAATCTGTATGCTCTGGGTATGGTGATACACACTACCTATGTGTTTTCTATGGACACTTTGTATTAGATGGATAAATCTGTATGCTCTGGGTATGGTGATACACACTCCCTATGTGTGTTCTATGGACACTTTGTATTTGGTAGATATATCTGTATTCTCTGGGTATGGTGATACACTCCCTATGTGTGTTCTATGGACACTTTGTATTAGGTGGATATATCTGTATGCTCCGGGTATGGCGATACACACTGCCTATGTGTTTTCTATGGACACTTTGTATTAGGTGGATATATCTGTATGCTATGGGTATGGTGATACACACTCCCTATGTGTTTTCTATGTACACTTTGTATTAGATGGATAAATCTGTATACCCTGGGTATGGTGATACACACTACCTATGTGTTTTTTATGGACACTTTGTATCAGGTGGATACATATGTATGCTCTGGGTATGGTGATACACACTCCCTATGTGTGTTCTATGGACACTTTGTATTTGGTAGATATATCTGTATTCTCTGGGTATGGTGATACACTCCCTATGTGTGTTCTATGGACACTTTGTATTAGGTGGATATATCTGTATGCTCCGGGTATGGCGATACACACTGCCTATGTGTTTTCTATGGACACTTTGTATTAGGTGGATATATCTGTATGCTATGGGTATGGTGATACACACTCCCTATGTGTTTTCTATGTACACTTTGTATTAGATGGATAAATCTGTATACCCTGGGTATGGTGATACACACTACCTATGTGTTTTTTATGGACACTTTGTATCAGGTGGATACATATGTATGCTCTGGGTATGATTATACACACTCCCTATGTGTTTTCTATGGACACTTTGTATTAGGTGGCTATATCTGTATGCTCTGGGTATGGTGATACACACTCCCTATGTGTTTTCTATGGACACTTTGTATTTTGTAGATATATCTGTATGCTCCGGAAATGGTGATACACACTCTCTATGTGTTTTCTATGGACACTTTGTATTAGGTGGATATATCTGTATGCTGTGGGTATGGTGATACACACTCCCTATGTGTTTTCTATGGACACTTTGTATTTTGTGGATATATCTGTATGCTCCGGATATGGTGATACACACTCTCTATGTGTTTTCTATGGACACTTTGTATTAGGTGGATATATCTGTATGCATTGGGTATGGTGATACACACTCCCTATGTGTTTTCTATGGACACTTTGTATTTTGTGGATATATCTGTATGCTCCGGATATGGTGATACACACTCTCTATGTGTTTTCTATGGACACTTTGTATTATGTAGATAAACCTGTATGCTTTGGGTATTGTGATACACACTCCCTATGTGTTTCTATGGACACTTTGTATGAGGTGTATACTAAATGCAGATATTATTGTGGGTGACTCTGTATTGGTCATGGCAGTAGAGATGTAAATTCTGGGAGTAAATTGGCAGGGACTGTGTCGACGTCAGTTTACGGAGCTCAGACTTGGTGTACGTGCCATGTTTGTTACAGACTTCTCACAGCTGTGTTTATACCACACCTCCGTCTCACACACCCCGCCTACAGTCCGCTAATAGACATGTGTTTGGGAGGATCTCAGTACAAGATACCCGTGTTTAGTTCCCATCTAGAGAACATCGCTAGTGGCGAACACAGGTGTGCCAACTCTGTGGTGGTAGACTCCCCAGTCTTAGTGGGTGTACATATAGAGGGTCCAGTCTTATTGTCCATGGTATACAAAGTTGAAGGTGTATCGAAAATCCAGTATATAAAACCTGTCAGCTACCATAACTTTTACGAGGTAAGGCTTGGAAAAATTACTGCCCAAGGCGTCAGCCGCGGGCAGTAATTTTCCCAAGCCTTACCGAGTAACTTTGACTTTTGCTTACCGGTACTTGGTTTCCCTATTCCTATATACCTTCAAATATCGATAAAAATGCTTAATTCTTTACCTGAAACACTTCCAAAGCAAGTGACTACCCTTATCGAGTAACCACAACAGCTATTGTTTCGTCCCGCTGCTGTATTGTATCACGTGATCAGAGCGGGATGAAAACGTCAGAGCGGGACGAAGACATGAGAGCGGGACGAAAACGTCAACCTCGACACATAACTTATTTTTAATGCACCCCCCAGCAGCGGTATGTAACTCTAGTTAGTTCGACATTGGGTATATAGGAATACACAATACTCCACAAGTTTGGATGGGCCTCTATCATCATAGAGGTGAAGCCAAGGTTGTCTCATCGATTGTTGCGTTATTCTCTATACTTGGTCCAGGGTTGAGATAATATCAGAAAAGTCCTTATTGTGGATGAAACGGTTCCTGTTCGAGGTCAGTCGTAGTTTTAACTATGGTGCCATCTGTATTTAAATAAAGAACTTATTAATCTTCCCCTATCTCATTCAATATGTGTCCCTGAATTGTTTTATCGTAATCGCATCGTAAAGATTAGCGATACCGCGGAAATATAGCGATCCGATCCGATATTACAGGAGCAACGCTTTTTTAGTCGGATCGTTAAATAATTGTAAAAATAAAATTGCGATCTGATTATAGCTAGCGATACCACAAAAACAGGAGCAACGGGGCCCAGACGCCATAGGCGGAAGGCAGTGTGAAATCGAAGACTGACCGACATTAAGGGCACAATCCACCAGGCCGATTTCTCACCCGATCAATTGTTCCTAGGCCCCTAAGAGGAAACCCACGTATTGTAATTCATTTAATTCTGATAATAATAGTTTAATAATTGACCATTTTCAAAGATTTGAGAAATTATAGGGCATCCGATAATAATCGGCGATTGTCTGGCTACGGAATCGGCTACCGTCGGTCCAGTAGAATTCTGCCTTTAAGAATCATTTGGTAAGGACATTTGCTATATAACTTGGATCGATGAAAAAACACCGTTTTAATGACTTATTAAGTCACTATCACGATGCACATGAACATTATTATTACTGCACCCCTAGCAGCAAGCAGTATCTGACAGACATTCGTACACAGGTATGTAATATGTGAAACCATAGTTATGGTGACAATACGGGGTAGATTTATGAGTTGTTTCGGAGAAATTCGTTCTGAACGAGCCGGCACTGCGAGTTCAGAACGAATTTCTCCGAAACAACTCATAAATCTACCCCGTATTGGCACCATCACTATGGTTTCATATTATCATATACCTTAATTTGGTCTTAATTCGCTAAAACTGACCGTAATTTGATGTCGAAGTGACTTGGCACAACTCTCAAACACGATGTGTAGGCTAGCAGACTTACCGGATGTTGATAACCGGAGTGATCACCGCGCAGGCGCAAATACATTATACCACCGCATAAATTAACGCAGGGTCACCCTGCTATGCTCGATCGTCCCGTCGGACAGCTCTACTCGAGCGGTGCAGTGTCTGACATGGGTTTTGCATATGTTGACATCGACGAGTCACCCGCTCGGCCCGTGAACATATCGAAATCGAAATTTCTCGCATATCTACGCAATTTGAACGGTATCAGGTGCTTCGTACCCATATTCTACCTCGATGTTTGATGTATTTTCACACTAACTCGTTCCGTGGTTTCTGTACGAAGCCTCAGAACTCGCCAAGTGAAGGGATCCGCCATTTTCAAATCTTGCACCTAGAATTCTGTTGTCGGCCTCCCGACCAATCAGATTGTGTTATTTCGTCAAAGCGTGCAATCTGTCACCCAAAGCGTGCAGGTAAGGTTCAAAGGATGCAATCTGTCACTATCCAAAGGCACCAGTACAAAGATTCACGGCGTACAGTGCATTCTCTGTACACTAACTGTACCCCCAGGAGCAGTACGTATTTAGATTGAGTTAGTGCATAGGTATATAATAATAACGTAGAGACCCCCTTACCGCATGAGGAGGGGAGTTCAGTGGTTAGGGCACTTTGTGGGACTTTGTGGGTTTCGGTCCCACTGCAGTCACTCTTCTCCTTCACCCCCAGCAGGGGTAGATTTACTGCTATATCGAAGGCCAGTCCTTCTCATACCATGTCTATGTGGTGTGGGAAGTAAAATAACTCTCACCTTGGTAAATGTGAAGGGGTGAGATTTCTAGCTAAATTCATTTCACAGATTCGATCACCACCCTTGTGGTGTAAAAGAACCTTGAGAAAGTCTGGTGAGAACCTCTAATGGTTAACTGGATGTTAAATGAAACCAACAAACCAACCTGCTCATTACTATATACCCATGCCGTATATACTGTAAATACGCATCGTTTTGCCATATAACGTAAACATACTGTATGTACCACTGGTCCGTACAGAAAATAAGGACCACCTTCACATACACGTTTATTAAAATATTGGTTGTTAAGCCAAATGAAATTAATGATTTAAAAAAAAATTCGGGTATATAGCAATTATATAACATCCAACCATGCTTGTACAAGTCACAGAACTCATGATAATTCATGGTTTGTACGGTACTCGGCATAAAGGTCTTGTTCCGTCTAAACCATGAATTATCATCTCGTTCTGTGACTTGTACAGCATGGTCAGGAGGTTCTATATAAATACATCCCTATCGTGGCCAAGTAATGTTGGTTTCTCGTCTCGTTCTTTGACTTGTACAGCATGGTCAGGACGTTCTATATAAATACATCCCTATCGTGGCCAAGTAATGTTGGTTTCTCGTCTCGTTCTGTGACTTGTAGAGCATGGTCAGGACGTTCTATATAAATACATCCCTATCGTGGCCAAGTAATGTTGGTTTCTCATCTCGTTCTGTGACTTGTAGAGCATGGTGAGGACGTTCTATATAATTACTGCACCTCTAGAAGTTGGCAGTATCTGACAGACATTCGCACACAGGTATATAATAACCCAGAGACCCCCTCAGCATACCTCTCGCTGATCTCACAGGTGTTGAGTCCCACACACCCATCTCACCACGCCACCTGGAGGGCGGGAGGGGCAAACATGAGCACGCCGCGCATTCCGCCCGCGCATACCTCAGTAGCACGTGACCCAGTCCTCCAATCAGCGACCAGCAGTGGCCTGAGAGAGGCTGGAGTCAGTAGGTGGTGAGGGAGAGTGAAATGGAAGGAGGTGAAATACACAGTAAACATCAACAAGCGGTAAAAGTGGGCTGCTTGGCGAGTTGTACTTCGACAAGGTGTCTACTGTACAGTAATAAAACGATGTTCCTGTAAACGTACAAATTTCGATCCGAACTCTGGCCTTGGCATGTTTACAACGAGGTGTTTACACCGAGTTGTAAACATGCCAAAGGCCAGAGTTTTATCTTTACTATATGCCTCCAAAACATTCATATGGTTACCTTTATTAAGTTGTAAGAGCCATTTTAAATCCAATTTGGACACAGAACGGTCGATATGAACCCTAGCTTTCACTTTGACTGTGGAATGCGGATGTGACGTTGTCGCATAGCAACACACATAGCAACCTGCATAGCAACACTTGTTGTCACTTGCAAACCAGCAGGGAACCAGCGGGAAAACGTCGGGGAGAAAACATAACAGTTGTTCTCTCATTGCACTCCTGTTTTTAAGGTCGTTACCATGTTTATTCAGGTTTTTATTACTGTACTTCGAAGTTTTTCTGTAATTCATTCATGTATTTTTGATTTCACAGTATTTCAATAAGTCTTCTTTATGTACTCTAACGTTAACGTTACCGATGTCGAAGCGATAAACGTCAGCCATTTTTAAATATCGACGTTGTAATCATATCCGTGGCGACCGTGAAATGAACCCTAACTTTCTGCACGGCTGTGCCGTACATGGTGGACAGCAGCGTGCAGTATTTGCGTCATTTACGGTAGTGGGTATATAGTAAATGTATATATGTTACAGAAGTTTCCTATGAAAGTTTAGGGTCAGAGCTCGTATCCCATCGAGTTTGAATCGCGTAGTAATTCACAAGGCGAAGCCCATTAGTCAATTTGACGGGTGAGATTCAGAAACCTGTGAAAGTTAAGGGTCAGAGCTCGTATCCCATCGAGTTTGAATCGCATGGTAATATTCAAAAGCTCGGTAGCTAAGTGGTAGTGGTGTTTGCCTCGAGCATGGGAGGTCGTGAGTTCAAACCCTGGTCGGGTCATACGAAAGACTTACACAAAAATGGTACCCACTGCCCATTCGGCTTAACACCCGCCATTAGAATGAGGAGTAGGGGTCTAGGGCCCGAATGGAAGAACGGCTGTATAGCTGAATTCGGTGATTGTGTAACACAGTATCCCCTTAAAAATTGCTTAAAAAACCCCCCCCCCCCCCCAAAAAAAAACAAGGTGAAGCCCATTAGTGAAAGTGAAGGATGAGATTCAGAAACCTTAGTTTAGGGTCAGAGCTCGTACCCCATCGAGTTTGAATCGCTTGGTAATTCACAAGGCGGTGCCGCGCAAATTCCGTAGCAATTCAAACGAGATAGGATTGAGCTCAGACTATGGGGATAGAATACCAGGGGTGAGATAATATCGTAAGATTGGATGGGTTTTAATCTTGGCCCTGAGCTCTGACTATGGGGATAGAATACGAAGGGTGAGATAATATCGTAAAACTGGATGGGTTTTAATCTTGGCCCTGAGCTCTGACTATGGGGATAGAATACCAGGGTTGAGATAATATCGTAAAACTGGATGGGTTTTAATCTTGGCCCTGAGCTCTGACTATGGGGATAGGATACCAGGGGTGAGATAATATCGTAAAACTGGATGGGTTTTAATCTTGGCCACCGTATGCCACGACTGGAGTTTGGCATAGTGACTTCATGAGGGGAAGCCAAGTGAAGTCCACTGCCAAAACTCCAGGAGTGGCATGCGGTGGCCAAGATTAAAACGAATCAGGTTTCAGTTTTATGCTACCTGGTCTCCTCGATTTTGGAATATTACGTGATAACAATTCTGTATGCCACTAGTGGCATATGAAACTCCGTATGCCAGTCAGCGTGGCATACGGAAACTCAACGTTAATCCTATGAGATTTTATATTATGGGTAGGATGAATGTAAATACAGTAGAGCCGCCTGTCCACAAACCCATCGTTTGTTGTATTATTTATCCATCTTCTCGAGGAAATCTATTCAAGGTCTTGCCATGTTAAAGGGAATACCAATTTATCAATAGGGACTATTTTTTGCTGTAGAACACAAATGGACTATTTTTCCGTTTACCATGGTTTTGTGGCCACACACCATAGATTTGAATCTTTATCCTACCCCTAATAAAAACGCCATAGGTTTAACATTGACTCAATGTATTTGACGGAGCGTTGAATAAAGTGTTATTTATGCACCGAGGTGAATAATAAAACGGACCAATCAGGGACGAGATAACGAAAGTAGATCCGGCAGCATTGATAAATGTGGCCATTCTCCGATGAGTGTCAACACGCTATTAACATGGATAATTACAAAATTTTCTGTGTATATTGGTGAGATGGGGCAGTATAAATACGAAACCGAACTCTGGTCAGGTCTGCTACTCACTACACTCGGCTAACACCTCGTGTAGTAATACACAACCTGCCCATCGTGGCATAAACATTGACAAGGCTACCTCTCGTTTGGTTTCTACTAAGTATACCATGGTTGTTGTATCTGACAGGTTTTAAACGATGGGTAGGACTGATCCCCCATTCATTCTCAATGGGGACTCTGTACACCATGGATAACTAGATACGTTCCTACTTGTCACCTGTGTACATGTCTAAGGTGTAATATGCCTCTACCTCCAGCATCACGTTACTGCAGGATTTGACACAGCTTGTAACCTACACACTCAGTCTGTACTGTATCTGATGTGTGTGTGTGGCGCTTGAGGACGTGGGGGGGGGGGGGGGGGTGGCAGCATGTTCAATGGTAGACCAGCTGTGACGGTTCTGAATCATCTCCCCCCCTCTCCCTCCACACACACTCACACCCCCACACGACCACACAGCCCCCACACAGCCCCCTACCCCCTATAGCCCCACCCCCACACAGACACGACCGGCACGTGCCACCTCCTCACAGTGCTCGTGACGTCACAGCGTCCGTACGTCACGGCCTGACGTCACTGAAGCGAGACACATGACCTCGTGACGTATATATCCTCTTTGTTTATTTAAATGTTGCATTTAAAACTTGGCCCTGAAGACTACTGAAAATAAGGTGACTAAATCCTGGCGGAGACTCCAGAATAAACAATAATGATGATAATAGTAATAATAATGATAATAATAATAATAGTAATAATGATAACAATAATAATAGTAATCATAATGATAATGATAGTAATAATATTGATAATAATAAAAACAACAACAATTCACATAATAAGGATAGAAATGACAAAAGTAATGATAATAATAACAATAATAAAATTGATAATTATAATGATGATGATAATAGAAATGATGAAAATAATGATAATAAGAACATACTGAAAATGATAATAGTGATAATGATGATAATGAATGATAATTCAGGAAGTTAGTTGTAGACTGAAGCTGTTGATATGTCAGTTTATATATCGTCGGATGAGTGACCCCACTGACTGTAGGTTCACGGCTGACTGGACACGAATGAAGGCAGTCAATCATCTGTACCAGGACTAATCTGGTACTACGACCATGAACCACCCACCCTGACTGTGGTGAAGATGACAGCGGCGTCCATGGTTGTATTCACCTATAGCCTCGTGATATTGATGTACATTAATAACTCCGATATCTCAGTGCTGTCTGTCTCCACCCTCAAGTCTCGACTTGTCTGGACACAGTCACTATACTTGGTGATCTGACTTCTCTGATCGCGCTGTGTTCTCTACAGCACGGCTACACCAGTCTGTGGCACCTCACTATACTTGGTGATCTGACTTCTCTGATCGCGCTGTCATCTCTACAGCACGGCTACACCAGTCTGTGGCACCTCACTATACTTGGTGATCTGACTTCTCTGATCGCGCTGTCACCTCTACAGCACGGCTACACCAGTCTGCGGCACCTCACTATACTTGGTGATCTGACTTCTCTGATCGCGCTGTCATCTCTACAGCACGGCTACACCAGTCTGCGGCACCTCACTATACTTGGTGATCTGACTTCTCTGATCGCGCTGTGTTCTCTACAGCACGGCTACACCAGTCTGCGGCACCTCACTATACTTGGTGATCTGACTTCTCTGATCGCGCTGTGTTCTCTACAGCACGGCTACACCAGTCTGCGGCACCTCACTATACTTGGTGATCTGACTTCTCTGATCGCGCTGTGTTCTCTACAGCACGGCTACACCAGTCTGTGGCACCTCACTATACTTGGTGATCTGACTTCTCTGATCGCGCTGTGTTCTCTACAGCACGGCTACACCAGTCTGCGGCACCTCACTATACTTGGTGATCTGACTTCTCTGATCGCGCTGTGTTCTCTACAGCACGGCTACACCAGTCTGCGTCACCTCACTATACTTGGTGATCTGACTTCTCTGATCGCGCTGTCATCTCTACAGCACGGCTACACCAGTCTGCGGCACCTCACTATACTTGGTGATCTGACTTCTCTGATCGCGCTGTCATCTCTACAGCACGGCTACACCAGTCTGCGGCACCTCACTATACTTGGTGATCTGACTTCTCTGATCGCGCTGTGATCTCTACAGCACGGCTACACCAGTCTGCGGCACCTCACTATACTTGGTGATCTGACTTCTCTGATCGCGCTGTCATCTCTACAGCACGGCTACACCAGTCTGCGGCACCTCACTATACTTGGTGATCTAACTTCTCTGATCGCGCTGTCATCTCTACAGCACGGCTACACCAGTCTGCGGCACCTCACTATACTTGGTGATCTGACTTCTCTGATCGCGCTGTGTTCTCTACAGCACGGCTACACCAGTCTGCGGCACCTCACTATACTTGGTGATCTGACTTCTCTGATCGCGCTGTGTTCTCTACAGCACGGCTACACCAGTCTGTGGCACCTTACAGGCCTAAATGTGGCCCGAATGAAGCCTGACTGCATTTTAACCTTGGCCTGACTGTGGCCAAACTGCCGCCTAACTGTGTCTGACTGTGGCCAAACTGCCGCCTAACTGTGTCTGACTGTGGCCAAACTGCCGCCTAACTGTGTCTGACTGTGGCCAAACTGCCGCCTAACTGTGTCTGACTGTGGCCAAACTGCCGCCTAACTGTGTCTGACTGTGACCAAACTGCCGCCTAACTGTGTCTGACTGTGACCAAACTGCCGCCTAACTGTGTCTGACTGTGGCCAAACTGCAGCCTAACTGTGTCTGACTGTGACCAAACTGCCGCCTAACTGTGTCTGACTGTGGCCAAACTGCAGCCTAACTGTGTCTGACTGTGACCAAACTGCCGCCTAACTGTGTCTGACTGTGACCAAACTGCCGCCTAACTGTGTCTGACTGTGACCAAACTGCCGCCTAACTGTGTCTGACTGTGACCTGACTGCAGCCTAATTGTGGCCTAACTGCTGCCTGACTGTGGCCTGACTGCAGCCTAATTGTGGCCTAACTGCTGCCTGACTGTGGCCTGACTGCAGCCTAATTGTGACTTGACTGCAGCCAGATTGTGGCCTAATTGTTGCCTGACTGCAGCCAGATTGTGGCCTGGCTGTGCCTGACTGACCTAAGTATGACCTGACTCCAGCCTTACCTTGGCCTGACTGTGGCCTGACTGTGGCCTAACTTTGGCCTGACTGGTTTCACTGTGGCTTGAATGCAGCCTAAAGACTGTCGCCTAACTGCAGCCTAATAGGAGCCTTACTGTGGCCTAATTGCAGCCTTACTGTGGCCTGACTGCAGCCTAAATAAAGCCTGACTGTGGACTAATTAACTTGATTATGTCCTAACTGCTGCCTGTCTGCGGTCTAACCTTAGCCTGACTGGCCTGACTGTGGCATGAGTCCAGGTTAATTGTGACTTGACTGTGGCCTGACTGCAGCCTGACTGTGGCCTAACTGACCCAATTATGGCCTGACTGCAGTCTAACCTTGGCCTATTTGTGGCCTAACTGGAGCCTAATTGTGGCCTGACTGTGCATGACTGACCTAATTATGACCTGACCTTGGTGTGACTATGCTGTGACTGTGGCCTAACTTTGGACTCACTGGTTTGACTGTGGCCTGAATTCAGCCTAATTGTAATGTGACTTTGGCCTGACTTTGGCCTGACTTTGGCCTGACTGGAGCCTATTTGTGGCCTGACTGCAGCCTAACCTTGTCTTGACTGTGGTCTGACTGCAGCCTATTTGTGGCCTGACTGTGGCCTGATTGGAGCCTATTTGTGGCCTGACTGTGGCCTGATTGGAGCCTATTAGTGGCCTGACTGTGGCCTGACTGACCTGACTCCTGTCTGACTGCGGCCTAACCTTGTCCTGACTGTGGCCTGACTGCAGCCTAATTGTGGCCTGTCTGTGGCCTGACTGCAGCCTAATTGTGGCCTAACTGTGGCCTGATTGACCTGACTCCTGTCTGACTGCGGCCTTACCTTGTCCTAACTGTGGCCTGACTGCAGCCTATTTGTGGCCTGACTGTGACCTGATTGACCTGACTCCTGTCTGACTGTGGCTTAACCTTGTCCTGACTGTGGCCTGACTGCAGCCTATTAGTGGCCTGACTGTGGCCTGATTGACCCGACTCCTGTCTGACTGTGGCCTAACTGTGGCCTGACTGACCTGATTATGGCCTGACTGCGGCCTAACCTTGTCCTGACTGTGGCCTGACTGCAGCCTATTTCTGGCCTGACTGTGCTCTGATTGACTCCTGTCTGACTGTGGCCTTACCGTGGCCTAACTGACCTGATTATGGCCTGACTGCGGCCTAACCTTGGCCTGACTGTAGCCTGACTGACCTGACTCCTGTCTGACTGTGGCCTAACTGTGGCCTGACTGCGGCCTAACCTTGTCCTGACTGTGGCCTGACTGCAGCCTATTTGTAGCCTAACTGTGGCCTGATTGACTCCTGTCTGACTGTGGCCTGACTGTGGCCTAACCTTGTCCTGACTGTGGCCTGACTGGAGCCTATTAGTGGCCTGACTGTGGCCTGACTGACCTGACTCCTGTCTGACTGTGGCCTAACTGTGGCCTGACTGACCTGATTATGGCCTGACTGCGGCCTAACCTTGTCCTGACTGTAGCCTATCCCGGGTCTGAGTCAGTGAGTGACTGGCCGCAGACACTGACGTCCTGAGGCGGTCTGCTGCACCTCATTAATATTGAAACACAGGTATCGATAATCGACGTGAGTGGCGCCCGCCGGCAGGCTGTACAAAAACACAGTCTCCGAGGAGAAACACCGCAGAAATACTCCAGAAATACAT
This sequence comes from Alentia gelatinosa, assembly GCA_950022655.1. Classification (NCBI taxonomy): domain Eukaryota; kingdom Metazoa; phylum Annelida; class Polychaeta; order Phyllodocida; family Polynoidae; genus Alentia; species Alentia gelatinosa. Next base: position 137,735,052 of record OX465580.1, on the reverse strand, counting down.
GGAAAAATCCGCAGAAATACTCCATAAATACATGAAAAAATCCGCAGAAATACTCAATAAGTACATGGACAAAATCCGCATAAATACTTCATAAATACATGGAATAATCCGCATAAATACTCCATAAATACATAAATAAACACCTGCATGAAAACACGTAAAAATACATAGAAAAATGCATAGAAAAACCCGCATAAATACTGCATAAATACACAGAAAAAAACTGTATCACTACTGCATGAATACATAGAAAAACCTCCAGAAATACTGCAGAAATACCGTATGAATACTGTATGAAAACTGAATGAAAACTGAATGAACACTGCATGAATACATAGAGAAAACCTGTATGAATACTGCAGAAATCTCTATATAAAAATCTGCATAATACTGCAGAAATACATAGAAAACACATGTATGAATTCTTCATAAATACTAGAAAAAAAACCTGCATAATTACTCAATTAATACATAGAAAAAAACTGTATGAATTTTCCATAGATACATAGAAAAAAATCTGCATAATTACTTCATCAAAACATAGAAAAACACCTGCTTGGATGAATATAAAAGTAGGAGGCAGGGTCAGGAGTCCCCAATGACATGCTTCGTGAAGTGGTCTCAATTGGCCACGTCCGTCCCCGTCACGGTTCATGTCACACGGACATTAGGAGTTTTAATGATCTACTTAATTAATTTTATATAAGATGGCAGTAATGAGTCTGTGTAGGCGGGGAGGTGTGTGGTGTGGAGCGGACAGCTGCCAGTCTGCCGCATGTGGCAACGTTACTCCGAGGAGCGTAACTCTAACTGACATGTGAGGAAAATACACACGGAAATAGAAATTATCAACCTGTTTCTGATACTATCTGGTGAAGTTAATGTGTAGTGATACACGAACGTGAGCGAGGATAAAACGACAAAATATCAACCTGTTTCTGATACTTTTAGGTGCGTCTGTGGTGAAGTTGATGTGTAGTAATATACGAACGTGAGCGAGGATAAAACGACAAAATATCAACCTGTTTCTGATACTGTTGAGCATGTCTTTGGTGAAGTTGATGTGTAGTAATATACGAACGTAAGCGAGGATAAAACTACAAAAAAAACCTGTTTCTGATACTGTTGGGCATGTCTTTGGTGAAGTTGATGTGTAGTGATATACGAACGTAAGCGAGGATAAAACTACAAAATATCAACCTGTTTCTGATACTATTGGGTGCGTCTGCAGCGAGGTTGATGTGTAGTAATATACGAACGTGGACGAGGATAAAACTAGAAAATATCAACCTGTTTCTGATACTTTTGGGCGTGTCTGTGTTGTAGTTGATGTGTAGTAATATACGAACGTGAGCGAGGATAAAACTACAAAATAAAAACCTGCTTCTGATACTATTGGGCAGACTTTGGTGTAGTTGATGTGTAGTGATATACGAGCATGGGCGAGGATACAATTACAACATATCAACCTGTTTCTGATACTATTGGGTGCGTCTGCAGCGAAGTTGATGTATAGTAATATACGAGCGTGGGCGAGGATAAAACTACAAAATATCAACCTATTTCTGATACTGTTGGGCATGTCTTTGGTGAAGTTGATGTGTAGTAATATACGAACGTAAGCGAGGATAAATCGACAAAATATCAACCTGTTTCTGATACTGTTGGGCGCGTCTGTCGTGTAGTTGATGTGTAGTAATATACGAACGTAAGCGAGGATAAAACTACAAAATATCAACCTGTTTCTGATACTGTTGGGCGCGTCTGTCGTGTAGTTGATGTGTAGTAATATACGAACTTAAGCGAGGATAAAACTACAAAATATCAACCTGTTTCTGATACTGTTGGGTGCATCTGCAGCGAAGTTGATGTCTAGTAATATACGAACGTGAGTGAGGATAAAACTACAAAATATCAACCTTTTTCTGTGATAGTATTGGGCGCATCTGCGGCTTAGTTGATGTGTAGTAATATACGAACGTTAGCGAGGATAATTGCGTAGAGTCAACCATGGTAAGGATATGCACACTAGTACCAGAACTATTGTCAGGAAAAGGTGGATGATGAACATAATTTAGACTGGTTTCAGATAAAAGCGGTCTCATGCTCTTTGGAGTTGACTATGCGCAATATCCTCGCCTACGATCAGATATTACTGCGCGTCAACTCTTCGGAGCATACAACCGCTTGTATCTGAAACCCGTCAAAATTTTATATTAAGGCCCGGCGTCCACCTACTACGATAGAAATTTAGACCTACCGATATGGCTCCGATACAAAAAGTCAACATCGGAGACATATCGGGAAGGTGCAAAATCGTAGACATTCGGCTAGATATGCCAATTCACCACGCATTGTATGGGTTTTTTATCGGTGCCTATTCGCAGAAACATGGTCAACTGCCCCGATATTAAGTGACCTTCTGACGCGATTTTGATTTTGTATCCGGAGGTGCATCGTAGACCATATCGGAGCCATATCGTAGTAGGAAGACGCCGGACCTTATGCGCTAGTTGATGTTCCACTGTCACCTTCACCCCAACCCGAACCTCCTTCAAACTTTCCCACCCCTCTCACAGCCCCTGTCACACCTAGTTGACGTTCCGCTGTCACCTTCACCCCCATCCCGAACCTCCTTCAAACTTTCCCACCCCTCTCACAGCCCCTCTCACATCCTCACACCGCTTCCACGTCCGTCTCCCTACCCTCAGAGTATAACGACAGTGGCCTGCAGTGAGGGGTGCTGTGAGGGGCGCTGTTGGGGGCACAGTGAGGGGTACAGGGAGGGGCGGGTAAAAAGTCCTGACAGAGCGTACTATGGCCTGGAGGTGTTTTTGTGCTGTTTGTATTTACTGATACTACGACAGGGTGCTGGTGTATTTGTGTGTACACCTTGGGAGTAGGAGCCATCCAGGGGCCTGTCCTACTCCCGAGTACACAGAGCAGCTCACAGAGCAACTCATAGAGCTCAGCATGCAGCTCAGAGAGCAGTACACAGCTCACAGAGCAGCTGACAGAGCAGCTCACAGGGCAGCTCACAGAACAGCCCACAGAGCAGCTCACAGAGCAGCTCACAGAGCAGTTCACAGAGCAGCTCACAGAGCAGCTCACAGAGCAGCTCACGGTACAGCTCACGGAACAGCTCACAGAGCAGCTCAAAGAGCAGCTCACAGAGCAGCTCACAGGGCAGCTCACAGGGCAGCTCACAGGGCAGCTCACAGGGCATCTCACAGAGCATCTCACAGAGCATCTCACAGAGCAGCTCACAGAGCAGCTCACAGAGCAGCTCAAAGAGCAGCTCACAGAGCAGCTCACAGAGCAGCTCACAGAGCAGCTCACAGAGCAGCTCACAGAGCAGCCTACAGAGCAGTCCACAGAGCAGTTCACAGAGGAGCTCACAGTACAGCTCACAGAGCATCTCACAGAGCATCTCACAGAGCATCTCACAGAGCAGCCCACAGAGCAGCCCACAGAGCAGCTCACAGAGCAGCTCACAGAACTAAGCATGAATCTCACAGAGCAGCACACAGAGCAGCACACAGAGCAGCTCACAGAGCAGCTCACAGAGCAGCTCACAGAGCAGCTCACAGAGCAGCTCACAGAGCAGCTCACAGAGCAGCTCACAGAGCAGCTCACAGAGCAGTTCACAGAGCAGCTCACAGTACAGCTCACAGAGCAGCCCACAGAGCAGCTAACAGAGAAGCTCACAGAGCAGCTAACAGAGCAGCTCACAGAGCAGCTCACAGAGCAGCTCACAGAGCAGCTCACAAAACAGCTCACAGTACAGCTCACAATACAGCTCACAATACAGCTCACAGTACAGCTCACAGTACAGCTGACAGAGTAGCTCATAGAGCAGCTCACTTCGCTAATGTTTGAACACCCCCACGAGCTGAACTCTCATTGTGGAGCGAGTTTATGCACTATTGGCTCAGTTTCCAATTGATGCTAGCTTAAATGTTTGCTGAACTCATTTCTTGCCACAGTCACAGAGATCACCCCGTATTCTCACTGATAAGGCCGGCTGCTGAACCGGATAAGTCCAGCTGGTGTACATTGAAAATATTGTCACCAATAACAGCCGATCACCCCCCATTCTTTCCGATAAGGCAGGCTGGTGTACATTGAAAAGATTGTTAACGATAATAGCTGATCATCTCCGATTCTCTCCGATAAGGCTGGCTGGTGTCTGTTGAAGATTGTTACCGATGATAGCCGATCATCCCCAATTCTTTCCGATAAGTCCAGCTGGTGTACATCGAAAAGATTCTTACTGATAATAGCCGATCACCCCCGATTCTCACTGATAAGGCTGGCTGGTGTACATCAAAGATTGTTTTTGATGATAGCCAATCATCCTGATGCTCACCGATAAGGCTGGCTGGTGTGCGTCGAAAAGATTGTTACCGATAATAACAGATCACCCCTGATTCTCTTCGATAAGGCTGGCTGGTGCACATTGAAAATATTGTTACTGATAAGAGCTGATCACCTCCAATAATCTCCGATAAGTCCAGCTGGTGTACGTCGAAAAGATTGTTACTTCAATAAGGCTAGCTGGTGCACATTGAAAATATTGTTACCGATCATAGCTGATCAACCCAGATTCTCACCTATAAGGCTGGCTGGTGTACATAGAAATTATTGCCACCGATTATAGCTAATTCTCATCGATAAGGCTGGTTGGTGCACATTGAAAAGATTGTTACCGATGATAGCCAATCATCCCTGATTCTCTCCGATAAGTCCAGCTGGTGTACATCGAAAAGATTGTTACCGATAATAGCCGATCACCCCCGATTCTCTTCGATAAGGCTAGCTGGTATACGTCGAAGATGGTAAGCGATAATAGCTGATCATCCCCGATTCTCTCCAATAAGTCCAGCCGGTGTACATTGAAAAGATTGTTACCGATAATAGCCGATCACCCCCGATTCTCTTCGATAAGGCTAGCTGGGATACGTCGAAGATGGTAAGCGATGATAGCCGATCATCCCCGATCCTCTCCGATAAGTCCAGCTGGTGCACCTATGACCCATCACTCTGTATTCGCGCCTCACAGACAGACACACTCTACACCCACGTGACTGGGCGAGTCGTCGATCGATCTCTCGTCAAGGTCACGTATCGATCGAGATCTCGCGAGGTGAGCCTGTCAGATTCTGGCCTGCTTTTATTCCACATCTCTATACCTAGTTCTCATGTGGTTCATTAGACCTGGTCAATAGACCACCTCACTCCAGCGACCATCCCGCGTTATGGTGGTAGGTGGTCGTGTTTACCACCAACATGCTCCCTACATGTCAGCTCGCACGTCGTGATGACTACTACTCCCCGGCTGACAGCTGCGCCTTGCTGCCTGCTGTATATAGTGCGGACTTGTTTACATGCAGCTTTGTAACCTACATTTATTAGAGGCCATATATATATACATATATATATATATATAAATATATATACATATATGTATACACACATACATAACTATATTTATATTTATCATAAATATTGTAAATTTAGACACAGATATATGGATGTATATTATATAGCAAAATGTACATAAACCTAAACCTTACCAAAATCTTTGTCAATATGTATGTATGAATGTATCCATATCGGTTATGATCTATAGAGCACTACATACATAACCTATCTTCATAGGCACTGTATGTATATTGTATTGTATTTTGTAGGAAACCGAAACCTCTAATACATTTATCGGTGTAGACAAGTTTACGCTGTTTACGTGGTGTTGAATTGGTCACAGAGTGATTGCTAGTTCCGTCATCATCCGCTAGGTTATTGTAAGATACCCCCATTGATAACTGCATCCGCCAACATAATGCAACATGACATACGTACTACGTACATACGAAATTATATATTTTTGTTGTACAGTTTGTGTCAATTTTTTTGATGTACGACTACAGTCGGTCCATTTTCTTATTATCATATACGCTGAAATCCCAGAATGTTATCTCATGTTGATGTCGATTTGAACAGCTGTACCCCATACGGCACAGTGTGACGTATGACCGTAAATACGTCATGGGTAGGTGTGGGCAGTATACCTGATGATCTGACCATGGGTATTTGTAAGGAACTGCATCGAGATCCATAGCCACTGGGTAGCCATGGGGTTTGTTTTTGAGTAATCTAATGAGGCAAAGCCGAGTGAGATTATGTAGCAAACCAAAATGAATGGCATATTATCAGTGGTTATGGATCGAGTGCGGTTCAGATTTTATCTCATCCCTATGACTGACTATATTGGCTAAAATGTGGGACATCGACCCGCATTGAGTATCTTTCTACAATACTGCACAGGCGTTGAGTACGAGTTTCCAATGTTAAGTCTATGGGAAAAATAATACCAGGAGTGAGATAAATGATTATATTTAGTAAATCTGATTGATACAAATCGTACACATAACATACTTATAACATACACATAATATACTTGTAGCATACACATAACATACTGTCGTAAAACTGGATGAGTTTTAATCTTGGCCACCATATGCCACAAGTTTGGCATAGTGACTTCATGAGGCGAAGTCGAGTAAAGTCCGGAGCCAAAACTTCAGGCGTGGAATGCGGTGGCCAAGATCAAAACGAATCAGGTTTTGATTTTATCCTACCCCATCTCCTCGATTTTGGAATATTATGTGATAACAATTCTGTATGCCACTAGTGGCATATAAAACTCCGTATGCCAGTCAGCGTGGCATACGGAAACTCAATGTTAAGCCTATGGGATTTTATATTAGGGGTAGGATAATTGAAACATACACATTACATACTTATAACATACACATAACATACTTGTAGCATACTCATTACATACTTATAACAAACACATAACATACTTGTAGCATACTCATAACACACTTATAACATACACATAACGTACTTGTAGCATACACATAACGTACTTATAACATACACATAACGTACTTGTAGCATACACATAACATACCTTTTAGTTCGCCGGCTCCGGACTCGAGTAAACCCAGCAGCAGGAGAATGTAAACAGGGCTCCACCTGGCGCCCGACATCATCACGGTGAGCATGGTGGTCAGTCCACAACTGACGGGTCTCAATCTATCCACGAGTATATCCAAGAGGGACGGCACGAATTACCACATCCCAGAGCAGGTTGTCACAAATTACGACATCTCGGAGCACGTTGTCACAAATTATGACATCTCAGAGCAGGTTGTTACAAATTACGACATCTCAGAGCAGGTTGTCAAGAATTACGACATCTCAAAGCAGGTTGTCACGAATTACGACATCTCAGAGCGGTTAATCACAAATTATGACATCTCAGAACGGTTAATCACAAATTACGACATCTCGGAGTGGCTCATCACGAATTATGATATATCCAAGTAAGGCATCATCATCTCAGAGTGGAATATCGCAGATTATGATGAGACTTGAGCATCGCAAATAACGTCATCAAAATAAGTCAATACAGGCATCACTGATTATGATGTATCCGAGTGATTCATCGAAACTTGAAACTTCTCAGTGTGCGGCATTAGTAATCACAATGTCTCTGAGTGAAGCATCACATATTGCATTTTTTCAGCATTTAATGTCTCTGAGTTACAACTTCACAAATCACAATATCGTTGATGTAGGCATCACAAACGATGACATCTCAGGACATCAAATACTACATCTCAGAGAGATTGGTCACAAACACAAATTCTTAGTTTGCAGCATCTCAAATCCCAATGTCTCTGATCATGATTTACACTTTAGAGTAGTTTGCCAAAGCTCACGACATCTCAGAATAGTATGTCACAAATTATAATATCTCATAATATAATATCTGAGTAGGGCGTCACAAGTTACGACATCTTGGAACAGGGCGTCACAAGTTACGACATCTCAGTGCAGGGCGTCATGAATTATGACATCTCAAAGCAGGGAATCACAAATTACGACTAAGTGCAACATCCAATCCGCTATCCTGACGGCACAAGTCCTCCCTGGATAAAAAGTCTTTAATTCCACAACCTAAAGTTTCCAATGAGGGCTTAATGATTCCGTATCGTGAGGAGCAGCCCTTGTATATCCAATGAGGGCAGGTGCTTAACGACCCCTATCGTAGTTAGGAGGAGGCAGTGTATGCTGTATATCCAATGAGGGCTGGTGCGTAATGTATCAGATTATTGGAGGCAGTGTATGCTGTATATCCAATGAGGGCCGGTGCTTAATAATGCCGTATCGTGAGGAGCAGCCCTTGTATGTCCAATGAGGGCCGGTGCTTAATGATACTGTATCGTGAGGAGCAGCCCTTGTATGTCCAATGAGGGCCGGTGCGTAATGATACTGTATCGTGAGGAGCAGCCCTTGTATGTCCAATGAGGGCCGGTGCTTAATGATACTGTATCGTGAGGAGCAGCCCTTGTATGTCCAATGAGGGCCGGTGCGTAATGATACTGTATCGTGAGGAGCAGCCCTTGTATGTCCAATGAGGGCCGGTGCTTAATGATACTGTATCGTGAGGAGCAGCCCTTGTACGTCCAATGAGGGCCGGTGCTTAATGATACTGTATCGTGAGGAGCAGCCCTTGTATGTCCAATGAGGGCCGGTGCGTAATGATACTGTATCGTGAGGAGCAGCCCTTGTATGTCCAATGAGGGCCGGTGCTTAATGATACTGTATCGTGAGGAGCAGCCCGTGTACGTCCAATAAGGGGCGGTGCGTTAATGACGCCCTATCACCGTGTAGTAGGAGCAGCTTGTGTACGTCCAATAAGGGGCGGTGCGTAACGACGCCCTATCACCGTGTAGCGGCAGCAGCCCGTGTAGGCTGTACGTGGGCCCGGGTATCAGCGCGGTCCGCGTACGGCCTCTACTCACGGCCCTCACGCCGCGCGTTCTGCCGGCGTCTGTAGCCTGGTGCGGCCGGGCGCGCTAGCTGCTGCTGGTAGACTCCCTCCCTCCTCCTCCCCCTCCTCCCTCCTCCTCCCTCCTCCTGCTGCACGTGGTGCCGTCTCAGCCCGTCAGGTGGGCCGCCAGCCAACCACCGCCCGCGCGCCTCCCGCTACCACTCCGCCAGGTGGCGCCAGGTGTGACTGAGCGGGCACCGAGTCTTTCTCACTGAGGTGGTCGCTGCGCCACTCCGCTCGCCGGTATGGTCGCACTGCGCCGCGTGATGTGTGTGAGGGGAACACTGCACCGCTACGTCTCGCTGGTCGCACTGCACCGCGTGTGCACGCTCATGGCGTATGCGTGCTGACGGCGGTCGATTCCTGCATGGAGTTGTCCCCCTGCATTAACTTCCATATATGGAATAGAGTAGACCCAGTAGCCAATGACTGCATTCGGAGAAAACCACGACCTTCACCCTGACTTCCTTGCATGATATTTATAGCGCCTTCGGACGGTTATACAGTCTATAGTTGACCTAAAATCTAGTGGGCCACAATCACCCTCATTTGGGGAGGTTTTGAGTGCCTCGAAGCACCTCATAGAGACTTGGGGCAGTAGATCAGAGCAGCCTTAAACAAGTCGGGGTAGCCTGGAACAAATCGTGGCAGCCTTAAACAAATCGGGGCAGCCGGGAACAACTCCGGGCAGCCTGGAACAAATCGGGGCAGCCTTAAACAAATCGGGGCAGCCGGGAACAACTCCGGGCAGCCTGGAACAAGTCAAGGCAGCCTTGATGAAGTCGGGGCAGCCACGAATATCTCAGGGCAGCCTTGTACAAGTCGGGGCAGCCTTGAACAAGTTGGGCAGCTGGGAACAACTTCGGGCAGCCGGGAACAACTCCAGGCAGCCTAGAAAAACAACATGGGGCAGCCTGGAAAAACCTTTGGCAGATCGGGGCAAATCGGTGCAGCTCAGAGCGGGCAGATTAGGCCAGCTTGAAGCAGATTGGAGTAGCTTGGAACACCTTTGGGCAGCTTGGAGCAGCTTGGCTAGATTTGGAGCAGATTAGGGTAGCTTCAAATCAGCCAGGGGTAGAGGATCTAGGCAGCTCGGGGCAAACTGAGGTTGATTGGGGCAGCTTGGAATAGCCCAGGGCCGCTTGCGATAAATCAAGGCAACTTGGAGTATCTTGGAGTGGCTCGGAACAGCTGAGGGTAAAATAGAAACAATCAGAGTGGTATCTTGGATTTGAGCCACTTGAAGTTGCTCGGACTGGCTTGGGGCAGATCAATTAGAGAAGAGCAGCTCAGAGTCGCTCAGCACCATTCCAGGCAGGTCAGGGTAGGTTGGAACAGCTCTGGGCAGAGCGGAACAGATTGGGGCATATCACAGCAAGTAGGAACAGCTTGAGGCAGATTGGAACAGATTTTTTGTTGTTGTTGATAAAGTAAAGTTTATTGACATGATAGAATTCATCAAATACAATGTCGATCCTCCATCTATATGTCCCTAAAACTAATACATGGAATAAACACACATACTAGCTAGTCAATACTATTCATGCTAAACTATTCAGAACAAGTCAGCATAAACTGTATATAGGAAGAAACATATAACATACAGCAGAAAATATTCAGAATTGCGAGCATCCTAATAGATAAGTATCACAGGTCCAAATTATACCTTAAATAGAATCGCAGTCCAAAAACAAGGTATCATAAAGCAATTAAATATCTGTTAAATTTAGATCGGGGTTCGGATGAAGAGGTTCGGGTCAGATCGGAGTTGTTTGATTGGAGATCAAGGTAACTTGGAACATATCAGGGGCAGATGTGAGTGATTTGGGGGCAGATTGGAGTCATTTGGGGCAGATTGGGGCAGACCAGAGTGGTTGAGGGCAGATTGAGGTAACTGGGAACAGCTCGAAGCAGCTTTCCTGGTCTCTCTCACGAAGCTGACGTGAGCTCGTCATGGTGTGATGGAGACACCTTGTTTTCTTGGAGTGGTTCAGGGCAGATCAGGGTAACCGGGAGCGGCTTGGGGCAGATCGGAGTGACTCAGGGCAGCTCGGGGTAATGGGGAACAGCTTGGGGCAGATCGGGGCAGACCGAACTCATTCGGGGCAGACCGAACTCATTCGGGGCAGATTTGGGTAACTGGGAGCAGCTTGGAGCACTTGGCCAGTCTCTCAAATGGAGCGGAAGAGAGTTTATCATGGCGACCTGTGTTTGCTGAGAGTGGTTCAGGGCAGATTAGGGCAGACCGAGGAAACTGGGAACAGCTTGGAGCAGCTCGGCCAGTCTCACACATGGAGCGGATGTGAGCTTGTCACGGCGTGACAGCAACCCACTCGCCGCGTTTGCTCAGAGTTGTTCAGGGCATCTCTGAACAGCTCGGGGCAGCTTGGCCAGTCTCTCATGGCATGACGGAGACCTATGGTTCGGGGCAGCTTGTCATGGTGTTATGGCAACCCGCTCGCCATGTTTGCCCTGAGTGGTTCAGGGCAGCTCTGAGCAGCTTGGCCAGTCTCTGACAGTGTCATGGAGACCCACTTGCTATGTTTGCTTTGAGTGGTTCGGGGCAGCTCGGAGCATCTGAGGGCATCTCGGGGCATCTCAGAGCAGCTCGGGGCAGCTCACCCAGTCTCTCACAGAGCGGACGTAAGCTCGGCATGGCGTGATGGAGACCCGCTCGCTGTATTTGCTCGGAGCAGCTCGGGGCAGCTCGGCACGGCATGACGGAGACCCGCTGGCCCTGTTTGTTCGGAGCAGCTCGGGGCGGCTCGGGGCAGCTCGGCATGGCGTGACAGAGACCCGCTCACCCTGTTTGCTCAGAGCCTGAGTAGTGCGGGGCAGCTCGTCATAGCGTGACAGAGACCCACTGGCCCTGTTTGCTGTGAGTGGTTCCGGGCAATTTGTCATGGTGCGACAGAGACCCGCTGGTCCTGTTTGCTGTGAGTGGTTCGGGGCAGCTCGTAATGGCGTTATGGAGACTTGCCCGCTGTGTTTGCTGTGAGTGGTTTGGGGCAGCTCTTCATAGCGTGACAGAGACCCGCTTGCCCTGTTTGCTCGGAGTGGTTCGGGGCAGCTCGTCATGGCGTGACAGAGACCTGGTCGCTGTGTTTGCTCGTAGTGGTTTGGGGCTGCTCGGAGCATCTTCGGGCATCTCGGAGCATCTCAGGGCAGCTCGGAGCATCTCAGAGCATCTCGGGGCAGCTCGGGGCAGCTCGTCATGGCGCGACAGAGACCTGCTGGCCCTGTTTGCTGTGAGTGGTTTGGGGCAGCTCGTCATGGTGCGACAGAGACCCGGTCGCTGTGTTTGCTCAGAGTGGTTCGGGGCAGCTCGGAGCATCTCAGGGCATCTCAGAGCATCTCGGAGCAGCTCGGGGCAGCTCGGGGCAGCTCACCCAGTCTCTCACAGAGCGGACGTAAGCTCGGCATGGCGTGATGGAGACCCGCTCGCCCTGTTTGCTCGGAGCAGCTCGGGGCAGCTCGGGTCTCTCACAGAGCGGACGTGACGGAGACCCGCTCGCCCTGTTTGCTCGGATCAACTCGGAGCAGCTCGGGGCAGCTCGTCATGTTCGTGTTTGCTCGGAGCAGCTCGGAGCAGCTCGGGGCAGCTCGTCATGTTCGTGTTTGCTCGGAGCAGCTCGGGGCAGCTTGTCATGGCCGTGTTTGCTCGCCGCCTGAAAGTAAACAGCGGAGAATGACGCAGCGCGCAGTGTTTGCTCTCGGCGGGTCATCCCCGCCATCAGTCAACTGACGAGCGACTCCGCCTGCCACTCACTGTTACCGCTGTGTGAGAGTGTGCGGCACCGGAGACTAGCACTGAGCTCCCATATAATCAGCATCAGCCTAGAAACTCATAAAATTAAATAGACTTTCTCAGATTTAGCATGAAAATTTTATCATATTCTGTACACTTACAGACTATAATATTATGTCAATCTTAGCATTTAAAGTCTATAATATTCTGTTAAACTGAGCAAATCAAGTGTATGATATTCTGCCACACCCAGTGAATAGAGTCATATGAGTTGTCATATGTTCAATGCATGGGTAGAAGCCTGACATATTAAGTCTGATACTCAGTTAAACTTAGCATGTAATATATTTTATGCTTGATCAAACTTGACATGTTAAGTCTGTAATATTCTGTTTAACTTAGCATGTAATTCATATAAGATTCTGATAAACTTGTAGCATGTAAAGCCTTTCACTTTACAATAATATTCTCTTAAACTTAGATCGTAAAGTCTATAATATTCTCTTAAACTTAGCATGTAAAGTCTATAATTCCGTTAAACGTAGCATGTAAAGCCTCTCATATCACATTCATCTTGTCATGAAAGTCTATACTATCTTGTCAACCTGGATTGTATTGGCTTATGATATTCTGTTAAACATAGCATATAAAGCCTGGTATTGTAAGTTTTGAATATCCTGTTGAATTTAGCATGTACAGTATATATTCTGTTAAACTAAGAATTTAAAGTCTGTCATTGTAAAGTCTATAATATCCTGTTAAACTTAGTATATAAAGTCTATAAAAGTCTTTAAATTTAGATTGTAAAGCCTGTAATATTCTGTTCAACTTAGATTGTGAAGGCTATGATATTAACTTAGCATGTATAGCATACACCATTCTGTTATAGGCCCGGTGTCCACCTACTACGATATGGCTCCGATATGGTCTACGATGCACCTCCCGATAAAAAATCAAAATCGCGTCGGAAGGTTACCTAATATCGGGTCAGTTGACCACGTCTCTGCGATTAGACACCGATAAAAAACCCATACAATTCATGGTGGATTGGCATGTCTAGACATATGTCTACGATTTTGCACCTTCCCGATATGTCTCCGATATAGACTTTTTGTATCCGTGCCATATCAGTAGGTCTAAATTTCTATCGTAGTAGGTGGACGCCAGGCCTTAAACATATTTTGTAATGTCTAAAATATTCTGTGAACCTCTCATATACAGAGTCTGTAATATTCTCCTCACTGCCTTCCCTCCACTCAGCGTCCCTCTCTCCCACCCCGCGTCCCTCCAGCGTCCCGCGGGCGTCCGCGCGGCGCGTGCCGCCAGGTGTCGCCTGCAGCGTCCCCAGATGGCGCTGTGAGGGGGCGGGGGCACTTTCAGACTCCTGGTCCTCCTATTCCTCCTCCTCCTCCCCTCCTTCTCCTCCTCCTCCTCCTCCCTCTCCTCCTCCTCCCTCTACCCCTTTCCCTCCTTCCCCTCCTCCTGGCAGGCCGGGCACTTATGAACGCACTTATTTACACGCTTCTCGTGTATGTTTTTTGTATGTTTTTGCGTGTGTGTTTTGTGTGTGTTTTTTGTAAGTCACGAGATCCCAGGTGGTTCGGGCTGTATCACGTGGGCTGCTATAAGACCGGGCCGGGTTCTATCAGTCTCACTGGCCGACAAAAAGGGCACTGACTTTAGGGGTTCCTCTAAAAGTCTGTCGGTGGTGCCACCGTCTTTATCATCCATCGCATACAAAGACCCCATTGAGGCAGTACTTAAATGATAGACAATGACAATGATGGTTGAGAGAACCAGAGACGTTTCTTACAAAACCGTATCCTGTAAACTGAGGCCAGTGACATTGTAGTAGTAACCTTACATTACACCAGATATTTTCACCTGTCTATTTACTCATTGTAAATAGTGTCATCCTTTTTGCTGTACAAGTGCGTTCTTAGGTGAATGGCATGAAATATGCCCGATGTTTACTGTTTACTGCTTACTGTTTAGGAGCTAAATGCTACACTTTTGTATGGAAGAACGATTGGGAATCGAATACAAATGATCTAAAAAATGTATGGGGACTCAGTAAACCATTAACCCTTGTATAAAACCTGTTAAATACCATAACTGTGGTGTACGGATTCAAATCTGTAGTATTCGGCCTCAAAACCATGGTATACAGTAAAAATAGTCCCTTTGACCTATAGAGCAAAGAAATAGTCCCTATTCTTATATTCTTTAATATGGCAATTCTTGTGTCTAATTTATTCGAAAAGATGGATAAGAAATACATCAAACAATGGTTTTACGGACTGGCTCTGTAAACCACTCGCAGTTGACCTCGTAATGCACTCGCTAGCACTCGTCTATTACTTCGCGTCAACCTCTCGTTGTTTACGGCCGCCTGTCCACAAAACCATCGACTATTGTCTATGTTAATGTATGAGGGTATAAAGTCTTATGGGCTCCAAACACCCGCTTGGAGATCGCAGCTCGTATCAACGACTACAAACACCCTGCTCATAAGATCTCACACTCTCTAAGTCGTATTCTGTATTCACTGCACTCTATGGAAGGAGGATTCCTAACGAACTACGCTTAGAGCCTTGAGAATCCACTGGCACACAGTATTCCCGCTAGGCGGCATCATTGAGATTATAGGAATCTTTGGTTGCATTGATGTACATCTTTAGCACGGGAGGCAGGCCAGTGGATTCTCAAGGCTCTAAGAATTCTTCTCCATAGACCGTACAAAGAGTACAGAATACGACTTAGAAAGTGTGAGATCTTATGAGAGGGGGGGGGGGGGGGGGGCACGTCTGGATGTATGGATTCTCAAGGCTCTAAGCCTGGTTCGTTAAGAATTCTTCTCCATAGAGCGTAGTGAGAGTACAGAATACGACTAAGAAAGTGTGAGATCTTATGAGAGGAGTACCTACAAAATACTGCTCCGTTCTCTGCCCGTCCCCCGCCGCGCTAACGTTTAACGCTCCCCCTTCCTCCCTCCTCCCTCCCCTCCTCCCTCCTCCTCCTTCCCCTCCCCCAGACACTCTCCCGTCGCTTAGTACCCACCTGGCGGCGCGGGGGAGCCACCGGCTGAGCGCGCCACCTCGTGACGCATCCTGACACTAGAGGAACGCTTATCTCACCGCCCCCTGACACCTGGCGGCGCGGGCGCGCACTAACGGACGCGCGGCACCGGGATGCGCGGGACCCTCCGGTGGAGTGTGTGTGTGTGTGTGTGTGTGTGTGTGTGTGTGTGTGTGTGCGGTGGAGGAGGGAGTTCAGGTGGAGAGTGTAAGAAGCGGAGAGGAGGGAAGGTGGGGTGCGCGCGCAATCATGTAACTTGTTGCTGGCACGTGCCGCTCTGAAGTGGGAAACACACTGTACGATTTCGTTCCCACTCTGTTAATCGTAAGCTAGTCTTAACGTGTCTAAGGATTGCAACTACCTGTATTAACCCTTTAACTGCAGCAAGATGCCTGTCACCACTTGCACATAAGCGTGGCGCTGCGATCGGGTTGCGCTGGTTGCATGTAACTAGGCCCTGCTTGCAGAGAACCAGCAACATGCTTGCATATGAAAACGAGGCAAGCCCTCACCTGTATCAGCAGCATGGCTTCAGTCCCATAAGCACAGAGTAACTGTAGAAGTGTAAATCGTTGTTATGTCGTGAATAACAGGCCGATTTTTATAAACAGAATATTGTTAGAAAGCTAAAACTTGGGCCTATTTGTTGGTCTAATATCATAGGCCTGTGTTATGTCTATGATTTCCTGTCATAGATTGAACATCCAGATTATTTTGGTAAAAAAATCCACAAACACTTTACCTTCCTGTTTTTCACAGTGGTTTAATGAAAAATCTATCGCGATGACCTTTAGAAATAACAATCCTACCTTTTTTAGCATTTCAAGACGATTAAAGTGAGACCAATATTAGCAGGCTGTGATAGATATTTCCTTAGATAATGGAGCAATGGGTCTGACAGTATTAGATTGTGTCAGGCACTATATGTACCTTGGAACAATGTGAATTGCTCTGGCTTTGTGTATAACAGGCCGATTTTTATAAATAAAGCATTGTTAGAAAGCCTCTGGTCTATTTGTTGGTATAGATATCATATACCTATGCCTTGATTAAAATTTCCCGTGATAGCTTCAAAACTTAGAATTTTACTGACAAATTCCTAAATTTGCTGACAATTAACTGATGCATTATTAGACCATTACCTCAGGAAATATCTATCACAACCTGGTAATATTGGTATCATTTTAATCACCATGAGATACCTAATAAGATAGGATGGTTATTTCTATATGTCATCGCGATAGATTTTTCATTAAATCGCTGTGAAAACAGGAAAGTAACATGTTTTAATGTTTTTCATTTCAACAATTCCAATGTTTATTCTATGACAGGAAATTTTATCCATAACACAGGTATATCATGTGTACCCCAACAGATGGGCCCAAGTCTCAGCTTTCTAACAATACATTGTTTATACAAATCGGCCGATTAGTTAAGACGTGAGACCGATTTCCATCTTTCAAGTTAGAGAAACACTAGTATTTTTATCAATATTCACTACTGAGTGGAGAGGGCTCGTCTCGTTTTCGATTCGCCTACATAGGCGGCCATTACAAGATGGCGCCAGTGTGAATAGGGTCTATTCCCCTGGCTACAGCAGCATGATGCCCCCGGCATCATAGAGGTATCATTGATACTTTATATACAAAATTCAATAAATACAAAACTTATTGTTTGAATTGAAAGAAATTTTGACATAGCAAAAATGCCATATTGACCTTTGATTTGATATAACAAAATATCATCAGCAACCGAGGTAAATTATTCAAATCATATGACACATCATGTGATATTGCATTTTTCCAAAAAGGGTGGCTGCTGTAGCAGGGTCGTTTATGCAGGCAATGCCTGCTGTGTAGGGCTAAGTAGGGGAACTGGGTGCTGCAGGGAAAAGGTTAAACTGCTAAGTCTGACAAATGGTGTTACAACCACTGATGCTTAATGACCAATGTATGTTCATATAAATGTAAAATATGCCCGGAAAAACGTATACTGGAGAGGTCTTTGACCACCATTGAGAAATGACATCATTTTATCTCGTACGTTGAAAGCATATTGTATTCATAAGACTGGTTTAAGAAAACTGATCTCACCACATCTCATCCCATTATGAAACTCTGTGGTCAACTGCTCAGTCGGTATATGTATTATCAAGATTGTATTTCTGAACCCGAGGGACAGATCCTAGACATCATACATCTGTAACTGATGAAAACACTAATAAATTTGATAAAATTTGCGCAGGGAAAGGAACATTCATGTTCCGAAATCGTACAGTGTGTTATGGCCAAACCAGCGTGTCAGTGTGTATGTGTGTGCCCGTGTAGGTACGTGTGTGCATGGGTGGGGTGGGGTGGGGGTATTAAACGGGTGGTTCTATACAATGTTTTAGTACTTGTTTTGGTTTTTGTATCTTTACGGTTTAAACTTTCGCTCCGTCGACTATAACATCTATAGAACTCAGTGTGGAGGGTTAACAAAGACCAGATACCTGCCGCGATGCGCATGGCGTGACTCAATGTCATTAGATATCGTTATTAAAGTGATACGCAAAGAGCCGTTTGGTTAATTATATGTGTTAGTTCATGATGCTGAAGCAGTATCCTACAAAGAGAAAGGTGTGTATTTAGAAACTACATGTAGATGCAAATTGTATGTTCATCATTGATGAATGAGCGTGCAATTACAAATGAATGACAATTAAACGGTTTCCCTTACATTCATTCTATGGGTCACTTGCACCTAGTCAACCTGTTATTTAAACAATTGCATATCAAGGATCCAAATGTATCAAGCACCAGTGGGTCTTGAGGTATTTTGATCTTGAGTGATTGGTCATGGTCAGCTGAGTATGCCTCTAGTAAGACCCTGAGACACTGGTACCCTGCTCCTTTCCAAATACCACAGTGAATAGCACACAGGTATTGAAGGGATAGTTCTTTTGCAGTGTGCTGGAACCCAATGTGTGACCACCTTTATATATATATATATATATATATATATATATATATATATATATATATATATATATATATATATATATATATAAACAAATCATACCAACAACAACAAATTCTCCTTAATTGAAAACGGGTACAATGCCCAATATAAACCACATAGAAATGTGGAATCTGACCGTTGCGCCACCTATGAAGGACTGCGCGCACTACACCGGGACTTGCCATCGATTTTCAATAACCCAGTGAATAGCACAGAGAAAGAGAAGGGATAGCGTTATGTGACCACTTTAGGCCATATATATAGAGCGTCGGAGCACTATATTCTTCCTCGTACGGATACACCGTTCTGGGGTAATAACATCATTAAAACAAGTACCCCTTAAGGCCTGGCGTCCACCTACTACGATAGAAATTCAGACCTCCCGATATTGCACCGATACAGAAAGCAAATATCGGAGACATATCGGGAAGTGCAAAATCGTAGACATATGTCTAGACATGCCAATCCACCACGCATCTTAATGGGTTTTTATTGGTGTCTAATCGCAGAAACGTGGTCAACTGCCCCGATATTAGGGGACCTTCCAACGCGATTTTGATTTTTTTATCAGGAGGTGCATCGTAGACCATATCGGAGCCATATCGTAGTAGGTGGACGCCGGGCCTAACAGAATGGTGTATGCTGTACATGTTAAGTTAATATCATAGCCTTCACAATCTAAGTTGAACAGAATATTACAGGCTTTACATGCATGTTGTTTGAAAATCATATACTTGTATGTGAAACCTTATGTCAATAAACACTTTACCAAAAAAACAACAACAAAAACAATCTAAATTTACAGACTTTTATAGAGTTTATATACTAAGTTTAACAGGATATTATAGACTTTACAGTTACATACTTTAGATTCTGAGTTT
Organism: Alentia gelatinosa; assembly: GCA_950022655.1. Lineage (NCBI taxonomy): Eukaryota > Metazoa > Annelida > Polychaeta > Phyllodocida > Polynoidae > Alentia > Alentia gelatinosa. The sequence goes on along the minus strand of OX465580.1, from coordinate 137,715,437 downwards.
ATCAGAATAGATATTGTACATACTAAATTTAACAGGATATTTAAAACTTACAATAGCAGTCTTTACATGCTATGTTTAACAGAATATCATGGCCTTTACAATCGTAGCAGGATCGTAGAACTTTTCGTAGTGTGTCGGGATAGTGGGAGCCCGGCTTAACGGTACAATACAACGTCGCTCATCCATGCAACAGTCTTTACAGGGGTAAGATTTACAGCACAAAGTCACGCAATACACTTTAAACCCCTTCCACCTGTGACATACACAGAGCCGTGTTTTGTTTACTCAGTAAAAGTTGGAAGATGAGCCGCCCGGCAGGTGGCGCTATTGTCGTCCTTCCGGTGACACCAGCACCACCTGGTGGGCAGGTCAGTGGAAACACGCGTATGTCAACTCTCTACAGTACACTGGCCGCCAGAGCCACACGACGTTAACTCTGGTCGGGTTATATCCGTGGTCACCTTGACCCACTATAGGGACATGTCTGTTACTCTCCTGCCAGACCTTTTGTACTGCTTGGAGAGTGCGTTTAGTCATAACCTAGAAGGTAATTTCAAATTTTCTTTTATCCTTTTTTTTTGTATATTTTTAAATACAATGAACTTAAAGCTAAGTTTCATTATCGATTTGTTAAGCTTTGCATTCTACCTATTAAGTATTTCTGAGCCTTTTAGAGCCTACATAGGACAACACTAAGAAATAAACTGATGAGTGTTTGGTCTGTGTCCTCGTTCGCCATCGAGTTTGGAGTGCGCAGTAATATGAACGAGGCAATAGCCAAGTGACTATTCTGAAGGACTCCAAACGAGATAATGAACTGGGACTCAGACCAAGCACGAATATATGTTTCTGATTTTATCTTAACCTTGAAATATTTATCTCTTTATCACCTGTTGAGAACGAGTTATCATTCTAGCAAGCCAGTTGAGAACGAGATCCTAATGTTAAGCCTATGGACGTTTATACCAGGCTAAGATAATACTTGGTTTGAGGTGTACACAAAGTGATCTCGTGTGGGATTTAACCCGGCCAACCCCTATATCGTAACTCAGTGTAGACAGGGGTTGGTTACACAATTACCTTCTTCGGGAACTTTTAGATATACCTGAATAACTGCAGATTTAAAAACTCGCTACAATTACTGATGAAAATGCCAGTTTATGTAGGAAGATGTGCTTGAACGTACACCAAAGACTCCAATTTTAATATCTTACCTAATCACATTACAATAGTTTTTTTTGCGGTAGGATATTTACCAAATATCAGAGAATTACAAAGAAATCTATCCAGGAAAAAATTACCCATAGTTTGGAGTAAAACTGAGTTGCACCATAAATAAAAGGCTGGAGTAATTTTCCCGGTGATTTCTTGCTCTGATCTTAGAGGTTTCATCGAGGCAAAAAGATGGTCGCTTTTTCAGCCGACGTCCACCTGTTCTTCGTCGTGAATGATTTGGGTGTAATTCAGTCTGATGGGACTGGGCGTGATATCTGCTCGGTATTTGTGTCTGTATGCAGGTTGATGCCCTGGTAACCCGTCCACCAACCCTCACCCCTGATCTCCTACCCCCATCTCCCCCCATCGTACCTCCTTACCTTACCCCCTCTCTCCCTCTCTCTCCCTCTCGCCTACCTCCTTACCTCACCACTTGTCTCCCTCTCTCCTACCTCTTTACCACACCCCTTCTCTCCATACCTAATACCCTAACCCCACTCTCCTACCCACACCCACCTTCTCCTACCCTATTACTCTCCTACCGTTACCCCTCTCTCCTACCCTTACCCCTCTCTCCAAACCTAATACCCTAACCCCACTCTCTTCTACCCTATTACCATCCCACCCACACAACCCTCTCTCCTACCTTATTCTCACCCCTTCTCTCCTACCCTAACCCTACTTCCTCCTACCCACACCCACCTTCTCCTATTCCCTATTACTCTTCTACCCAAACACCCCTCTTTCCTACCCTAACCCCACTCTCTCCTTACCCACACTCACCTTCTCCTATTATCTCACCCCAGATATTTTTTCTCCATAGACTTAACATTATAAACTCGTATCTAACACCCATTAGATATTTAGGAAATATATCCAATGGGGGATAATGTCACAAATGTTAGCCCATTAGTCAATATTAAGGGTGAGATAAATTCAGAAATCCATTCAAGTTTAGGGTCAGAGCTCGATCCCATCTCATTTGAATCACATAGCAAATCACGCGGCTTCGCCTTGTGAATTACTACGTGATTCAAACTCAATGGGATACGAGCTCAGACCCTAAACCTTCATGGGTTTCCTCTATAATCCTCACCTACTCTCTCCTACCCTATCCTCACCCTCTCTCTCCTACCCTATCCTCACCTACTCTCTCCTACCCTTACCCGTCTTCTCCTCTACCCTATCACGGTCCTACCCACACCCCTCTCTCCCACCCTCACCCCTCTCTGCTACCCTTACCCCCTCTCTCTCTCCTACCCTATCCTCACCTACTCTCTCCTACCCTTACCCGTCTTCTCCTCTACCCTATCACGGTCCTACCCACACCCCTCTCTCCTACCCTATTACCCTCCCACCCTCCCCCCTCCTCCCCTCCCCGCCTATCGGGTGCTGATAGGCGGCGAACCTACTCCTACCTTCTCCGTCATTTCACAATAAATAACACGACGAAAAACAACAACAAAAACTAGTCAAACGCGACCTGGGTAAATAAATGGGGTTTTCAGGGGATGAAGTGGTAGGGTGGGTACAGCTGTCCTCAGTGGAGTCCTGGGCTGGTCGGGGTGTGGTGTGGTGTGTTGCAGTGTGTTGCAGTGTGTTGCAGTGCTGCGCAGTGTGTGGTGTAGTGTGTGGCGTGGTGTGGTGTGGAATGTGTAGTGTGATGTGGTCTGTAGAGGTGTGTGGTGTATAGGGCATATAGCCTATGATCCATGGGCACCGTTCTTCACTAATGGAGGTGAAAAAGTGTGTGTTCTTCACTAATGGAGGTATGACAGAGATGAGTGATACTGGGGAAGTGTCACAACTCTAGCCTTGCTCACATGTGTATATAAAGTGTTCCATGTGAAAAACACCATGCTCTGGGTTTAATTATTATGTCATCCTGCTCTGGCATCGGTGTAGAGAATCAAGGGGACCATGGTAAAACATTGAAAGGCAGTTGAATTTCGTAAGAACAAAGAGCCAGAATACAGGTTCTGTCCACCCATGGGACCAGCCATATTGCTCTCCACTTAGGGACTGCTTCATGAACTAACAATGGCTCTGTCCCCTATAGTGTGTGATGTGTGTGTTGTGTGGTGTTGTGGTGGTGTCTGTAGTGTGGTGTGGGGTAGTGTGTAGTTTAGTGGTATGCGTTGTATTTAGGTGTGTAGTGTGGTGTAGCGTGCTACAGTATGTAGTGTGGTGTTGTGGTGTGATGTGTGGTGTGGTGTGTGGTGTTATGGTGTACTGTGTGGTGTGTGTTGTGTTGTTGTAGTGTGGTGTAGGGTAGTGTGGTGTGTATTGTAGGGTGTTGTCATGTTTGTGCTGGTGTGTAATATTTGCTGTGGTGTGGTGTGATGTTTTGGGTTGTTGTTTTTGTGTTGTTGTTTTGTTTGTGTTGTGTTGTGTTGTGGTATGCTGTGGCGGGTACATCTGTCCGCAGTGCGGGTTCTGACGCAACTGTTACCATCGCCATCAAAACCAGCTCAGAATAGCAAATTTTTTATAAGGAGATTTAAAAAACAGGTAAGCTATCCCTAGCTTTTCCCCACTTCACTCTGATATGAGGCGCAAAACTCGTACAGCAAAATCCTGGCTAGAAAGTAATAAATACTGGGTAAGGAGCCCTGGATCCGCGTTTAATCTGGGTTCTCACCAACTCGAAATGTATACTATCGTAAAACTGGATGAGTGTTAATCTTGTCCACCGTATTCCACGACTGAAGTTTGGCAAAGTGACTTCATGAGACGAAGCCAAGTGAAGTCCGGAGCCAAAACTTCAGGAGTGGAATGCAGTGGCCAAGATTAAAACGAATCAGGTTTTGATTTTATCCTACCCTATCTCCTCGATTTTGGAATATTACGTGATAACAATGCTGTATGCCTCTAGTGGCATATAAAACTCCGTGTGCCAGTCAGCGTGGCATACAGAAACCCGATGTTAGGCATATGGGATTTTATATTAGGGGTAGGATAAAGCATGGAAAATCACCCCGGAATATTATACATTTTTTATGTATCTAGTTGTCATGTCTGATCAGACATGATATATTTCATAAAAAACATCCCTTTAATCCTGGGCCATGCAAACATATCCTTAACTTAAAGACAACATTCATCATTAACTTGTGTTAAAGAAATTAATTTTCCGGAGCATACAGATATATCCACCTAGTACAAAGTGTCCATAGAAAACACATAGGGAGTGTGTATCTACATACCCGGAGCATACAGAGATATCCACCTAATACAAAATGTCCATAGAAAACACATAGGAGTGTGTATCACCATACCTGTAACATACAGATATATCCACCTAATACAAAATGTCCATATAAAACACATAGGCAGTGTGTATCACCATACCTGTAACATACAGATATATCCACCTAATACAAAATGTCCATATAAAACACATAGGAGTGTGTATCACCATACCTGTAACATACAGATATATCCACCTAATACAAAATGTCCATATAAAACACATAGGCAGTGTGTATCACCATACCTGTAACATACAGATATATCCACCTAATACAAAGTGTCCATATAAAACACATAGGCAGTGTGTATCACCATACCCGCAGCAAACAGATATGTTGTATGTGCGCACACGGAAAAATAGGTGCTATTAGAAAATGATGTAAAAACTAAAATGAACTAATTTCGGCATGCTACTTGTCTGGAAAAGGTGGATAATGAATATAATATAGACTGGTTCAAAACGGTTGTATGCTTCTCTGGGTTGATTCTCCACAATATCCTCGCATTCACTCGGATATTGCAACTCCTCGGAGCATACGACAATTGCATCTGAAACCAGGCAATATTGTGTGTATATACAGTATTTCGTGACTTTCTGACATCTTCACTCGTTCTCTAAAAACACCTCTACATGCCCAGCGGCAGTGTTCAGGGTACAGAATATAAAACAGACGTTAAGCCCAGAAAACTGGGTTTATTGGCGTGCAGGGAAAAAAGTCCCGACTAAAACTAGGTGCAGGTGTCTCTAAAAAACCAAGGTGAGTTATGCCATCCTCGACTGGCCCTGACTCAAAAACCAGAGGATCTTTTATTTTAAGGAGATTTTATCAAGTTAGTTTTCAGCTTTGAGTTCTAGGATCTTCTGTTGGTGGTTATATCGAGAGTTTTCTTTGTTAAAAAATTTAATTTTCCAGTAGAGAAGACAAACATTACTTACTATCTGCTATATGCAGGAGTATAATCCAAACTACGAGAAATTAGACTTTTCAATATTTGACTATCTAATATCGTTTTATTCAAGGGTATACAAAGACCCGTTTATTAATGTAGAGGGAATCAGTAAACCACGACTCATTATATAAAACCTGTCAGGGACCATAACTGTGGTATACGGATTCATATCTGTGGTATTCGCCCTCACAGCTGTGGTATACGGGAAAATAGTTCCTTTGTGCTATGGAGCAAAGAAATAGTCATTAGTAGAAAAGGTAGAATTGTTATATTCTTTAATATGGCAATTCTTGGGTTTGATTTATTCGGAAAGATGGATCGTAAATACAATAAACGATAGTGGTCGTGGATTACTACACGTCAACCTCTCGTGGTTTACGGTCGCCTGTCCACAAAACCATCGTTTATTGTCTACATATATGCTTGAGAAGAATAATTTTCTTATAGATGACTTGTCTATCTGTAATTTATCCCTTTGGATATTTGAGTATTAGATATAACTATATAAGTCATCTGGTTGGAAAGATACTATACTTAAAGATTAATTGCATATTTGTGATATTTCCCTTTAAATATTTGAATATCAGATATAAATATATAAGCCATCTGGTTGAAAAGAAACTATACTTATAGACAAGTTGCATGCTTATGATATATCCCTTTAAATATTTGAGTATCTAATGCAATTTTATGCAACCACCAGTATGTTTAAAAAGAGAACTAAACTTATAGACACCTTCTATGTGTGTGACATATCTGCATTAAGTCTGCAGATTATATAATCAAATATTTAATTCAAATATCTAAATATTTGAGTATCTGATACCTTTTTTATGCAGCCACCAGTTTGTTTAAAAAGAAGACTTAACTTATAGACCTGCTACGTGTGTGACATATCTCCATACATTCTGCAGATAAAACGAGGTAGAACTCCTGGGGATAACTCCCTAGTCAGAGGTGAGATAAGAGTAATCTCTGTGGTGTCTGTGATGCTCCTCTCTAAGGTGCAGAGAGACGCTGAACGTGATGACCTCGGTTCGACCTCGGTTCGACCTCGGTTCGACCTCGGTTCGACCTCGGTTCGACCTCGGTTCGACCTCGGTTCGACCTCGGTTCGGCCTCGGTTCGGCCTCGGTTCGGCCTCGGTTCGGCCTCGGTTCGACCTCGGTTCGGCCTCGGTTCGACCTCGGTTCGGTCTCCGTTCGACCTCGGTTCGACGTCGGTTCGACCTCGCTTCGACCTCGGTTCGACCTCGGTTCGACCTCGCTTCGACCTCGGTTCGACCTCGGTTCGGCCTTGGTTCGGCCTGGGGTCGACGTCGGGTCGACCTCGGGACCTCGGGACCTCGGGACCTCGGGACCTCGGGACCTCGGGACCTCGGGACCTCGGGTCGACCCCGCAGACCTGCCAGTACCTGTCAACAACGATTGCGTGTGATTGCTATTTAACAGCAAATTTATAAGTGGTGTTCAAAAGTATAGATCAATTACAGGGAAACCGATAACGGGTGAGATTTCTGAGTGAGTGTCCTGCAGCTTGTGTACCTCCACCAATATCTCGGTATATAAATTCCGGGACCATTAACTCAATATTATCCTATTCTGACACCCGAAATCAGTTTCCCTATATTATCCGCCCTAGCTGAGATGATACATGCGGAGTACAAACAAAACCAGTCCGAGTCTCACAGCAGTCACTCACCAGTCTCCTTACTCTGAGATACCTCCTTCTGACTGACGAATCCCCGACTAGATTTGAGCTCATAATTCATGGTGGTTGAGTTACGTATATGCAAACAGTTGTTACCTACTATATCTAAAACGGTAGAATTTCGTCGAATCCGCTTGAAGTTGCTCCCGTACATAGAGACATAGTGAACCCGACCTGGGCTTGGAGATTGAAGGGCCACGAGAGTGAGATTCTCGTGCAGTTTTAAACTGTAGGCAGCTACTCTTTTTTGTATTTCTATATGCAGACATGCGTTTTCTCTTATGATTCACTTTGAACCATGCCAAAATCAAAGTTTAGTACTGTAGTTTTCTGATCTACTTTTCTTGTGAGAACCCAATGAGATCTCAACTTTCGCTGGTACCCGAAACTCAGAACTCCCCCGAATCCCCCCACCCACCAACAGCCTAAGTATTTGGCCTCGCTAGAACATCTATCTTTGTGGAGCAGTCAGCAGAGCCTTCGACAATCTGATATTTCATTTTTCTATGTTTTTCGGACCCGACGAAGTCGCTAGTATATACAGTAAAACCCCGCTTCTGAATCACCTCGCTTAAAGGGACACATCTTCGTTCAGAATGGTTCCCTCTATTAGATGTTTAATTCAATCTCACGTAAGCGGTCACCCCGCTCAAGCAGACACTTTGGCCCAGAATGGAGGGTGTCCTTCAGCCTATGCGGGTTTCTACTGTACAGTAAAACCCTGCTTCTGGGACACCTCGCTTAAAGGGACACCCCTCTTAAGGAGACACCCCGCTTAAGGGGCCACCTTGTTGGGTTGGTTGGTTGGTTGGTTTGATTCAATGTCCACTTAACCATTGCAGGTTCTCACCAGACTTTCTAAAGGTGGTGATCGAATCTTTGAAATTTAGGTGGAAACCTCACCCCTACACATTTACCTTGATCGGAACAGAAATTCTTACTAAATTTAATTTAACCCCGCTTAAGGGGAACACCCCGCTTAAGGGGAAACCCCGCTTGAGAGGAAAACCCCACTTAAGGGGTCACTTTGGTCGGAATGGAGGGGGCCCCTTAAGCGGGGTTTTGCTGTACACAATAGTGACTGGTTTTGATTACGAGTGGCCTTAATCTCCGAGTAGTTGACGCGTAGTAATATCCGAGCGATTAACGAGGATATTACGTCATCAACGATGAGGAGATTGCGGACACTCGTATACAAAACCAGTCGTTATTGTATTTATTTTATTTCTAATATTTTTGGAGTGTTTCCTCACCCTAAAATTTTTTTTAAATATTTTCATATTTATAGTATTTATTGTCCACCTATTATAGTCCAGGACTATTAAGAAGTTTATTTCAATAATTATATGTAGGTCCAGATTACGCCATACGCAATACAATATGATTTTACTACGCGTCACCTACGCAGAGAATACGGCCACTCAGATTGAGATCGTGGTAATATTGTGTATGTATACTTACCCAGTTATGTAGCTCGCTACTTTTCTGTGTTTCTGGTATGCAAAACGTTTTAGGACAGTGATTTCTGATGGCAAATGAGGTAATTGTGACTGATTTTAAATAATCAATATTAAATGAACATTAAATGAACTTATTATGAAGCACATTATGATTAGATCTGATTTTTAGATCTGACTTTTTTCCGGAATCTCCCCCCGGAGATTCTGGCATGTCAGAATCTCGGGGTAGCTGTTTCCAGGTGCTGTATAGAATTCCTAAGGAGACTCCGTAATCGGTGGATAATAAATAATTATGATATGTCACTGACGCCCTGCATCAAAGTAGAGCCTGCTGTGTCAGTCAATGATGGACGATGGTGGTATGTTCACAGAGGGTTTTCACTGAGAGATATGAACAGTCATTAGAGTACCCCTCCCAGTTTACATGTCTCACCAGGAGGCAATACCAGTTACAGATTATACAGCGTTTGTAATTTTGTGTGCATGAATACGCAATGATTAACTATGTAGCCATGATGCTAATGACATTATACTATGTAGCCACCACGCTACAGACACTACGCTATGTAACCACCACACTACAGACACTACGCTATGTAGCCACCACGCTACAGACACTACGCTATGTAACCACCACACTACAGACACTACGCTATGTAGCCACCACACTACAGACACTACACTATGTAGCCACCACGCTACAGACACTACGCTATGTAACCACCATGCTACAGACACTACGCTATGTAACCACCATGCTACAGACACTACGCTATGTAACACCACACTACAGACACTACGCTATGTAACCACCACGCTACAGACACTACGCTATGTAACCACCACACTACAGACACTACGCTATGTAACCACCACACTACAGACACTACGCTATGTAACTACCACACAACAGACACTACGCTATGTAACCACCACACTACAGACACTACGCTATGTAGCCACCACGCTACAGACACTACGCTATATAGCCACCACGCTACAGGCACTACGCTATGTAACCACCACGCTACAGACAATATGCTATGTAACCACCACACTACAGACATTACGCTATGTAGCCACCACACTACAGACATTACGCTATGTAGCCACCACACTACAGACACAACACTATGTAACCACCACGCTACAGACAATATGCTATGTAACCACCACACTACAGACACTACGCTATGTAGCCACCATGCTACAGACAATACGCTATGTAACCACCATGCTACAGACACTACGCTATGTAACCACCACACTACAGACACTACGCTATGTAACCACCACACTACAGACACTACGCTATGTAACCACCACACTACAGACACTACACTATGTAACCACCACACTACAGACACTAAGATATGTAACCACCACACTACAGACACTACACTATGTAGCCACCACGCTACAGACACTACGCTATGTAGCCACCACGCTACAGACACTACGCTATGTAACCACCACACTACAGACACTACGCTATTTAACCACCACGCTACAGACACTACACTATGTAACCCCCACACTACAGACACTACACTATGTAACCACCACACTACAGACACTACGCTATATAGCCACCACACTACAGACACTACGCTATGTAACCACCACACTACAGGCACTACGCTATGTAGCCACCACACTACAGACACTACACTATGTAACCACCACGCTACAGACACTACGCTATGTAGCCACCACACTACAGACACTACGCTATGTAACCACCACACTACAGACACTACGCTATGTAACACCACACTACAGACACTACGCTATGTAGCCACCACGCTACAGACACTACACTATGTAACCACCACACTACAGACACTACGCTATGTAACCACCACACTACAGACACTACACTATGTAGCCACCACGCTACAGACACTACGCTATGTAACCACCACACTACAGACACTACGCTATGTAGCCACCACGCTACAGACACTACGCTATGTAACCACCACACTACAGACACTACACTATGTAGCCACCACACTACAGACACTACACTATGTAACCACCACACTACAGACACTAAGATATGTAACCACCACGCTACAGACACTACGCTATGTATCCACCACGCTACAGACAAGAGAACATTGGTAAATGACCCCTGATTGGGTGGCCGACACGGGCCGAGGGGTTATGCAATATGCCTGTGACAAGTTCACCGACTCCTATACGATTTTGGAACTAATCGTTCAACCCTGAATCGATAGATGTGTTTTGGGCTTTAGGAGAACTCCAAAAATCTCCGCCGTTTTTAACGGCCAATGTAAACGAGCTTTAAATCTATGAAATTAAATGCACACTCTCTCTTGAGGCCCATCCCCAGCATGGGGCCTGTTCCTAAATAACACCACCAGTCTGTGGCGGACGCTGCCCGCGGCGCTTGTTCCCGAGTGAACATGGCGGTTCACCTGCCACCAGCGGGTTGGTCGAGCGGGAGCCGGGGGCGCACACACGTCACTGCGCCACTCGTAACTCAGCGGCTGAGAGTTTTGACCGCGGGGCAGGAGACGTAATTAGTTTAGAATCATTAATTATGAGTCCTCGCCTGTGTTTACACGGGTCTGTGTAAGTACGCGTGCACCTCATGTTTCTACTGAATTACACCAAACACGTGAAAAGGTTCCCCCCCCCTTTTTTTCTAGTGGGAGGGAGGGGGGGGGGGTGATATTTATTCTGGAGGTTCTGTATGCTCATGTAGTGCCTATTTTCATTAATTATGTCTGTGTAACTATGCGTATACCTCATGCTTCTATTGAATTACACCAAACAAGCAAATAGGTTTTTTCTTTCTTTTCTTTTCTTTTTTTCCTTTTTTTTCTAGTGGAGGGGGGGGGGAGTGGGGTTAATGTTTATTCTGGAGGTTCTGTATGCTCGTGTAGTGCCTATTTCCATTAATTATGTCTCTGTAACTACGCGTATACCTCATGTTTCTACTGAATTACACCAAACACGCAAATAGGTTTTTTCTATATTTTCTTTCTTTTTTTCTTTTATTCTATTGGCGGGGGAGGGGGTTGATATTTATTCTGACGGTTCTGTATGCTCATTTAGTGCCTATTTCCATTAATTATGTCTCTGTAACTATGCGTATACCTCATGCTTCTACTGAATTACACCAAACATGTGAATATCTAATCATCACTTGACAACTAAGATAGCTTTCCCAACAAAGAGGATGCCATCTTGTAAACGTAGCTTACTCACCTGCTCAAAGGGACGAATACCTGAGATCATACACTGCTCAACATCTTTATATTTGAAGGTCTAGTCCTTAAATCAGAAACCAAGTTTGAGAGTAACCTTTATACGGCTTCAGCGGAATTTAAATCAAGTGTACTTTGGAATTAGAAAGCTACCTTTGCATGACAGTTTTAATTCTTAAGTTAAAAGGTCAACTGACTGTATATCCAAACCACTAAGTTATTATCTTGAGCTAGGTAGATTTCGTTCTAGGTTTCCCTTAATTTTAAGTGCATTTATACCTTTACCTGCCATCCCTCACCTCACTAGTCGTCATGGTTGACTGACTCACCAGTCTGCCTACACTACACGTTAATACAGAGACCCGCACCGCCATCCCTCACCTCACCAGTCGTCATGGTTGACTGACTCACCAGTCTGTCTACACTATATGTTAATACAGAGACCCGCACTGCCATCCCTCACCTCCCCAGTCGTCATGGTTGACTGACTCACCAGTCTGCCTACACTACACGTTAATACAGAGACCCGCACTGCCATCCCTCACCTCACCAGTCGTCATGGTTGACTGACTCACCAGTCTGTCTACACTACACGTTAATACAGAGACCCACACTGCCATCCCTCACCTCACCAGTCGTCATGGTTGACTAACTCACCAGTCTGTCTACACTACACGTTGATACAGAGACCCACACTGCCATCCCTCACCTCACCAGTCGTCATGGTTGACTGACTCACCTGTCTACAATACACGTTAATACAGAGACCCACACTGCCATCCCTCACCTCACCAGTCGTCATGGTTGACTAACTCACCAGTCTGTCTACACTACATGTTAATACAGAGACCCGCACTGCCATCCCTCACCTCACGAGTCGTCATGGTTGACTGACTCACCAGTCTGTCTACAATACACGTTAATACAGAGACCCGCACTGCCATCCCTCATCTCACCAGTCGTCATGGTTGACTGACTCACCAGTCTGCCTACACTTACACTACACATTAATACAGAGACCCTCACAGCCATCCCTCACCTTACCAGTCGTCATGGTTGACTGAACACTGACATTAGTTGGTCGTTAGACGGTCATGGGTGACTTACTCAGAGAGTGCTCTACTCTGCCTTTTCCTCACCTGGCCAGTAGACCGTGAAAACCGATCAGCCGCGACCGTCTGCAGTGCCACGCAGTGGGCATTACGTGAACTACGCCTGCTCATGCGCGCTGTGATATCCGGTACCCACAATGCCTTGGTGTGCGACCAGACAACCTGCCCGTGTCTCTGTCTGAAATTTTCTCTTTTTTTTACTTTTTATTTAACCAATTGCGTTCGACAAAATAAATCGTTGCTCTTCCACACAACGAGTGGTGTTTTAGTCACAAACAATAAATACACAATATTGACTGGTTACAGATACAAGCGGCCGTATGCTCCGAGGAGTTGACGCGTAGTATATCCCAGTGTATTAGGATATTGCATAGAGTCAACTCCGAGGAGCATACAAACGCTTTTATCTGAAACCAGTCTCTATTGTATTTATTATCCACCTTTTCTGCACAAGTGACATGTCAATATCAGTTCATTTTACTTATGCACTATTTTTCCATACACACTTTTTCCGTATGCGCCACCCGGAGCATACAACATATCCGTATGCGCCGGGTATGTGCATACAAACTCCCTATGTGTTTTCTATGGACACTTTGTATTAGGTGGATAATAAATGGTAGTACAGTGACATGGTGGTCACATTTTCGCACAGATCAGTCTAAAGTGGGATTCACACGGTGGGATTCACGTACCTCACAGGCCGTTTATCTGAGACAAATCCTGTTGAGATTCGGTACTGGAACACAATCTCCTCGTGTGAATGACAAGGTTCCTTTTCGCTGAGACAACTTTTTTCTCTTGCAATTGTCGGCTACAAACACCCCTAACAAGGAAAAGAATCTCATGAGATTTTGAACAGGTTTAGAATTTAGAGGGGCATTTTGGTGAGACAAATGTATTTCACATGTTCTCCCCCAGTCTGTGAGTCTCAGTAGTCCCAAATAACACCTATTCACACGTGGAAGTATCCTGAGTCGGCAACTGTGAACCTTGTGTACCCTGTGTACCCTGTGTAGGGGTGTAGGGGTGAGACTATGTACCTGTTAGGTCTTCCCATGTGAATTGAATCCGCCATGTTACCCTGAGACTGTAGAACACCCCAATCTGTGAAACTTTGTACCCAGCTGGAAATAGTTGCCGACTGGTGCAAAGGTGTGAAGTACACCAGTCTCAGGTCCATTTGTCCCATCGTGTGAATCCCACTTTAATAAAGAAATAATCAAAGAGTTACCCATATCTATCGGGTTACATCATTTCAATACTCTGTAAGCTTTATATTTTCCCGGGTTTTGAGGTTCGTGTTTTGCCAAAGAGTTCCATATGGATATACCCACATTCACTGCCGATTTTGCATGCTTTTCCTTTCTGGGTCGGGGGAGATAATGTTCAGTTAATTAGCCAACCTTATAACCCTTTCCCCTCTATCTTATTTTAAATCTATTAAGTTCGCCTTTTTTTAGATTCATGATTACCCCCTAGTAATAGCTACTTCTAGACATTCACTCCGACCCTCCACCAATAGCCTTAATAGGTACAAAATCTCACCCCTACACCCCTATATGCCTGTATGACCCAGCTAGATATTAAATATGTCTGCATTCCTGATCTTATTGAAAATCGATGGCAAGTCACGGTTTAGTGCACGCAGTCTTTCATAGGTGGCGCAAAGGTCAAAGTCCTGTCCACATTTTTATGTGGTTTATATTGGGCATTGTACCCGTTTTAGATTAAGGAGAATCTTTCTTAATTCATTTATCCTTTTTTTTTTTTTTTTTTGGGGGGGGGGGGGGGGAGGTACGATTTCTTTATTGAGCAGATACGTAATACAATATACCAGAATCATGTACAGGAAGAATGTAAGGAAGAATGTAAGGCCCAATAAAGGGGCATCTATTCATTTACTTTAATCTTGGAGAAATTATAAATCTTTATAGGAGCGTGCATGCGCCCCTATATATATCTTGCCTAAAGGGTAGAGTGCTGCCAGTGTCTAAGTGTCTTAGAGGCATGCCCAACTGACCATGACCAATCACTCAAGACCGAAATACTTAATTGACCCACTGGCAGAGTCTGAATATAGTGTCTGAATACAATATTCCTATATTTATTAGAGCGTGCTTGCACGCCTACATACATCATCTAAAGACCAACAGGTTAGAGTGGTCACATATATACACTTTCAGCGTGCTGCCAGAAAACTATCCCTTCACTTGCTGCATGCTATTTACTGTGATAGTGTGAAAGGAGCAGGGTGCCAGTGTCTCAGGGTCTTAGAAGCATGCTCAGGTGACCATGACCAATCACTTGAGACCGAAATACCTCATTGACCTATTGGTGCTTGACCTTGATATTTTTGGATCCTAGACTCATGTGGATGCAGAAATAACAGTTTGACCGGGTTCCATTAACTTACAGAAAACTATCCATAGACTGAATGTAACTCAAACCGTTTAATTGTTATTCATGTATAATTGCACGCTCATTCATCTATGATGAACATTCCATTTGCTCCTAGTTAATAAGTAGGTTTTCCTATAGCAACGAAAGACTACACTGAGACTTTGAACGTATTCACTCGGGAAGGACTTGGCACCGGTTTCTGGAGCTTACATTCCTCGTGTGACCTTCAAGTGATGATTCAGCTTCTAAGGTCATGTTGTAGACCACTTCCCGGTCTGCCCCGACCCTCAGACTCTCAGCAAACCGGGCAGGAGGGAGGGCGTATTGAACGGTATATACAGAGGTGGTTTTACATCTTTGTACATCCTGACGCCTTAGACAGAACGGTGTGTACCACATGGGAAACTTCGATCTGATCTGATCTAGATATGAAAACGTCAGCCTAGGTATTAAAACGCCAGCCTTAGTATGACAATATTAGCCTAGGTATGAAAACGTCAGCCTAGGTATGAAAACGTCAGCCTAGATACAACAATGTGAGCCTAGATATGAAAATGTGAGCCTAGGGATGAAAACGTCAGCCTAGGTATGAAAACGTCAGCCTAGATACAACAATGTGAGCCTAGATATGAAAATGTCAGCCTAGGTATGAAAACGTCAGCCTCGGTATGAAAATGTCAGCCTAGGTATGAAAATGTCAGCCTAGGTATGAAAACGTCAGCCTAGGTATGAAAATGTCAGCCTAGGAATGAAAACGTCAGCCTAGGTATGAAAATGTCAGTCTGAATATGAAAACGTCCGCTTAGGTACTAAAACATCAGCCTAGATATGAAAATGTCAGTCTTGATATGAAAACTAGTTAGTACAGCAGTGATATATGTTTTCACCTATATGTATAGTGACCATACCCAGCAGCCTGTTCGGCTATAGGTATATATTCTTTTTCTGTAGCACTGCACGAAAACCACCATTTTACATATAAATGCGCCCGGCATATATAAGTATGACTTTTGAGTATATAAGTTCGTCCTTTTCCCCCGTGTATATATACGCCTCATCTGTAGGCGGATACTTAAAAGCGTCCAGTGAAGAGGGCTTCACCGAGAGCGGCAGGCGGGAGGTGGCGGGGGTTGGGGGTGGGGGGTCGAGGGGAGGGCTTCCTACTGAAGACACCTGTACTTCTACCAACACAAACGGGCGGGAGGCAGTCGGGGGAGAGGATATTTCCTCTCATATACGCCGGGTGTGAAATACAGCCAGGACGCATCCGTATATAAACACTGGGCGTATACATGTATGAAAACAAGTCAATATTCAGCCAGTACATGCACTTCCGCGATGGCGTATATACAAATAAAATGGTAGTTTTCGTGCTGTGAAGTCTTTGTTAACTCGTGAGCAGCTCGTTTGAGTTACGGAGCTGATTGAAGACCGGTCAGTTCTGAACCCGCCTCAGTCGCGCCTCTCAGTCTCACTTAGGTCACGTGTCAACACTCTCGTCCAATCAGCGCCGCCCACAGGCTGTCACGTGTCGCTCGCTCGTCCAATCAGAGGCGGCCTATACTGGAACACCTCCAGTGCTTCATGTAACACCTCGGGCGTGGATTGAAGTTATTCCGGCGGTATGATTGTAAAATAAGATCAGTCTGGGTGACAGACTCAGTAGACTACTGCCCATCATTCAAAGAATGTCAGATATCATTACCATTGTTAACTGTAGAGGAAACCTAGGAATCTTGTATCCTGATTCTATCACAAACCAACAACTCCGGAAATTCTTTGTAGGTATTGTAAACCCTTTAATAATTAATAATTAAGTACATGAAATTATTTGACGCAACGTGATAAAAAAAGTTGTTGCCTGAGCATCAAATTAACTGCTTTATCACGTGATATAATACACTGTCCTCGAAACTATTTTATATCTGATTAAAGATATTAAATACAATGCTATGCCGATACTTTCTTTGTTAAATACAATTTTGAAAATATCTGAAAATTGATGCCTTGAGGCATCATTTAGCCAGGGCTGGTTGATGCCTCAGGGCATCATTCGCCTTTAAAAGACTAAGGCTGTATAAAACAGATTTGAATCTTTATCTCACCCCTGGTATTTTTGCCCATAGACTTAACATTGGGAACTTGTATCAAACGCCGAAGTAATACTCAAAGGGGGATTGTGTCACAAATGATAGCCCCTTAGTCAATGTGAAGAGTGAGATAAATTCAGAAACCCATTCAAATTTACGTTAGAGCTCCAGGCAGTCACCTGGCTATGGCAGCATGATGCCTCCAGGCATCTTAGAGGCATCATTAATACTTATATATAAAATTCATTAAATAAGAAATATAATTGTTTTTAATTCAAAAAAAATTTGTCAGAGTATAAGGGATATATTGGACTTCGATTTGGTTCAACAAAATATTATGGTAAATTACTCAAATCGTGTGACATATCAAGTAACATTGCTGTTTCCCATATAAGGTGCCTGCTGTAGGAGGGTTGTTTCTGCAGGCGATGCCTGAAGTGTAATGCTTTCTAGGGAAACTGAAAGGGTTGTTATCTCACCCCTGGTATTTTAATCCCATAGGCTTAACATTTGGAACTCGTTCTCCATGCCCCTACGAGTATTGCATTCAGTTCTCCATTGTCTATATCTCATGTGTTGCTTTTTAATATGTTCAGGGGTGAGGGGTTATAATACCCTTCTGATTTAGGGAGTTAATCGGTTGGAACGAAATCGCACAGTGTGTTTCCCACTTTAGTCTGTGGTAGGGCACTGACCTGCCTGTTGTATACAGACACTTGTAAACACCAGTTTGTACCGGGCCGCAGACCGAGCCACATCCCTCTATCTTACACACCTCCACTTGGAGATGTGTACATGGACTTAAAGGCAGGTGGCAAAAAATTGAAAAAAAACCCCCAGAGATTCAGACATGCAGGACTTCAAGAATCTCCCGGTAGAAGAAATAATATTCCATGGGTGAGATGTGACACATGTATTTCGAAAATCTGTAGAAACAGGGTAGATTAATTTACCAGTGCATGACAACCCTATATCATTTAGAATTGTATCTGTTTCTTTATGGCTGCTAGAATACTAGTGTGTATATATCCTGTACAAGTTGAAAATAAAATATTCTCCACAATAAAAAAAAAAAAAAAAAAAATCTCCCGGTAGTTTCATCAAAGTGGAACCCTGCTTGGATGTAAGGAGAACATCATTACTAGCAGTGGAGTGGGAGGGCGACTGGGTGGTGCTAGAGTGTGTTATGGGGCGTTTCCACCTGCCGATAATGACTACTAATTATGCGACACATTTAGTGCAAAAATCGTCAGGTGGGAACAGAAATAGTCAATGATTCTTTACCTGCCGACTGAAACCCCATCGATAATTTACATGCCGTGCAAAAGTCGGTCGGTGGTTCTCCTTGTGAAAGTTCGGTGGTACATAATTGGTTAAGCCGGATGCTCATCTACCGATTTAGGGTTGAACGATTAGTTCACCAAATTGTATAGGAATCGGTCGACTTGTCGCAGGCAAATTATGTAACCCCTCGCTCGACCCGCGGCCCTCGAGTAGAGGGGCTGGTGGGTATTAGTCCTAAGGAAATCAGTCTACACCTACCGACATATATACGATATAGCACACTGATAAAATCGGTGTATGGTCCACTAATCGATACTTATACAATATACAGTAAATACAAAATATAATTGTTTGAATTTAAAAATGTGTATCTGTGTAAGGTGGAGGGTGGCGGGAACTAAGTAAACTCCCCCCAAACCCTCACAGAATGAGTGTGCACGTGGTTCAGGGAGACGGTAGACTGACAGGTGGATGGAGACAGTCAGACAGTCACCTCACAGAATGAGTGTGCACGTGGTTCAGGGAGACGGTAGACTGACAGGTGGATGGAGACAGTCACCTCACAGAATGAGTGTGCACGTGGTTCAGGGAGATGGTAGACTGACAGGTGGATGGAGACAGTCAGACAGTCACCTCACAGAATGAGTGTGCACGTGGTTCAGGGAGACGGTGGGCTGACAGGTGGATGGAGACAGTCACCTCACAGAATGAGAGTGCACGTGGTTCAGGGAGACGGTAGACTGACAGGTGGATGGAGACAGTCACCTCACAGAATGAGTGTGCACGTGGTTCAGGGAGACGGTAGATTGACAGGTGGATGGAGACAGTCACCTCACAGAATGAGTGTGCACGTGGTTCAGGGAGACGGTAGACTGACAGGTGGATGGAGACAGTCAGACAGTCACCTCACAGAATGAGTCTGCACATGGTTCAGGGAGATGGTAGACTGACAGGTGGATGGAGACAGTCAGACAGTCACCTCACAGAATGAGTGTGCACGTGGTTCAGGGAGACGGTAGACTGACAGGTGGATGGAGACAGTCAGACAGTCACCTCACAGAATGAGTGTGCACGTGGTTCAGGGAGACGGTAGACTGACAGGTGGATGGAGACAGTCACCTCACAGAATGAGTGTGCACGTGGTTCAGGGAGACGGTAGACTGACAGGTGGATGGAGACAGTCACCTCACAGAATGAGTGTGCACGTGGTTCAGGGAGACGGTAGACTGACAGGTGGATGGAGACAGTCAGACAGTCACCTCACAGAATGAGTGTGCACGTGGTTCAGGGAGATGGTAGACTGACAGGTGGATGGAGACAGTCAGACAGTCACCTCACAGAATGAGTGTGCACGTGGTTCAGGGAGACGGTAGACTGACAGGTGGATGGAGACAGTCACCTCACAGAATGAGTGTGCACGTGGTTCAGGGAGACGGTAGACTGACAGGTGGATGGAGACAGTCACCTCACAGAATGAGTGTGCACGTGGTTCAGGAAGACGGTAGACAGACAGGTGGATGGAGACAGTCACCTCACAGAATGAGTGTGCACGTGGTTCAGGGAGACGGTAGACTGACAGGTGGATGGAGACAGTCACCTCACAGAATGAGTGTGCACGTGGTTCAGGGAGACGGTAGACTGACAGGTGGATGGAGACAGTCACCTCACAGAATGAGTGTGCACGTGGTTCAGGGAGACGGTAGGCTGACAGTGGATGGAGACAGTCACCTCACAGAATGAGTGTGCACGTGGTTCAGGGAGATGGTAGACTGACAGGTGGATGGAGACAGTCACCTCACAGAATGAGTGTGCACGTGGTTCAGGGAGACGGTAGACTGACAGGTGGATGGAGACAGTCAGACAGTCACCTCACAGAATGAGTGTGCACGTGGTTCAGGGAGACGGTAGACTGACAGGTGGATGGAGACAGTCACCTCACAGAATGAGTGTGTACGTGGTTCAGGGAGACGGTAGACTGACAGGTGGATGGAGACAGTCACCTCACAGAATGAGTGTGCACGTGGTTCAGGGAGACGGTAGACTGACAGGTGGCTGGAGACAGTCACCTCACAGAATGAGTGTGCACGTGGTTCAGGGAGACAGTAGACTGACAGGTGGCTGGAGACAGTCACCTCACAGAATGAGTGTGCACGTGGTTCAGGGAGACGGTGGGCTGACAGGTGGATGGAGACAGTCAGACAGTCACCTCACAGAATGAGTGTGCACGTGGTTCAGGGAGACGGTAGACTGACAGGTGGATGGAGACAGTCACCTCACAGAATGAGTGTGCACGTGGTTCAGGGAGACGGTAGACTGACAGGTGGATGGAGACAGTCATCTCACAGAATGAGTGTGCACGTGGTTCAGGGAGACGGTAGACTGACAGGTGGATGGAGACAGTCAGACAGTCACCTCACAGAATGAGTGTGCACGTGGTTCAGGGAGACGGTAGACTGACAGGTGGATGGAGACAGTCACCTCACAGAATGAGTGTGCACGTGGTTCAGGGAGACGGTAGACTGACAGGTGGATGGAGACAGTCAGACAGTCACCTCACAGAATGAGTGTGCACGTGGTTCAGGGAGACGGTAGACTGACAGGTGGATGGAGACAGTCACCTCACAGAATGAGTGTGCACGTGGTTCAGGGAGACGGTAGACTGACAGGTGGATGGAGACAGTCACCTGACAGAATGAGTGTGCACGTGGTTCAGGGAGACGGTAGACTGACAGGTGGATGGAGACAGTCACCTCACAGAATGAGTGTGCACGTGGTTCAGGGAGACGGTAGACTGACAGGTGGATGGAGACAGTCAGACAGTCACCTCACAGAATGAGTGTGCACGTGGTTCAGGGAGACGGTAGACTGACAGGTGGATGGAGACAGTCAGACAGTCACCTCACAGAATGAGTGTGCACGTGGTTCAGGGAGACGGTGGGCTGACAGGTGGATGGAGACAGTCACCTCACAGAATGAGTGTGCACGTGGTTCAGGGAGACGGTAGACAGACAGGTGGATGGAGACAGTCACCTCACGGAATGAGTGTGCACGTGGTTCAGGGAGACGGTGGACTGACAGGTGGATGGAGACAGTCACCTCACAGAATGAGTGTGCACGTGGTTCAGGGAGACGGTAGACTGACAGGTGGATGGAGACAGTCAGACAGTCACCTCACAGAATGAGAGTGCACGTGGTTCAGGGAGACGGTAGACTGACAGGTGGATGGAGACAGTCACCGCACAGAATGAGTGTGCACGTGGTTCAGGGAGAAGGTGGACTGACAGGTGGATGGAGACAGTCAGACAGTCACCTCACAGAATGAGTGTGCACGTGGTTCAGGGAGACGGTAGACTGACAGGTGGATGGAGACAGTCACCTCACAGAATGAGTGTGCACGTGGTTCAGGGAGACGGTAGACTGACAGGTGGATGGAGACAGTCACCTCACAGAATGAGTGTGCACGTGGTTCAGGGAGATGGTAGACTGACAGGTGGATGGAGACAGTCACCTCACAGAATGAGTGTGCACGTGGTTCAGGGAGACGGTAGACTGACAGGTGGATGGAGACAGTCACCTCACAGAATGAGTGTGCACGTGGTTCAGGGAGATGGTAGACTGACAGGTGGATGGAGACAGTCACCTCACAGAATGAGTGTGCACGTGGTTCAGGGAGACGGTAGACTGACAGGTGGATGGAGACAGTCAGACAGTCACCTCACAGAATGAGTGTGCACGTGGTTCAGGGAGATGGTAGACTGACAGGTGGATGGAGACAGTCAGACAGTCACCTCACAGAATGAGTGTGCACGTGGTTCAGGGAGACGGTAGACTGACAGGTGGCTGGAGACAGTCACCTCACAGAATGAGTGTGCACGTGGTTCAGGGAGACGGTAGGCTGACAGGTGGATGGAGACAGTCACCTCACAGAATGAGTGTGCACGTGGTTCAGGGAGATGGTAGACTGACAGGTGGATGGAGACAGTCAGACAGTCACCTCACAGTATGAGTCTGCACGTGGTTCAGGGAGACGGTAGACTGACAGGTGGATGGAGACAGTCAGACAGTCACCTCACAGAATGAGTGTGCACGTGGTTCAGGGAGACGGTAGACTGACAGGTGGATGGAGACAGTCACCTCACAGAATGAGTGTGCACGTGGTTCAGGGAGACGGTAGACTGACAGGTGGATGGAGACAGTCAGACAGTCACATCACAGAATGAGTGTGCACGTGGTTCAGGGAGAAGGTGGACTGACAGGTGGATGGAGACAGTCAGACAGTCACCTCACAGAATGAGTGTGCACGTGGTTCAGGGAGACGGTAGACTGACAGGTGGATGGAGACAGTCTGACAGTCACCTCACAGAATGAGTGTGCACGTGGTTCAGGGAGACGGTAGACTGACAGCTGGATGGAGACAGTCACCTCACAGAATGAGTGTGCACGTGGTTCAGGGAGATGGTAGACAGACAGGTGGATGGGGACAGTCAGACAGTCACCTCACAGAATGAGTGTGCACGTGGTTCAGGGAGACGGTAGACTGACAGGTGGATGGAGACAGTCAGACAGTCACCTCACAGAATGAGTGTGCACGTGGTTCAGGGAGAGGGTGGACTGACAGGTGGATGGAAACAGTCACCTCACAGAATGAGTGTGCACGTGGTTCAGGGAGATGGTAGACTGACAGGTGGATGGAGACAGTCAGACAGTCACCTCACAGAATGAGTGTGCACGTGGTTCAGGGAGATGGTAGACAGACAGGTGGATGGAGACAGTCAGACAGTCACCTCACAGAATGAGTGTGCACGTGGTTCAGGGAGACGGTAGACTGACAGGTGGATGGAGACAGTCACCTCACAGAATGAGTGTGCACGTGGTTCAGGGAGACGGTAGACTGACAGGTGGATGGAGACAGTCACCTCACAGAATGAGTGTGCACGTGGTTCAGGGAGACGGTGGGCTGACAGGTGGATGGAGACAGTCAGACAGTCACCTCACAGAATGAGTGTGCACGTGGTTCAGGGAGACAGTAGACTGACAGGTGGATGGAGACAGTCAGACAGTCACCTCACAAAATGAGTGTGCACGTGGTTCAGGGAGACGGTAGACTGACAGGTGGATGGAGACAGTCAGACAGTCACCTCACAGAATGAGTGTGCACGTGGTTCAGGGAGACGGTAGACTGACAGGTGGATGGAGACAGTCACCTCACAGAATGAGTGTGCACGTGGTTCAGGGAGATGGTAGACAGACAGGTGGATGGAGACAGTCAGACAGTCACCTCACAGAATGAGTGTGCACGTGGTTCAGGGAGATGGTAGACAGACAGGTGGATGGAGACAGTCACCTCACAGAATGAGTGTGCACGTGGTTCAGGGAGACGGTAGACTGACAGGTGGATGGAGACAGTCACCTCACAGAATGAGTGGTCACGTGGTTCAGGGAGACGGTAGACTGACAGGTGGATGGAGACAGTCACCTCACAGAATGAGTGTGCACGTGGTTCAGGGAGACGGTAGACTGACAGGTGGATGGAGACAGTCAGACAGTCACCTCACAGAATGAGTGTGCACGTGGTTCAGGGAGATGGTAGACTGACAGGTGGATGGAGACAGTCACCTCACAGAATGAGTGTGCACGTGGTTCAGGGAGATGGTAGACTGACAGGTGGATGGAGACAGTCACCTCACAGAATGAGTGTGCACGTGGTTCAGGGAGACGGTGGGCTGACAGGTGGATGGAGACAGTCACCTCACAGAATGAGTGGTCACGTGGTTCAGGGAGACGGTAGTCTGACAGGTGGCTGGAGACAGTCACCTCACAGAATGAGTGTACACGTGGTTCAGGGAGACGGTGGGCTGACAGGTGGATGGAGACAGTCACCTCACAGAATGAGTGGTCACGTGGTTCAGGGAGACGGTAGACTGACAGGTGGATGGAGACAGTCACCTCACAGAATGAGTGGTCACGTGGTTCAGGGAGACGGTAGACTGACAGGTGGATGGAGACAGTCACCTCACAGAATGAGTGTGCACGTGGTTCAGGGAGACGGTAGACTGACAGGTGGATGGAGACAGTCACCTCACAGAATGAGTGTGCACGTGGTTCAGGGAGACGGTAGACTGACAGGTGGATGGAGACAGTCACCTCACAGAATGAGTGTGCACGTGGTTCAGGGAGATGGTAGACTGACAGGTGGATGGAGACAGTCACCTCACAGAATGAGTGTGCACGTGGTTCAGGGAGACGGTAGACTGACAGGTGGATGGAGACAGTCAGACAGTCACCTCACAGAATGAGTGTGCACGTGGTTCAGGGAGATGGTAGACTGACAGGTGGATGGAGACAGTCAGACAGTCACCTCACAGAATGAGTGTGCACGTGGTTCAGGGAGACGGTAGACTGACAGGTGGCTGGAGACAGTCACCTCACAGAATGAGTGTGCACGTGGTTCAGGGAGACGGTAGGCTGACAGGTGGATGGAGACAGTCACCTCACAGAATGAGTGTGCACGTGGTTCAGGGAGATGGTAGACTGACAGGTGGATGGAGACAGTCAGACAGTCACCTCACAGTATGAGTCTGCACGTGGTTCAGGGAGACGGTAGACTGACAGGTGGATGGAGACAGTCAGACAGTCACCTCACAGAATGAGTGTGCACGTGGTTCAGGGAGACGGTAGACTGACAGGTGGATGGAGACAGTCACCTCACAGAATGAGTGTGCACGTGGTTCAGGGAGACGGTAGACTGACAGGTGGATGGAGACAGTCAGACAGTCACATCACAGAATGAGTGTGCACGTGGTTCAGGGAGAAGGTGGACTGACAGGTGGATGGAGACAGTCAGACAGTCACCTCACAGAATGAGTGTGCACGTGGTTCAGGGAGACGGTAGACTGACAGGTGGATGGAGACAGTCAGACAGTCACCTAACAGAATGAGTGTGCACGTGGTTCAGGGAGACGGTAGACTGACAGATGGATTGAGACAGTCAGACAGTCACCTCACAGAATGAGTGTGCACGTGGTTCAGGGAGACGGTAGACTGACAGGTGGATGGAGACAGTCAGACAGTCACCTCACAGAATGAGTGTGCACGTGGTTCAGGGAGATGGTAGACTGACAGGTAGATGGAGACAGTCAGACAGTCACCTCACAAAATGAGTGTGCACGTGGTTCAGGGAGATGGTAGACTGACAGGTGGATGGAGACAGTCACATCACAGAATGAGTGTGCACGTGGTTCAGGGAGACGGTAGACTGACAGGTGGATGGAGACAGTCAGACAGTCACCTCACAGAATGAGTGTGCACGTGGTTCAGGGAGACGGTAGACTGACAGGTGGATGGAGACAGTCACCTCACAGAATGAGTGGTCACGTGGTTCAGGGAGACGGTAGACTGACAGGTGGATGGAGACAGTCACCTCACAGAATGAGTGTGCACGTGGTTCAGGGAGACGGTAGACTGACAGGTGGATGGAGACAGTCAGACAGTCACCTCACAGAATGAGTGTGCACGTGGTTCAGGGAGATGGTAGACTGACAGGTGGATGGAGACAGTCACCTCACAGAATGAGTGTGCACGTGGTTCAGGGAGACGGTAGACAGACAGGTGGATGGAGACAGTCACCTCACAGAATGAGTCTGCACGTGGTTCAGGGAGACGGTAGACTGACAGGTGGATGGAGACAGTCACCTCACAGAATGAGTGTGCACGTGGTTCAGGGAGACGGTAGACTGACAGGTGGATGGAGACAGTCAGACAGTCACCTCACAGAATGAGTGTGCACGTGGTTCAGGGAGACGGTAGACTGACAGGTGGATGGAGACAGTCACCTCACAGAATGAGTGTGCACGTGGTTCAGGGAGACGGTAGACTGACAGGTGGATGGAGACAGTCACCTCACAGAATGAGTGTGCACGTGGTTCAGGGAGACGGTAGACTGACAGGTGGATGGAGACAGTCAGACAGTCACCTCACAGAATGAGTGTACACGTGGTTCAGGGAGACGGTGGGCTGACAGGTGGATGGAGACAGTCACCTCACAGAATGAGTGGTCACGTGGTTCAGGGAGACGGTAGACTGACAGGTGGCTGGAGACAGTCACCTCACAGAATGAGTGTACACGTGGTTCAGGGAGACGGTGGGCTGACAGGTGGATGGAGACAGTCACCTCACAGAATGAGTGGTCACGTGGTTCAGGGAGACGGTAGACTGACAGGTGGATGGAGACAGTCACCTCACAGAATGAGTGGTCACGTGGTTCAGGGAGACGGTAGACTGACAGGTGGATGGAGACAGTCAGACAGTCACCTCACAGAATGAGTGTGCACGTGGTTCAGGGAGACGGTAGACTGACAGGTGGATGGAGACAGTCACCTCACAGAATGAGTGGTCACGTGGTTCAGGGAGACGGTAGACTGACAGGTGGATGGAGACAGTCAGACAGTCACCTCACAGAATGAGTGTGCACGTGGTTCAGGGAGACGGTAGACTGACAGGTGGATGGAGACAGTCAGACAGTCACCTCACAGAATGAGTGTGCACGTGGTTCAGGGAGACGGTAGACTGACAGGTGGATGGAGACAGTCACCTCACAGAATGAGTGTGCACGTGGTTCAGGGAGACGGTAGACTGACAGGTGGATGGAGACAGTCAGACGGTCACCTCACAGAATGAGTGTGCACGTGGTTCAGGGAGACGGTAGACTGACAGGTGGATGGAGACAGTCACCTCACAGAATGAGTGTGCACGTGGTTCAGGGAGACGGTAGACTGACAGGTGGCTGGAGACAGTCACCTCACAGAATGAGTGTACACGTGGTTCAGGGAGACGGTGGGCTGACAGGTGGATGGAGACAGTCACCTCACAGAATGAGTGGTCACGTGGTTCAGGGAGACGGTAGACTGACAGGTGGATGGAGACAGTCACCTCACAGAATGAGTGGTCACGTGGTTCAGGGAGACGGTAGACTGACAGGTGGATGGAGACAGTCACCTCACAGAATGAGTGTGCACGTGGTTCAGGGAGACGGTAGACTGACAGGTGGATGGAGACAGTCACCTCACAGAATGAGTGTGCACGTGGTTCAGGGAGACGGTAGACTGACAGGTGGATGGAGACAGTCACCTCACAGAATGAGTGTGCACGTGGTTCAGGGAGATGGTAGACTGACAGGTGGATGGAGACAGTCACCTCACAGAATGAGTGTGCACGTGGTTCAGGGAGACGGTAGACTGACAGGTGGATGGAGACAGTCAGACAGTCACCTCACAGAATGAGTGTGCACGTGGTTCAGGGAGATGGTAGACTGACAGGTGGATGGAGACAGTCAGACAGTCACCTCACAGAATGAGTGTGCACGTGGTTCAGGGAGACGGTAGACTGACAGGTGGCTGGAGACAGTCACCTCACAGAATGAGTGTGCACGTGGTTCAGGGAGACGGTAGGCTGACAGGTGGATGGAGACAGTCACCTCACAGAATGAGTGTGCACGTGGTTCAGGGAGATGGTAGACTGACAGGTGGATGGAGACAGTCAGACAGTCACCTCACAGTATGAGTCTGCACGTGGTTCAGGGAGACGGTAGACTGACAGGTGGATGGAGACAGTCAGACAGTCACCTCACAGAATGAGTGTGCACGTGGTTCAGGGAGACGGTAGACTGACAGGTGGATGGAGACAGTCACCTCACAGAATGAGTGTGCACGTGGTTCAGGGAGACGGTAGACTGACAGGTGGATGGAGACAGTCAGACAGTCACATCACAGAATGAGTGTGCACGTGGTTCAGGGAGAAGGTGGACTGACAGGTGGATGGAGACAGTCAGACAGTCACCTCACAGAATGAGTGTGCACGTGGTTCAGGGAGACGGTAGACTGACAGGTGGATGGAGACAGTCAGACAGTCACCTAACAGAATGAGTGTGCACGTGGTTCAGGGAGACGGTAGACTGACAGATGGATTGAGACAGTCAGACAGTCACCTCACAGAATGAGTGTGCACGTGGTTCAGGGAGACGGTAGACTGACAGGTGGATGGAGACAGTCAGACAGTCACCTCACAGAATGAGTGTGCACGTGGTTCAGGGAGATGGTAGACTGACAGGTAGATGGAGACAGTCAGACAGTCACCTCACAAAATGAGTGTGCACGTGGTTCAGGGAGATGGTAGACTGACAGGTGGATGGAGACAGTCACATCACAGAATGAGTGTGCACGTGGTTCAGGGAGACGGTAGACTGACAGGTGGATGGAGACAGTCAGACAGTCACCTCACAGAATGAGTGTGCACGTGGTTCAGGGAGACGGTAGACTGACAGGTGGATGGAGACAGTCACCTCACAGAATGAGTGGTCACGTGGTTCAGGGAGACGGTAGACTGACAGGTGGATGGAGACAGTCACCTCACAGAATGAGTGTGCACGTGGTTCAGGGAGACGGTAGACTGACAGGTGGATGGAGACAGTCAGACAGTCACCTCACAGAATGAGTGTGCACGTGGTTCAGGGAGATGGTAGACTGACAGGTGGATGGAGACAGTCACCTCACAGAATGAGTGTGCACGTGGTTCAGGGAGACGGTAGACAGACAGGTGGATGGAGACAGTCACCTCACAGAATGAGTCTGCACGTGGTTCAGGGAGACGGTAGACTGACAGGTGGATGGAGACAGTCACCTCACAGAATGAGTGTGCACGTGGTTCAGGGAGACGGTAGACTGACAGGTGGATGGAGACAGTCAGACAGTCACCTCACAGAATGAGTGTGCACGTGGTTCAGGGAGACGGTAGACTGACAGGTGGATGGAGACAGTCACCTCACAGAATGAGTGTGCACGTGGTTCAGGGAGACGGTAGACTGACAGGTGGATGGAGACAGTCACCTCACAGAATGAGTGTGCACGTGGTTCAGGGAGACGGTAGACTGACAGGTGGATGGAGACAGTCAGACAGTCACCTCACAGAATGAGTGTACACGTGGTTCAGGGAGACGGTGGGCTGACAGGTGGATGGAGACAGTCACCTCACAGAATGAGTGGTCACGTGGTTCAGGGAGACGGTAGACTGACAGGTGGCTGGAGACAGTCACCTCACAGAATGAGTGTACACGTGGTTCAGGGAGACGGTGGGCTGACAGGTGGATGGAGACAGTCACCTCACAGAATGAGTGGTCACGTGGTTCAGGGAGACGGTAGACTGACAGGTGGATGGAGACAGTCACCTCACAGAATGAGTGGTCACGTGGTTCAGGGAGACGGTAGACTGACAGGTGGATGGAGACAGTCAGACAGTCACCTCACAGAATGAGTGTGCACGTGGTTCAGGGAGACGGTAGACTGACAGGTGGATGGAGACAGTCACCTCACAGAATGAGTGGTCACGTGGTTCAGGGAGACGGTAGACTGACAGGTGGATGGAGACAGTCAGACAGTCACCTCACAGAATGAGTGTGCACGTGGTTCAGGGAGACGGTAGACTGACAGGTGGATGGAGACAGTCAGACAGTCACCTCACAGAATGAGTGTGCACGTGGTTCAGGGAGACGGTAGACTGACAGGTGGATGGAGACAGTCACCTCACAGAATGAGTGTGCACGTGGTTCAGGGAGACGGTAGACTGACAGGTGGATGGAGACAGTCAGACGGTCACCTCACAGAATGAGTGTGCACGTGGTTCAGGGAGACGGTAGACTGACAGGTGGATGGAGACAGTCACCTCACAGAATGAGTGTGCACGTGGTTCAGGGAGACGGTAGACTGACAGGTGGATGGAGACAGTCAGACAGTCACCTCACAGAATGAGTGTGCACGTGGTTCAGGGAGACGGTAGACTGACAGGTGGATGGAGACAGTCACCTCACAGAATGAGTGTGCACGTGGTTCAGGGAGATGGTGGACTGACAGGTGGATGGAGACAGTCACCTCACAGAATGAGTGTGCACGTGGTTCAGGGAGACGGTAGACAGACAGGTGGATGGAGACAGTCACCTCACAGAATGAGTGTGCACGTGGTTCAGGTAGACGGTAGACTGACAGGTGGATGGAGACAGTCACCTCACAGAATGAGTGTGCACGTGGTTCAGGGAGACGGTAGACTGACAGGTGGATGGAGACAGTCAGACAGTCACCTCACAGAATGAGTGTGCACGTGGTTCAGGGAGACGGTAGACTGACAGGTGGATGGAGACAGTCACCTCACAGAATGAGTGTGCACGTGGTTCAGGGAGACGGTAGACTTACAGGTGGATGGAGACAGTCAGACAGTCACCTCACAGAATAAGTGTACACGTGGTTCAGGGAGACGGTGGGCTGACAGGTGGATGGAGACAGTCACCTCACAGAATGAGTGGTCACGTGGTTCAGGGAGACGGTAGACTGACAGGTGGCTGGAGACAGTCACCTCACAGAATGAGTGTACACGTGGTTCAGGGAGACCGTGGGCTGACAGGTGGATGGAGACAGTCACCTCACAGAATGAGTGGTCACGTGGTTCAGGGAGACGGTAGACTGACAGGTGGATGGAGACAGTCACCTCACAGAATGAGTGGTCACGTGGTTCAGGGAGACGGTAGACTGACAGGTGGATGGAGACAGTCAGACAGTCACCTCACAGAATGAGTGTGCACGTGGTTCAGGGAGACGGTAGACTGACAGGTGGATGGAGACAGTCACCTCACAGAATGAGTGGTCACGTGGTTCAGGGAGACGGTAGACTGACAGGTGGATGGAGACAGTCAGACAGTCACCTAACAGAATGAGTGTGCACGTGGTTCAGGGAGACGGTAGACTGACAGGTGGATGGAGACAGTCAGACAGTCACCTCACAGAATGAGTGTGCACGTGGTTCAGGGAGACGGTAGACTGACAGGTGGATGGAGACAGTCACCTCACAGAATGAGTGTGCACGTGGTTCAGGGAGACGGTAGACTGACAGGTGGATGGAGACAGTCAGACGGTCACCTCACAGAATGAGTGTGCACGTGGTTCAGGGAGACGGTAGACTGACAGGTGGATGGAGACAGTCACCTCACAGAATGAGTGTGCACGTGGTTCAGGGAGACGGTAGACTGACAGGTGGATGGAGACAGTCAGACAGTCACCTCACAGAATGAGTGTGCACGTGGTTCAGGGAGACGGTAGACTGACAGGTGGATGGAGACAGTCAGACAGTCACCTCACAGAATGAGTGTGCACGTGGTTCAGGGAGACGGTAGACTGACAGGTGGATGGAGACAGACACCTCACAGAATGAGTGTGCACGTGGTTCAGGAGGATGGTAGACTGACAGGTGGATGGAGACAGTCACCTCACAGAATGAGTGTGCACGTGGTTCAGGGAGACGGTAGACTGACAGGTGGATGGAGACAGTCAGACAGACACCTCACAGAATGAGTGTGCACGTGGTTCAGGGAGACGGTGGACTGACAGGTGGCTGGAGACAGTCTGACAGTCACCTAACAGAATGAGTGTGCACGTGGTTCAGGGAGATGGTGGACTGACAGGTGGATGGAGACAGTCACCTCACAGAATGAGTGTGCACGTGGTTCAGGGAGACGGTAGACTGACAGGTGGATGGAGACAGACACCTCACAGAATGAGTGTGCACGTGGTTCAGGGAGACGGTAGACTGACAGGTGGATGGAGACAGTCAGACAGTCACCTCACAGAATGAGTCTGCACGTGGTTCAGGGAGACGGTAGACTGACAGGTGGATGGAGACAGTCAGACAGTCACCTCACAGAATGAGTGTGCACGTGGTTCAGGGAGATGGTAGACTGACAGGTGGATGGAGACAGTCACCTCACAGAATGAGTGTGCACGTGGTTCAGGGAGACGGTAGACTGACAGGTGGATGGAGACAGACACCTCACAGAATGAGTGTGCACGTGGTTCAGGAGGATGGTAGACTGACAGGTGGATGGAGACAGTCAGACAGTCACCTCACAGAATGAGTGTGCACGTGGTTCAGGGAGACCGTAGACTGACAGGTGGATGGAGACAGTCAGACAGACACCTCACAGAATGAGTGTGCACGTGGTTCAGGGAGACGGCAGACTGACAGGTGGATGGAGACAGTCACCTCACAGAATGAGTGTGCACGTGGTTCAGGGAGACGGTAGACTGACAGGTGGATGGAGACAGTCACCTCACAGAATGAGTGTGCACGTGGTTCAGGGAGACGGTAGACTGACAGGTGGATGGAGACAGTCAGACAGTCACCTCACAGAATGAGTGTGCACGTGGTTCAGGGAGACGGTAGACTGACAGGTGGATGGAGACAGTCAGACAGTCACCTCACAGAATGAGTGTGCACGTGGTTCAGGGAGATGGTGGACTGACAGGTGGATGGAGACAGTCACCTCACAGAATGAGTGTGCACGTGGTTCAGGGAGACGGTAGACTGACAGGTGGATGGAGACAGTCAGACAGTCACCTCACAGAATGAGTGTGCACGTGGTTCAGGGAGATGGTAGACTGACAGGTGGATGGAGACAGTCACCTCACAGAATGAGTGTGCACGTGGTTCAGGGAGATGGTAGACTGACAGGTGGATGGAGACAGTCAGACAGTCACCTCACAGAATGAGTGTGCACGTGGTTCAGGGAGATGGTAGACTGACAGGTGGATGGAGACAGTCAGACAGTCACCTCACAGAATGAGTGTGCACGTGGTTCAGGGAGATGGTAGACTGACAGGTGGATGGAGACAGTCACCTCACAGAATGAGTGTGCACGTGGTTCAGGGAGACGGTAGACAGACAGGTGGATGGAGACAGACACCTCACAGAATGAGTGTGCACGTGGTTCAGGGAGACGGTAGACTGACAGGTGGATGGAGACAGTCACCTCACAGAATGAGTGTGCACGTGGTTCAGGGAGACGGTAGACTGACAGGTGGATGGAGACAGTCAGACAGTCACCTCACAGAATGAGTGTGCACGTGGTTCAGGGAGATGGTAGACTGACAGGTGGATGGTGACAGTCAGACAGTCACCTCACAGAATGAGTGTGCACGTGGTTCAGGGAGACGGTAGACTGACAGGTGGATGGAGACAGTCACCTCACAGAATGAGTGTGCACGTGGTTCAGGGAGACGGTAGACTGACAGGTGGATGGAGACAGTCAGACAGTCACCTCACAGAATGAGTGTGCACGTGGTTCAGGGAGACGGTAGACTGACAGGTGGATGGAGACAGTCACCTCACAGAATGAGTGTGCACGTGGTTCAGGGAGACGGTAGACTGACAGGTGGATGGAGACAGTCACCTCACAGAATGAGTGTGCACGTGGTTCAGGGAGACGGTAGACTGACAGGTGGATGGAGACAGTCACCTCACAGAATGAGTGTGCACGTGGTTCAGGGAGACGGTAGACTGACAGGTGGATGGAGACAGTCACCTCACAGAATGAGTGTGCACGTGGTTCAGGGAGACGGTAGACTGACAGGTGGATGGAGACAGTCACCTCACAGAATGAGTGTGCACGTGGTTCAGGGAGACGGTAGACTGACAGGTGGATGGAGACAGTCACCTCACAGAATGAGTGTGCACGTGGTTCAGGGAGACGGTAGACTGACAGGTGGATGGAGACAGTCAGACAGTCACCTCACAGAATGAGTGTGCACGTGGTTCAGGGAGACGGTAGATTGACAGGTGGATGGAGACAGTCAGACAGACACCTCACAGAATGAGTGTGCACGTGGTTCAGGGAGACGGCAGACTGACAGGTGGATGGAGACAGTCACCTCACAGAATGAGTGTGCACGTGGTTCAGGGAGATGGTAGACTGACAGGTGGATGGAGACAGTCAGACAGACACCTCACAGAATGAGTGTGCACGTGGTTCAGGGAGATGGTGGACTGACAGGTGGATGGAGACAGTCAGACAGACACCTCACAGAATGAGTGTGCACGTGGTTCAGGGAGACGGCAGACTGACAGGTGGATGGAGACAGTCACCTCACAGAATGAGTGTGCACGTGGTTCAGGGAGATGGTTTACTGACAGGTGGATGGAGACAGTCACCTCACAGAATGAGTGTGCACGTGGTTCAGGGAGATGGTAGACTGACAGGTGGATGGAGACAGTCAGACAGTCACCTCACAGAATGAGTGTGCACGTGGTTCAGGGAGACAGTAGACAGACAGGTGGATGGAGACAGTCACCTCACAGAATGAGTGTGCACGTGGTTCAGGGAGACAGTGGACAGACAGGTGGATGGAGACAGTCACCTCACAGAATGAGTGTGCACGTGGTTCAGGGAGATGGTTTACTGACAGGTGGATGGAGACAGTCACCTCACAGAATGAGTGTGCACGTGGTTCAGGGAGATGGTAGACTGACAGGTGGATGGAGACAGTCACCTCACAGAATGAGTGTGCACGTGGTTCAGGGAGACGGTAGACTGACAGGTGGATGGAGACAGTCAGACAGTCACCTCACAGAATGAGTGTGCACGTGGTTCAGGGAGACGGTAGACTGACAGGTGGATGGAGACAGTCACCTCACAGAATGAGTGTGCACGTGGTTCAGGGAGATGGTGGACAGACAGGTGGATGGAGACAGTCACCTCACAGAATGAGTGTGCACGTGGTTCAGGGAGATGGTAGACTGACAGGTGGATGGTGACAGTCAGACAGTCACCTCACAGAATGAGTGTGCACGTGGTTCAGGGAGACGGTAGACTGACAGGTGGATGGAGACAGTCACCTCACAGAATGAGTGTGCACGTGGTTCAGGGAGACGGTAGACTGACAGGTGGATGGAGACAGTCAGACAGTCACCTCACAGAATGAGTGTGCACGTGGTTCAGGGAGACAGTAGACAGACAGGTGGATGGAGACAGTCACCTCACAGAATGAGTGTGCACGTGGTTCAGGGAGACGGTAGACTGACAGGTGGATGGAGACAGTCACCTCACAGAATGAGTGTGCACGTAGTTCAGGGAGACGGTAGACTGACAGGTGGATGGAGACAGTCACCTCACAGAATGAGTGTGCACGTGGTTCAGGGAGATGGTGGACTGACAGGTGGATGGAGACAGTCACCTCACAGAATGAGTCTGCACGTGGTTCAGGGAGACGGTAGACTGACAGGTGGATGGAGACAGTCAGACAGTCACCTCACAGAATGAGTGTGCACGTGGTTCAGGGAGATGGTAGACTGACAGGTGGATGGAGACAGTCACCTCACAGAATGAGTGTGCACGTGGTTCAGGGAGATGGTAGACTGACAGGTGGATGGAGACAGTCACCTCACAGAATGAGTGTGCACGTGGTTCAGGGAGACGGTAGACTGACAGGTGGCTGGAGACAGTCAGACAGACACCTCACAGAATGAGTGTGCACGTGGTTCAGGGAGACGGTAGACTGACAGGTGGATGGAGACAGTCAGACAGTCACCTCACAGAATGAGTGTGCACGTGGTTCAGGGAGATGGTAGACTGACAGGTGGATGGAGACAGTCACCTCACAGAATGAGTGTGCACGTGGTTCAGGGAGATGGTAGACTGACAGGTGGATGGAGACAGTCACCTCACAGAATGAGTGTGCACGTAGTTCAGGGAGACGGTAGACTGACAGGTGGCTGGAGACAGTCAGACAGTCACCTCACAGAATGAGTGTGCACGTGGTTCAGGGAGACGGTAGACAGACAGGTGGATGGAGTCAGGCTGCCGCTTTTGGGAACTCCCCCTCCCCTCCCCTCCCCCTCCCCTCCCCTCCCCCTCCCCTCCCCCCTCCCCCTCCCCTCCCCCTCCCCCACTCA
Organism: Alentia gelatinosa; assembly: GCA_950022655.1. Taxonomy (NCBI): domain Eukaryota; kingdom Metazoa; phylum Annelida; class Polychaeta; order Phyllodocida; family Polynoidae; genus Alentia; species Alentia gelatinosa. The sequence goes on along the minus strand of OX465580.1, from coordinate 137,678,961 downwards.
CTCCCTGAGAGAGCTTCCACAACGTGCATGCCGCACCTCCCTGCTAGAGGTGAGCTGTAACACCTGGGACCTGTTTCAGTAGTTTTGTGACATTAGGCCTAGACAGACATCAACAGCGGCACCAACAGTGCAAGCAACAGTGGAAAATATTTTGTCTGGTCTCAAAACGCATGTCACAGTTGATGTCAAATATCAGTATATCGGAGCAGCCAATCTTCTTCATATTTGGTACGATTATAGGTGACATGTATCCCTTACTCGTGCTAAAGTTTCATTGCTTAATTCCAAAGAGAAGTGGAATTGTCTAATACATTTGAAACCAGACACACCATGTTTGGGGTCTGTCTTGTCCTAAGTGCCGCGACTTGTGTTGATCTGTCCATATGGTGTCACAGACGCCATCTAGACATGTCACGAAACTACTGAAACAGGTCCCAGGACACAGTCCTATTACGACGCAGAAAATCACACCTCCCGATGCACCCCGACGACCAGTCTGTTCAATGAAAGTGTGCGTCATATTTATAGGCACGTTTCCATTGGCCGACAAACATTATGTAGATTTTTTGTGTTCTCCTAATAGCCTATTTCCATTGGTCATCACTGATATACAGTCCGGAACCATAGACGGACCTTAGCACTGCTGATACAAAATGGAAATAGGCTATTAGAGGGAAACACAGAAAATCTACACAATGTTTGTCGGCCAATGGAAAAAGGGCTTAAGTGGAATTCACACGGTGGGATTCATGTATCTCACAGGGTTCAATGTCTCATGAGATTCTCTTCCTTGTTAAGTGTGATTCACACAGTGGGATTCATGTGCCTCACAGGGTTCAAAATCTCATGAGATTCTGTTCTTTGTTAAGTGTGATTCACAGAGTGGGATTCATGTACCTCACAGGGTTCACAATCTCATGAGATTCTGTTCCTTGTTAAGTGGAATTCACACGGTGGGATTCATGTATCTCACAGGGTTCACAATCTCATGAGATTCTGTTCCTTGTTAAGTGGAATTCACACGGTGGGATTCATGTATCTCATAGGGTTCAATGTCTCATGAGATTCTGTTCCTTTTTAGGGGTAAATGTCGGCAACAATTATAGGGTAAAAAGATACCGTGTGAGGTACATGAATCCCATGTGTGAATCCCACTTTAGCACGTCGGTGTGTATCGGAAGCCCGGTGAGTTCGCGGCTTAACGTAAGGTATTGTAGGACTGTATGGTGCAATATCAAAGATTTAACGTAACTTGTTGGTGTGGTGTAAGGTAAGGTGGTGTGGGGCTGTATGGTGAGGTATTGATCGTTTTATCCTAACTTGTTAGTATGGTGCAATGTAGGGTGTCGTAGGGCTCTACGGTGAGGTATCAATGCTATAACATAGCTTGTTGGTGTGGTGTAATGTAAGGTATATATGTGGGGCTCTATGGTGAGGTATTGATCGTTTAATCATAGCTTGTTAGTATGGTGTAATGTAAGGTGTCATGGGGCTGTATGGTGAGGTATTAATGGCTTTAACTGACTTGTTGGTGTGGTTTAATATAAGGTATATGTGGGGCTCTATGGTGAGGTATTGATCGTTTAACCATAGCTCGTTAGTATGGTGTAATGTAAAGAGTTGTAGCGCTGTATGGTGAGGTATCAATGTTATAATGTAACTTGTTGATGTGGTGTAACGTGAGGTGTTGTGGGGCTGTATGGTGAGGTACTAATGTTTTAACGGAACTTTTTGGTGTGGTGTAGCATGAGGTGTGCTTATGGAGAGGTATCAATGTTATAACATAACTTGTTGGTGTGGTGTAATGTAAGATATACGGGGGGCTGTATGGAGGCATTAATGGTTTTATCGTAACTAGTTAGTGTGGTGTAATGTTAAGTCTTGTGGTACTAATGTTTTAATGTAGCTTTTTGGTGTGGTGTAGCATAATGTGTGCTTCATGGAGAGATATTAATGGTTATAATGTAACTTATTAGTGAGTTGTAACGTAAGGTGTTGTAGGGCTGGATGGAGGGGTATTTATTTACAGAGACATAGTTAGTGTGACTGAATGGAATCTGTTCAGAGATATTTTTATCAGAAATACTCACTGAGTTCGAAGAACAAGATGAAAATTTCTGACCTAATTATTATGGAACAGATGGAATTCAGGCACACTCACTGTGTCTCTTTATTACCATATACCTAGAAATCATTAAAAATACCATTCTACAACTCACTAAATAGTAGAATGAGTGGTCACGTGGTACGGAGGGGACGTATGGATATTCTTTCGTCACTCAGTGATGAACAGAATTTGTACTACTGGTCAGTTAAAGTGAGTCATTCGCCTATAGGTGTATAGTAATATTATAAAGTAAATTCTTTGTGAGTTGTAAAGTAAAGTGTTCATTGGCATGTTTGGAGAGATATTATTCCACCTCGTGTGTTGGTGTGGTGTAACATAAGGTGTGCACTATAGAGAGATATTAATGGTTTATATAACCTAACTTGTTCGCCAATGTTTGTGGAAATAATAGTGGGCTCCATAGAACTGCATCAGTTGGATAATGAAACTTGTTGAAGCGATGCAGA